>CM039095.1:44332955-44932955 GCA_022113865.1 Chimonanthus praecox
AGCTTCAATTCTATTAAATATTAATGACCTAAAAAAATATTTTTTGTCTTTTTTTTTTTAATTTACGTGTGGGAAACCTTAGGATACCCAGTGTCAAATCCCCATGAGTGAGCCCACTACCCTTAGGGCAAACCAAGGTTACGCCATGGGGTTTGAACTCGCAACCTTCCACTTCCTAAGACGGGAGGCAACCATTAGAACTTATAGCATTGAAAATTAAAACTAATTGATGATTTTGATATACAACTTGTAATAGATGGTTTTAAAAGTAAAGAGTTGACTAATGGCTTTGGAGAGCGTAGAATAGATTGAAATTGAAAAGGATAGCAATCAATTTCTCAAACAATTTTTTCTTTCAACTCGCAAGTGCGTCCAAGACACGAGGAAACGTAGAACTATATTAGTGAGATATTTTAAGTATTTTTTATTTAAAAGATCATAGGACTTACATAATTGAGCCTATTTTATAGAGGATTAAATTGATATAATAGATGTAAAATTCCACCATCAATTCATAATTCAATTTATGTAATCTTGATTTTTAACATTTGATGAGTATATGTCATTGACTTTTACTATTTTAGAATTAAGAGATTAGATGGTTTGATTGGGGTGAAACTTAATATAAGTCCTACTCATACGGTCTTCTTTATATTATATCAATTTTCTAAAATTTTTTAATCACTTTTCAATTATTTAGGACATTTTTTAGTGCGAAAAAAACACAAGACCCACACGTCTCTCCGAGTATGAGAGCATTGGGTAAATTTGATACCTCAGGCCCAATAACATTGGGCGTTGATAGAAAGAGAGAGAGCCTAGCGTGTGGGAGGAGAGAAAAGTCTCACATCACCAAGGGACTTGGACAAGTGGGCGCTTATAAGAGGAAGCACCCCTCCACCTATTACAATGTGTTTTGGCATGAGAATGAGGTTTGGGCCCAATGCAAAGTTATACGGGTTTTTTTAAGCCTAAAATGGACAATATTATGATAGAGAGGATTGTTCGTATCGTTATAGTCAAACTCTGAATGCATACAACCCCCTACTAACCACGAGAATACCGAGCTCGAACACATAACTTCTGATTCCTAAGCCAAAGTGTCTATCAATTGAACTAACCGGTGTGAGGTTACAATTCAATACGACATTTACTCTTAAACTAATAAAATTAAAATTAAAACTAAAAAAAATATTGCGAATGTGAACATTTATTATGAATTTTATCTTTTGATGGCAAAACTTATCATCATAACAATTATGTCAATTGATAATTCAAATGATATAATTATATGAACATAAAATATATAAAGTTTCACTATCAATTAATAATTCAAATCATATAATTTTGATAAATAAAGGGGCATTGATTTTTAAAAGTTTAAAATTAAAAGATAGAATGATCAAATGAAAATGAAACTTGATACACAACTTAATCATATGGTCCTCTTTACATCACACGTAACTATATAAGCTCTAAGACCCAATAGATAGTGTGTGAGAATCTCGATTGATAAAGGTTAGATAAAAGAACAATTAACAGTAAAATGAGACGCATAAAAAAAGGTAAAGAACGCAATGCATGAATAATCACTAAATTTAAATTAGGTAAAATAACCAGCTAAAATAAAACTTTTCTTCAATTGTCTCTTTCTAAAAATATTGATGTCTCAATTAATTGATTGGTTTGAGGGTTCATCTCTCTAATAGACAGTAATGAAAAGGAAAGAAGAAAGGATCAGACCAATGGTTTGACCATTTTTTTGTGGAAATTTCTTTGATAGAGGGGCCCACCATAGTCTTCTCCATTGAATCTTCCTACCTTTGACTCTTTCGCCGCACAAAAGTCACAAACCAATGAAAACAAGCATGGCATTAATAGATTGACTTAGTTAATATTCTAACATAATTTCTTATTTTACATTTTTATTTTCCATTTTAATTATTGTCTTTCTGAATTTGCACATATTTTTTTCAACAAAATGTTCATCCCTTTTCTTTTTTGAATGGCTGATATACTAATATTAATAAATAAGTGGCACTGGAAGTGCCAGTGAACAAACCAACCTTTTCTCTTTCAATTCACAAGAATTTACAAAAAAGAAATGACAAAAACCTAATTATCATAGTTGAAGAGTCTTCTTTCTCATTTGTGGAGAAGACTCTCTCTTTCATTCGACTCGACAAAGTAGAGATAAGAGATTGCTCGTCACCAATGAGAAAGGAGGCCTTGTGGAAAGAGGGAAAACTAGAGAAGAGAGTGAATTGCAGTATTTACTTTCTTAAAATTTGACTATTCTGTTCTCACTATAGCATTGAAAATTAGAACTAATTGATGATTTTGGTATACAACTTGTAATAGATGGTTTTAAAAGTAAAGAGTTTAGTGACGGCCTTAGAGGGTCTAGAATAGATTGAAATTGAAAAGGATAGCTGTCACGCCCCGACCCTCCGGGCCCACTAACGTGAGATTTTTTTTTTTTCTAACACAATATTGAGTCTTTACGGAAATCGTCTTAAGGACTTTAACATCTCTTATGACCAAATTTGGATCTAACATTTGGCAGCCTCGGACCCAACCATATCTAGCTGATAAAAATCTCATGCAGATGGAGGGGCCACCATGGGCCCTCTTAAAACCCAAAACCTCGACAGATTCCACCTTGACGCATAGTATGTGGATACACTACTAACCATCATAATCTTTAACTTAACCTCTTAGGAAAGTCCAAATAGAAAATGTCACACATGATCTACCTAATATTTATCATCAATCAATCCCATCAACATCAGAATTGCACATCAGAAATGAAGTAAACTTTATTACATCCTACAATGTTTCAAACGAACACCATAAAGGGTTTATTACATTGCATGTTCATACTACAATGTTTACTAAGTTAAACATAAAATCTCAACATTTGGGTAGATAGCTAAAGGGTCTCCACCCTAAACTACAGCTGAAGATCCTCCTGTCCTTTGTCCTCCTGGTTTCCTGTTTCGTAAGGGGTGTGAGTTTTACAAACTCAATGAAGAGAAAACAACAACAAGTTTTGGATAATAAAGCATATTATGAAACAAAAGTTTATACACTCAGAAATCATGTAGAATAATATCAGCACAGTTATCTACCATAAAATATCCTTCATTTCTCAAAAAGATACCCCCACCAAACGACGTTTACGGTTCTCCCCTAACCGTGAGTAATACGTTTCCTACACCGCCGGCAAATTCATGCTCAGTGCTTCACACAACCCGTATTTTAAATACACCTCGTACCAATGCTCTCCATGAGCTAGGTACTTCATACATTGGTGTGAGGTAATTTGATATGCATGGTACATCAATCAATATGCACATCAACACATGAATTTAAACATAATTGTCAACCCACATAATATCTCTCACACATATGATCATAATAACCTCACTTAGCTAACATAGATTCCTAAGCCCTCCCGCATGGAATCATAATACAAATATCAACAATCAGTTTATACTATGCTGAAAAAACTAAACACAGATTTAAAAGCCCACCAACGGGTTACATTATAATACAAATAAGTGTTACTGTTCTCTCCAATCGGGTACATTTATCCTATACTCGTCATTTATTGCATAGACTAATTATCCTGCAATACATCAGTTATACACAAAATGCATATTCCTAGAGCAATCACTGTTGGATACCTGATCTATCATCAGATCACTCATATCACAATATCAAGTAGTCTCTAGGAATAAATGAGTTCTGTACTCCGTTTTAGGATGGCTAGATCTCGACATCCCGAAATACTCTCAAGTTCACGTTTCATATGTAGAAACTCATAATTACCTCTTTATGTATGAACAGTGTCGGTATCGCATTCTAATCCCATTACATCATTTCCATCAATAAAGATGACCACGGATATCCACTTATTGCCGTAGGTCTAATGGTGAAACAAACAATATATTAAATGCAAAATGAGATGCATTTTAGTAAACACATAGTGTGGTTGAATCTCCTCACCTTCGGTTGGCGAGTGTTTTTCAGTAATCTGTTTAAAACGGAAAACAGTGTAAATACAACGTATAATAACACTATATAACCATAATATATACTCTTAAGCGTTTGGAATATCATGACAATACATTTATAGAGTTTTCTTACAATTTTGTAAAAATTATGATTTTACCCCTGAGCTTAATACATGTTAAAAATAAACCCCCAAGTGGTCTAAAATAAATATTTTTAACCTAAAACAACATAAAATTCATTTTAAAACTTTTCCAAAAATTACGTTTTTGCGCCTAAAGATATCCAAAATTACCAAAATGCCCCTGGGCACTATTCACAGTACTGTTCATGAAATGTACGAAAATACCATCCGGGGACTGTTCACCAAAATTATGAAAGTGCCACTGAGCACTATTCACAGTATTGTTCATAAAATTTACGAAAATGCCATCAGGGTACTGCTCACCGAAATTACGAAAATGCCACTTGGCACTATTCACAGTACTGTTCATAAAATTTACGAAAATTCCATCCAGATACTGTTCATAAAAATTACGAAAATGCTACTCGGCACTATTCACTGTACTATTCATAAAATTTACGAAAATGCCACTCGGGTACTGTTCATAAAATTTACGAAAATGTCATCGGCACTGTCCATAAAAATTACGAAAATGCCATCGGGTACTGTTCATCCGAATTACCAAAATGCCCTTCTGACAATTTAGGGCTTGCACATTGTGCCACAAAACACTGTTCACAGGCGGATTTTTCAATTTTTTTGTATTTTCTTTTCCGATTTTTATAAAGGAAACCGTAAATCATTTTTTTGATGAAATTAAATATCTAGCTTCCTCCAACGAGGTCTACAAACTAAAAATATTAACTCAAAATAAATACTTATAGAAATCTTTGGAAAAAAATAAGACAACTGCTTGGGGCAACAGTAAACGTCCTGCAGCAGAGAAAAATGAAAAAACTGAGAAAATGCTTTGTAAATTTGTGATTTTTAACTGAAACCGAATGCACTTATTTATAGTGTTTTGAAAAACACTATTGAAAACTGCTGGATGATCCCTAACCGTTTGATGTGTCGCCAGAGGATTGAAAAAATCTTACCTGTTAATAGTGTCGACAGAAGATAAGATGAAAAAAATCTTATCTTCAGGTAACAGTAAAAATTATTGTTACTTTACCCTTTTTCTGTTCGTCTATATTATACCTTAACTCGTGAAAATCCAACACCGCAGGTGTGTTGAGAATACGGGGGTTTACCTACGGTGGAACGTTCACTTTTTGTTTTGATACCAAAAATATGATATTTTTCACAAAGTCAACGTTTTAATAAAATAGATGGCTTATAATCACCGTGATTTTGACACTTCGAAACAAGTGTTTAAAATACTCATTTCGACATTCTAAATATGTCAAAGAGTTTGATAAAATACAGATCGAATGTGATCTGAATTTGCTATTTTTCGGAATACGAGGTATCTTAAAAATCGGGGCTTTTAGATAAAAGCATATGTAAAATACATGTTTCGAAGAATATTCGTGAAATTCTGCAAATACCACTAAATTTCAAGGTCTGAATATATCAGAAGAGTGTTCTTTCACACTCAAGAGGTTTATAAGACATTATTCATGATTTTATTTGTAAAACAAAAGACATTTAAGTAATGTCTAAAATGCCGCCCTCCGAACTTCGTCGGGCTAAATCACTAAGCAAATGAGTTTTGATCGGGTCACATAATCCCTTTTCGGGAAGCTCTTTCCGTACCCTATCATATTAACCGGTCACAAAGCTGAGTTAATAATTCTAAAAATTTGTTATTTTTCTAATTTAAAGGGTCGGGTTATTACAATAGCGATCAATTTCTCAAACAATTTATTCTTCCCACTTGCAAGTGCGTCCAAGACACGGGGTAACGTAGAACTATATTAGTGAGATATTTTAAGTGTTTCTTTTAGTATTTTTTATTTAAAAGATCATAGGACTTATATAATTGAGTCTATTTTATAGAGGATTAAATTGATATAATATATGTAAAATTCCACGATCAATTGATAATTCAATTTATGTAATCTTGATTTTTAAAATTTGATGAGTATATGTCATTGACTTTTAGTATTTTAGAATTAAGAGATTGGATGGTTTGATTAGGGTGAAACTTAATATAAGTCCTACTCATTCAGTCTTCTTTATATTATATCTATTTTCTAAAAATTTTAATCATTTTTCAAATTTTTAGGACTTTTTTTAGTGCCAAAAAACCCAAGACCCACACATCTCTCCGAGTATGAGGGCATTGGGTAAATTTGATACCTTAGACCCAACATCGTTGGGCGTTGATAGAAAGATAGATAGCTTGGGTTTGTGGGAGGAGAGAAAAGTCTCACATCATCAAGGGACTTGGACAAATGGGGGCTTATAAGAGGAAGCACCCCTCCACCTATTACAATGTGTTTTGGCCTGAGAATGAGGTTTGTCCCCAATGCAAAGTTATGCGGGTTTTTTTTAAGCCTAAAGCGGATAATATTGTGCTTGAGTGGATAGGTCGTATCGTTACAGTAAAACTCTGAATGCATACAACCCCTACAAACCACTAGAATTCCGAGCTCGAACACATAACTTCTGATTCCTAAGCCAAAGTGTGTCAATTGAACTGACCGGCGTGAGGTTACAATTCAATACGACATTTCCTCTTAACTAATAAAAATAAAATTAAAAATATTGCGAATGTGAACATTTATTATTAATTTTTTCATTTGATGGCAAAACTTATCATCATAACAATTATGTCAATATTGAATTCCACAATCTGGATTAGTCTCTTTTCAACATTGAACAAAATGGGTGACTTGAAATATTTCAACTATTTCTTTCTTAAAAATTGATGTCTCAATTAATTGATTGGTTTGAGGGTTACATTTTCTAAAGTCTATTCTTGTTAGAGTTTGATAATTCTAATAGACAGAAATGAAAAGGAAAGAAAAAAGGATCAGTCCAATGGTTTGGCCATTCTTTTGTGGACATTCCTTTGATAGAGGGGCCCACCATATTCTACTCCATTGAATCTTCCTTGTTCTCACTTTGATCTTTTCATGGTGGGGGCCATGATTTAGATGGTGGGCTCTTTTGCTACACAAAAGTCACAAACCAATGAAAGGCCTTTTCTGTGTGTGGACTTCGATTTAGATAAAATCTTTTCAAGTATGAGAAAAAAAAAATTAAGAATAGTAAATTGAGTTGATTTGATTTAATTAAAAATTTGAATTGAATAGATTGATTAAGTGTACTGATTTAATATTTTAAAATTAAATATATAAAGAGTTTATGATTCATTGATGCCAAAAATCCGGCCTCTCTCCATGGAATGGAAATGCAGTAGACAGCTCAAACATCTCTCTACAATTCATTTAATAAAACCTTCTATTTCCAAGTCTCCCTTAAAGAGAAGACTTGACTTCACCACAAGTCTTCTATGGTAGGCCCCAAATTAGTCTTTTGGAGAATTTTATGCAATGTGGGTCACTCAACACTTAAAGTTGTGGTTGGATCTTTGACTCAAAGATGACTATTTTATTTAATTTACAATAATTTATAAATTATATTTATTTATTTATTTATAAATATATCTCACTTTTGTGAGTATGGCATGTCCCAATTAAGACCAATTGAGTCCATAAGTTTTAGGTTTGACTCGAGTCAGCATACCCTATTGCTAAAACTGAGTCCAACGATCTAGAGTCAGACTGATCTCTATATGTCTTTCTCATGTTCCTTTTTTGTTGCTACTTGTGTCGGACAAATAATCTACAAGTCTTTTATACAATTCAAATATGAATCTATGGAACTTAAATATTAGTTTATTTGAAAATTAAAAAAAAAAAATAGTCATCATATTCTTTTAAACTTCAAACTGTGACATTTTGAAATCATAGGGACTTTTATAACTATCATCTCTCCCATTACTTCTTTAAAAATAAGTAGAAATGTCCGTGATAATAAAGAACACCAAATTCCATTTCACCATTCATTTTAGTAAAGTGAATTTAATATACATTGTTAACCGATGAATAGTAGCTGGTATGACTTTTAAAATCAAAAATCGCTTTAATTATATCATTAAAGTTATAATTTTGAACTAAAAACTATAGATCTTAAAAATTATTTGAAGCAATTCATACTTTACAGTCCTTAAAAACAGTTCTAACCTAATTCCTTAAAAATGGTTTAGAAAGTGTCTTAAGCGAAAATTTATATACTATAGAGATAAATATTTTCGTATCATCGTTCATCATATGTTTTTATTGACAGTCGTCGTTAATAATTCTTCATTATTTTTTAAGAAAAAAATAGTAACATAAATTAATGGCTGTCAAAATCATCTATTTGTTGTTTTATCATTTCTCTCTTTTCTTATCACTTATTTGCTCCTGTCTCTTTAAATAGGGGAAATGATTTGTGCACCCCCATCTTTTACCCATTGTGCACTCCCCCTATGTGAAATTACAATTTTGCCCAAAAAAAGCAAGGAGAGAGAAAAGAGGAATTTTGAGTTTGAGCAAAATTGTAATTTCACATAGGGGGAGTGCACAATGGGTAAAAGATGGGGGTGCACAAATCATTTCCCTTAAATAGATATCAATAAGACTTGATTTTGTAATTTAATCATTAGTTTGTGACAATCATGTAAATGTGAATATACAAGAATTGATTTTATTAGAATCAAATTTCTAGTTCAAAATTATTTTCAACCAAATTTTACATGAAGCTGGATTTCATATTTACTAGCCCCATGGCTGAGTCTGGAATATATTAAATTTGGTAAGGGAAGAAAGCTTGGTTGGGCTTATTTTACCATATTTAGCTAATGATCTTAATATTTTAAAGTTGTTTGGCTAAAAAAAAAATTGTAATTTTGCTTTACTATGTTTAGTATTTGTGTATAATCGCAATCTAAATTCTATGATTGGGATGGCCTTTCATAGATTTTTTTTCACAAGTTATTTTTGGACATCTCCTGTCAGTACTTAGATTTGTTAGGTCGAAAATCTATTTCAAATGCTTTGATCCAACAAAAATATAGGTTGATAATTTTTCACCTGTAAGTTTTTGTCAACCGTGCATGAATCGATCTTTGCTAAAAAAATGCTTTTTTTCTCTAATGATTTCTTCTTATATATTCAAAAAGTCATAGTTAAAAAATACAAGCCACTCCATGTAGACTTAATCGACGTGTGGATTGGGAGGTTTATACTTTATACATGTCCAATGTGAGATAGGGATACCCATATTATTTATAAAAAAAAACACATAACATAAATAATTATAATTTAGTAACTTTCAAATACATGATAATGCATGGAGTAAATTTTCAACAAGAGAGGACAAGTTTGTCTAGTGCATGAGATATTTGATGGATCATGAGTGAGAAATGTAGGCATCATGTGGGCCCATGTTCATGGTTTTAATTGTCGGAGAGTATAATTTTATCACGGTTGAAGAGTCTTCTTTCTCATTTGTAGAGAGAACTCTCTCTCTTTCATTCGACCAACAAAGTAAAGATAAAGAGAGTGCTCTTCACCAATGAGAAAGGAAGCTTTGTGGAAATGGACTCTTGGATAGATGTTGATTGAGATTATTTGTATCAATAGATGTTGACTGTGATGTCAAAAGGGCGTATGTTTCATGATAGACAGAGAGACCTTCCTTTGAAAGAGATTTTTATAACTGCTTATTTACTTTTAGTGGGCCTTATTCCAATTGGATGGGCCCTTTTCACTTGGAAAATTGCACCAATTCATGATTCCTGGACATTTTCATACAACTTATAATAGATAGTTTTAAATGTAAAGAATTAAAGACTTTACTTATGGTTTTGGAGGGTATAGAATAGACTGAAATTGAAAAGGATAGCAATCAATTTCTTAAACAAATTTTTCTTACCACTTGCAAGTGGGTCTAAGACACGGGGCAACGTAGAACTATATTAGTGAGATATTTTAAGTGATTTTTTAAATTATTTAATAGATCATTGGAGGAATTATATAATTGAGTCTATTTTATAGAGGATTAAATGGATATAATATATGCAAAATTTTATCACAAATTGATAATTAAATTTATGTAATCTTGATTTTTAAAATTGATGAGTATAAGTCATTGACTTCTAATATTTTAGAATTAAAGAGATTAGATGGTTTGATTGGAGTGAAACTTAATATAAGTCCTATTCATAGGCTCTTTTTTATATTATATCCAATTTTCTAAATTTTTTAATTATGTAGGACATTTTTTAGTGCGAAAAACTCCGAGACCTATACTTCTCACTGAGTATAAGGGCATTGGGTAAATGTGATGCCTCAGGCCCAACAACACTGGAGAAAGAGAGAGAGTCTGCGCGTGTGGGAGGAGAGAAAAATCTCACATCGCCAAGGGAGTTGGAAAAGTGGGGGCTTATAAGAGGGAGCACCCCTCCACCTAGCACAACATGTTTTGGACCTGAGAATGAGGCTTAGACCCAATGTAAAGTTGTGCAGGTCGCTTAAAATTTAGAGAAAATCGTGTGCATGACCCCATGTACTCTACCATAGTAGAACACAATTATCTCAATTCAATTTATCAAAGTCATAGGATTTAAAAGAAAAAAATGCTAAACTTACTTAGTTTAAATTTTTATAATAAATTTAAAATATAAAATTTAATAACTTTTTACTTATCTATATATTATAATTAAAAGTTTACATCAATTCATTATAATCCAACGTCCGCACGAACTTCCCCCTCTCCACAAATGTCCAACTCAAGAAGAGTATTTCTCTAAATAATTAGTTGTCTAAGTGTCCCTCCTATTTCAAGAGAAGACTTGACTAGCAGCAGTCTTATCAGGTGGGCCTGGGCCTATTTCAAGAGACTTGTATGCAATACAGCAATAGTTAATAAATTAAGCTTATTGCCATCCACACATCTCTCATTTGTCTGACCCTACCCACCTACCCCACTTAGTCTACCAATTTTGACTGGGTAACTCTTCTCTCTACCCAATTTCTTTCAAAACAACTATCAAACATTGAAATAAGCTTGGCTTCTGCAACAAATTTTGATCTCATTTTAAGCTGTATCACCCATTTGAATTAATAGATTCACCAGACTTGGTTGAGGCCGTGATGATATGCATGTAGAAATATTGAAGAAAGCTTTTGAGATGGTCTGAAAGTTAGCAGAAGAATGCAGTGTTAGTAGGGAGAATGGACTAATTAAAATTGAAAGTATCTTAATAGTACATACTAATATATTTCCAATGTGAGATGTGAATACTCTTGTTAAAAAATCAATCTAACTCACATGCCTCTGTTCAAAATAAAAGGTTATTACAAAAGATTAAGAACTAAAAATAGTTAGGAGTTGAAAATAATTAAAACTGTATTAATGTAATTTACATGAGATGGGTCTCACACCTTTCTTATCATTCAATCAATCAAAATTAGTAAGAGAAAAATTTAATTAATACATAGGAAGATCTTATAAAATAATTAATAATAGATTGGTTTACATGTTAAGATTGTATTTGACTTGTTTAAAATAGTACGTCAAATCTAGTTGTGAATATCAAATTTTATTGTTAAATAAAGAACAACAAAAAAGTTTCATGATTTGAAGCATCCAATGTAGGAGAAAATGAGTTTAAAGAAGTATTTGGCCAATGATTGATTTGACGAAAAAACAATATTAAAAATTAAAATGAAGAAATTAATACAAATAAATATGTAACTACTAGTGACCAATGGCTATAAGAAATGTAATAAAAAATAATATAAAATTTAATTTAGCTACTAATATTTTTTTTAGTGAGAACATCCAATCTTAGAAAAATCGGATCTTATTTTATATAGTATCAAGTGTCCACAACAATTTTCCAAAAACACGTCTAGAACAAAATGGACTAATTTTAAACTTTTAATAAAAATAAAAGAGAATAAGAGGAGTATTGGGAGAAAGCGTCCTCTCAACCACATACATACACTACAATATTAAAAATAAAAATAAAAGAGAAATCAAGAAGCAGAAGCAAACCACAATACAAAGATTTGCGTGGTTCTCTTTCCCTATGTCTATGGATTTACGTCGTTCCAGTATGCTTAAAGATTGAAAACAAAGAAGAAACGATTCTCAATACAATTGTTCATGTCTCTCTCACACAATAAATATATATTTTATCCTTGTTAGAGTTTACATAAAATGTCATGTAAAATTATGAAATTGTCTAACTAGAGTCACGACCATGTACGTTAGATTAAGAGTACCATAACAAAGAGGAGAGGTGAAAATATTTTTATAGAGACTATTTTAAACGATGTCAATGAGTTTGTTTAGAAGATTTACATTTGCTTAAAAAATTAATAAAAAATTAAAGTATCTGTCTAAATTAATTTAAATAAATCATGTTAAATAAAAAAATTGCAGCTATAAAATCATTACCATAAAGGACGCTTTTAGTACAATTTTAATTAAAGGACAAAAATACTATTAATGAATTTAAAAATATTTTTTTAAAAAAAAAGGAAAATTATTCTTTACTAATCTTAAAGCCGGTCTATAATATATTCCACTAAAAAAAGAAAATATTTTTCATTGCTTTGTATTAAATAGTTTGAAAGCTTATCTAAAAGTCATACAAAAATCTGAGTCATTATTATTATTTTAATTTATTGCTTGTTTCCACTCACAAAAGAAGCACACGTTGGACTAGGATAATGTGCCCAAGTGGACTTGATTGACTCAGTATTCCTTGAGCAACACGTTGAAAGATCTTTGCATTGCATTTGTGATGACTCAGTAGTCCATAATGGAATTCCCATTCCTTGTTAGATTTACGTTTCAAATTTATTATAAATACACCCTTCAACGATCCTCTCATTATTTCTACAATTCTTCGCAGCTTCACCATCTTCATCCTCCTCTCATAATCTCCCACTTCCAATGGATTTCTTCTCCCATTCATTCCTTCTCCTTCTTCTCTTGTTGCTACTCATGTGCCCATCATCATTTTCCTTCCAAAACCATCCTGCTTCTTTTTCTTCTTCTTGGCAATGCCTTGATGATGAGAGACTTGCCTTGCTGCAACTCAAGGATGGGTTTTCCATATCTCCTAGAAACAATTCTGTTTCAAAGCTTGATTCTTGGAACAATGATGATGATTGTTGCTCTTGGAGCGGCATCGAGTGCGATGGGGCCACAGGGCATGTTATCCAGCTGAACCTCAGCAGCAGCTGGATTTCAGGGCGAATTGATTCCAGTATCTTCTGCCTAGTTGCTCTACAAAGGCTCAACCTCTATGACGGTTATTTTGATGAGATTCCAATCCCTAGTGGACTAGACCAACTCACCAATTTGACCCATTTAAACCTCTCTGAGTGTGGCTTTGTTGGTCAAGTCCCACTAGAAATATCAAGACTGAACAAGCTTGTTTCCTTGGACCTCTTCAGAAATTATGAGCTAAAATTTGAGAAACCAAACCTCACCACATTCCTCCAAAACATGTCTGGCAGCTTGGAGGAGCTCTATCTTGATTATGTGAACATCTCACAACCGGGTGCCAAGTGGGGTAAAGCCATATCCTCTGCTTTGCCTAATCTTATTATGTTGGGCTTGAGCAATTGTCAACTTTCAGGACCCATTGATCCGTCTCTCCTGCACCTCCGTTTTCTATCTAAACTTGATTTGAGCAGAAACAATTTCTCCATTGAGGTACCTCATTTCTTGAGCAATTTCTCTTCTTTGACGTCTCTCTCTCTTAGAGATTGTGGGTTGTATGGAAGATTCCCTCAAATTTTCTTCTTGCTTCCAAGCCTACAAATGCTGGATGTATCATTCAATCCACTTCTCACCATTGTATTGCCAGAATTTCCTCAAAATAGTGCTTTTCAAAGCTTGATCCTCTCTGGCACAAGATTTTCTGGAAAGTGCCAAATTCATTTAGCAACCTCAAATATTTGGAGGACTTACGTCTTTGGAACTATAACATTCATGGAAAATTGCAATCATCGATTTCAAATCTCACCCAACTTGTGGTACTAGACTTGTCATATAATAACCTTAGTGGTCCAATTCCATCATCTCTCCTTTCACACCCATCGTTGCAATATTTGATTCTTGGATATAACAATCTAAATGGGTTTCACGACACGTTCTCCAACGGATCTTCCTTCAGTGTTGGAATTTATCGATTTGTCCAACTAACAACTTTCATGGGCCAATTCCTAGGGTGTTATTTCAACTACCAATGCTTTTTGACCTTGACATTTCTTTCAACAACTTCAGTGGCATTCAAGAGCTCCAAGATCTGTTCCAAAGCCTGAAGAACATCTCCAATCATCATCTTTTAGATAATAGCCTCAATTTCACCAATAGGAATGACAATTCAAGTCATATCTTTTCATATCAAATTGATTACTTGTATTTAAGTTCATGCAACATTAGTGAATTCCCGAACATCCTCAAATATCTAAACAAATTGTCCTATGTAGACCTTTCCAACAATAAAATCTACGGTGAAGTACCCAAATGGACATGGACATTAGGAAATAGGACATTGAGTTACTTGAACCTTTCAAACAACTTTCTTGAGAGTTTAGAAGGTCTACTTCCTGACATTGGTTTTTTTGAAATACTTGATCTTCATTCCAACCATCTGCAAGGGTCATTTCCAGCTAACATAAACCTAACCTCAACTAGATACCTTTTTCTTTCAAACAATAATTTCACTGGTCACATACCCCCTTCAATTTGCAGTACAAAATACCTCGAGATCCTTGATCTTTCTAACAATCAGTTGTCTGGTAACATTCCAAAATGTGTTGAGGAACTTAGCAACTCCCTTGTCATAATTGCTCTGCAGGGAAATTCATTTCAAGGAGCTTTACCTGTAGCTTTTACAGAAAATTGTACCCTAAGGACGCTCAATCTTAATGGAAATCAATTAGAAGGGCCATTACCTCGATCATTAGCCAATTGTACAACTTTGGAAGTTTTAGACCTTGGAAACAATCTGATAAATGATGCATTCCCTCATTGGTTGGGGATTTTGTCCGAATTTCGTGTTCTTATCTTGCGATCCAATAAATTTTATGGTCCCATTGTTCATCTTCAAACTAATCAAAGCCTCCTCTTCCCAATGTTACAAATCATTGATCTCTCATCAAATGGCTTTAACGGCAATCTTCACTCACAATTCTTTCAAAGTTTGAAGGTGATAAGGGGTGAATATGATTCACAAGTGATGTCTCAAAACCAAGTCTTGAGATATAGATTTGCATATACTGGAGGTTATTATCAAGATACAATCATGGTAACCATTAAAGGGCTTGATATGAGACTAGAAAGAATTCTTTCTCTTTTCATCTCGATTGATTTTTCAAATAATAAATTTGATGGAGAAATTCTAGAATCAATAGGGGATCTTAAGTTCATTTATGGGCTAAATTTGTCACGAAATGGATTCAGTGGCCACATTCCAATATCATTGTCAAGCTTGAAAGAACTTGAGTCATTAGATCTATCACAGAATATTCTTTCGGGAGAGATCCCATGGCAGTTGACTAGGCTTACATTCCTTGCGGTTTTAAACCTTTCACATAATCGTCTTGAGGGGAGCATACCACAAAGTACGCAATTCCTCACATTCAATAATGATTCATTCTTAGAGAATCCTGAGTTATGTGGACCTCCATTATAAAAAAAGTGTGGATCAAATGAAACTCCACGACCTTCATCCTTCGCACAAGCCATTGCCATGCAAACAGGAGAAATCGGCGGGAAATTCAAGTGGATTGGATTTGGATTAGGGTATGGAATTGGACTTGGTATATTCTTTTGGGTCCTGGCTCTTTAAAAGAAGGTTTGCAAAGAATACATGAAATTGATTGACAACATGCTAGAAATGGTATTTCATTGAGATCAAGTAATGTTTAAGTATTTCATTGGAGTCTTTGGTTGAAGCAGAATAACTAAGTGATTACGATCATGATAGAATCTCCTCAGTCAGTGTCAAGTCGGATTTTCGCTAAATGTGCATCTTGGGCATCCACTCTTAATGAAATCACGAACATCACAGTATTTGAAATCATGCATGTCTGGAAAGAATGTATTGATCTAGCATAGTGTTGCAATATTATATTTCCAGTTGCTCTTGGGGATGGTTGTATCGGGTCAAGGGTTTTTTATTTTGTTGTTTTATTTATCTTCTCGTACTTGTACCGCATGTGCCTTTCTCTTTCTAATATAATTACCTTTAAAAAAAAAAAAAAGAAGTAATGTTTAAGTATAGCATTGATAAAACTGTCTATGAAGAGGATAATTACGAGAAGAGACACCTTGAATTATATAGAAATAAGTAGTATCAATTATGAATAAGTTGTATATTGGGTATGTCCAACTAAAAGCTTTTATTCTAATCTTTTTTCTATATTTGTTGTATAAGAAAGTTTATTTTAGAGAAAATTTGGACTTCATTAGTAATTTATTTTAATTAGATTTTGTTTCCAATATTGTAATAAAAAAAAAAACGCATGAAAGTGAATTACAATATTGAGAATGATTCATTTGACGGCTAATGTGATGTCATACAAAAATTTAATTCAAAAAAATTACGAAGTTCATCAAAGTCCTCTTATTTAATTATCTAATAAAGAATTTAAGTTTGACAAAATTTAATTAAAGACACTTATCTAAGTACGTAAATAAAGATTAGACTTTCATAGGCCTTTTTCTATGATTAATCTTTTAGTGAATTCATCTTCAAATAGATTCAACATACTTGTACTTCAAATTTATAAAATAAAAAAATAATAATAATAATATCAGACAAATAGAGAGGGATAAAGGGTGTAATATAGACTTTAACTAAAAACTATTTTGTAATAAATAAATTTATCAATTTTTTTTCTCACCATTTTCCTCTTTTGTGTTATTTCTTGTTTGCCATTTAATTTGACAATCTCACTCTCTCAATTCCCAACTGAATGTAATAAAACATAGGATGATAGCAATTGAAGATAAAGAATAAAAGAAAATGGTAATATGTGACCCACATTAAGGTCTTGTATAAATAATTAAGAGACATAATCAGAGATAATTTTGTATAAAAATTTCGTTAAAATTTTTTACTGACACGTTTTTTCTTATAAATAATCAAAAAATTCTATCGAAATATTTGCCTTTTCAATCAATTTCATCTAAATGGGAATATTTTTCTTTAAATTACAAGGAAAAACCATACTTACATTTTCTGTTACTTTTATACATGACATTCTCTCAGTCAAAATTGAAAATTTTGAAAATTCCACTGTTTGGATTAGTCTCTTTTCAACACTGAACAAAAATAAATCATGGCCGATTTACACACACTCGACTTTTCTGAATCTACACAACCAATTCTGGATTTTCATGACAAATTACCATTATACCCCTACATTTTTACTAATTCATCGAACGAATGACCGAAGTATAAAGTTAATTCATTCGAAAGAATGGGCTGAAATATTCAGCCCATTCATTCGATTATGGTTCATTCTAACCACTATGCACACAGTAATGTATAGTGATTATTTAAATAATAAAATTTTCTTTAAAGTTATTTTTTAAACACTGTGTATTTTCAAAATTTCTCAAATTGAATATCCGGACTAATTACGATAACCTGATAAAAATACTTTAAGACTTTAAGGTCTTTTGGCACTCCCAAATGCTTAAAACACAGGTTTTACAAATAAGGGTACCCTCAGCTGTACCGAAAACACATTTGGGAATGTCAAAAAACCTTCAAGTCTTAAAATATTTTTATCAGGTTATTGTAATTAGTCCGGATATTCAATTTAAGAAATTTTGGAAATGCACAGTGCTTAAAAAATCGGTCTATCTTCCATATGCTATAGTAATGTATGTGATTATTTAAATAATAAAATTTCCTTTAAAACTTTAAAGTTATTTTTTAAGCACTGTCTATTTCCAAAATTTCTCAAATTGAATATCAAGACTAATTACGATAACATGATAAAAATACTTTAAGACTTTAAGGTTTTTTAACACTCTCAAATGTGTTTTCGGCACAGCCGATGGATACCCTTATTTATAAAATACTGTGTTTTAAGCATTTAGGAGTGTCAAAAGACCTTTAAGTCTTAAAGTATTTTTATCAGGTTATCGTAAATAGTCCGAATATTCAATTTGAGAAATTTTAGAATACAAGTGTTTAAAAATAACTGTCTATCTTCTATATGCTACAGTAATGTATAGTGATTATTTCAATAATAAAATTTTCTTTAAAACTTTAAAGTTATTTTTAAGTATTGTGTATTTTCAAAATTTCTCAAATTGAATATCCAGACTAATTATGATAACCTGATAAAAATACTTTAAGACTTTAAGGTCTTTTGACACTATCAAATGTGTTTTCGGCACACCCGAGGAATACATTTATTTGTAAAACACTGTGTTTTAAGTATTTGGAAGTGTCAAAATACTTTAAAGCCTTAAAGTATTTTTATCAAGTAATCGTAATTAGTCCGAATATTCAATTTGAGAAATTTTGAAAATACACAATGCTTAAAAAATAACTTTAAAGGAAATTTTATTATTTAAGAAATGAGCTAACATGCGTTACTTTTCAGCCCATTCGTTCGAACGAATTAAGTTTATTAATTCGAACGAATGCCAAAATGAACTGGGAGTTCGTTCAAATGAGTAAAAATGTAGGGGTATAATGGTAATTTGTTACGAAAATCCAGAATCGGGTGTGTAGAGGCAGAAAAATCGGGTGTCTGTAAGTCGTGCCTAAATCATGTGGCTAAAAGACATTTTGTGAATGTGTACTATATTTTTAGAGAAATATAAAAATGTTAAACTATGTGATTAATCACCTTTGAAGACATTATCCATTGAGAATTACTTTCATTAAAAAGTGGAAATATTTTTGTAGAGAATATCTTAAATGATGAGAATGAGTTTGTTTAGAAGAATTACATTTGTATAAAAAAAATTAAAGAATGTGTCCAAATCAAATTAAATAAATCATGTTAAATATAATTTTAGCAGCTATACAATTATAAATATGTGAGATTTGAATATTAATCTAATGAGCTCAAAAATGCATGTCACATCCACAAAAATTTCACCGGGAGAATAATTTCAATTCAGGGCAATAAAATAGATGACTCATAAAATAATAATATGATGGTTACACATAGAAATTGTTATAATTTTTTTATATTTAAACTAGTAGATTGATTTTGAATTTGACACAATAGGAGAGAAAATTAAGATTCACTGTAAACGGATCTGGATTCGGCTCGCCATGATAGGATCCGGCCCAACCTGACAATCTAAATGGACTGTCTGCCGCCAATTAAAGGTCTGATTGTGTATTTGACCCATTTAATGATCCCAGTTGCTGTTAGGCCCAATATCAATTTTTTATTCAAATTTGATGCTTTCAGATCCAATATCACTCTAAAAATTGAACTCAACATTAATTTTTTAGCCTAAATTTTTATTGTACTAGGCCCAATACTCTAAATATTTATATTATCAGGCCCAATGTCCATTTTTAAACTAAAATTTTCATTCAAAACCTTATTACACTTATTATAAACTTAGAATTTATCATTTGAACCTAATATAATATTTCACATATACCACACTTAGTGAACTTTCAAACATATACAACATTTAGCATCATATAAAAGTGAAAAACCTATAAAAAAAATGTTATACAAGACGTAAAAATATAAAAATTTAAATTGGCCTTATTACCCTTAATATAAAACAATATTAAATTAGAAAATGCAGTTTGTAAAATCAAAATTCTTTTAACTATGTATTAACTATGGGTAGCGATCCTCCCACGGAAGTTTTGTATAATCCGATACGGGTTTTACTGTATTGCCCATTTTGCCCTTCGAACCGACTCGTCGAACCCTTCGAATCGGCTCGCCAAATCACTGACCGGCTCACCGGACACTGACCGGATCACTGACCCTTCCACTGCTATATAAATCGGCTCATTGACCGGCTCGGCGGATCACTTACTGGATCGTTGACCGGCTCACTAAAATTTATATAAGTGACACTGTTTTTTCATACAGAACAACTGATCGGATCACTGAAATCGGATCACTGAAATCGGATCACTTAAATTTTTTAAAATGCTTTCGTACGACAGTGGAAAGGTAAAATGGGCAATATCCTAAGTCTCATGTCTCGTTAGACAAAATGCAGAACCTATCAACCTCAAAATTCAAAAAGTTCCGCATCACAGAACAGTGGCCCAATATGCAGTTTTGTGCAGGGGACAGTACAAAGAGTAAAAGCCTTTATATTTATCATCAACTCATCATTCTGAAATATGTCGCAACATTTAGCATCAAATAAAGGTAAAAAAACTAACATGATGATGATGACATCTTCATTAATTGATCAAGAATGATTACATGAAGTCATGTCTTAGTCTACGAGAAGCATAAAAAAGTTCAAAGGGGACTACAAATTGAAAAAGTTTGATGCTGTTAAAGGCTTACTAGATACAGATTAAGACCAACTCACACTAAGTTTTGATGTTGTTGCAGTCTTACTAGACACAGATTAAGAATGACTCCAGTCTAAGACTGAGCTCAGCCTATGGAAACAAATTTGGGTAGATACGCATTGTATCGGTTGTACAAGTGAGATATCGGCCAATATAACCGAGATCTCATCGATATCGGCCGATATTAGTTTTAAACCACCGTTTTTTGCCCAAAAAATTCAGGAGAGAGGGAGATCTCGGCCGAGACGCTGATATCTCGGAAATGGCGTTGTTTTTACCACTACCTCAGCCCCAAATAGCCTTAGGCTTTGCTTCGCAGTGTTTGGGCTCTATCCAGGTGAGGGCTCAACTTCATAAAGTCGGGCTCAGGCTTGGGTTAAAGAAAAATCAAGCCCAAGACACCCAATTCCAATCCTAAGCCTATATATATATATATAGAAGTCTTCAGTCATACCCCTCATGAAGGGTTCTCTCTGTAACAACTCTATATGGGGCCAATCTAGGATCATAAGAATGGTCTATGTTTGGATATAATGCTTATCAAAAATTAACTTGCTTGGTTGACTGTATGGTTTTTGTTCCATCTAAGATGGATTGGGAGTATAAAAAGAATTCTTGAGAATAGTCATATCTTTTGTCAAAAGAAAGCATTCTTAATTCAGTTCAGTAGAACGTGGGTCTCCAAAATCCGATGCCGTAGATTCAAATCCGGGCAAAGATAATGTCTGTGATAGTGGATTTGGGAGGAAATTATAACAATTGCAAGATATCAAGGACCTAAATGTACAGATTTAAAAAGGAAACGTTAAGGCTTAAACAATAACAATGGCAAGATATCAAGAACCTAATTGTATAGATTTCACCAAAAACACGTTAAGATTTAGTAAACTGAACAACTGGTTGAAATCCCAGTTGTCTTCAAATTTTTAGGTTCAAGTGACATAAGGTATTCCAGAAGTTCATTCTACCAATTAGCAGATTTCATTGTCATTTTTTTTTTTAAACATGGGTATCTTCGTTTCATATTGAAAATGAGACTAATCTAACGAGAACATGTAAACCTCTCAATCCACACACATGAGTAAGTCGATGAGGAGTAACCCTATGAAGAGTGCTGTAGAGGAGTTTGAGCGTGAATCAATTCCGAAACCTCCCTTCGTAATTAGAGCTTCTTGATAATTTTCATGCCACTTGATGAATCAGTTCTTCAATATGTGCTTCAAGTAATTCAATGTACTTCATGTCAAAATATGTATTTTGTATATTTCTCCACAAATAACCTTATACAAGGTGTCCCTTATATAGCAAATACAAGTGAACTATATAGGGAATTCTAATAAGTATACAATAAATTAGGCTATACAATGGGTAACTGTAATATCTACAATTACGGTAATTGATTCTTAATTGACAACTCATGTCAACACTCCCCCTCAAGTTGGTGCATAGATGTCTCCGATGCCCAACTTGTCGAGTGAGTTGTAGAATACTTTATTGGAAACTGCCTTGGTTAGCATGTCCGCTAGTTGGTCTTCAGATTTAACAAATGAAAACTGAACAATATTGGCCTCGAGATTCTGCTTGATGAAATGTCGATCCACTTCCACATGTTTTGTACGGTCATGTTGAACTGAATTATGAGCAATATCTATGGCCGCCTTGTTGTCACAGAGTAAACTCATTGCAGAGTTAGGTGCATAACCCATTTCTGTAAGTAGCTTCTTTAGCCAAAGGAGTTCACAGAGGCTTTTGGTCATTCCTCGAAATTCAGCTTCTGCACTAGACAATGCTACTACCTTCTGTTTCTTGCTCCTCCAAGTGACTAGATTACCTCCCACAAAGGTAAAATAACCTGAGGTAGATCTCCTGTCCGTAATACTTCCTGCCCAATCTGCATCTGTGTAACCATTGATATCTAAATGATTATTCTTTGAGAATAAAAGTCCCTTCCCTGGTGCCGACTTCAAATATCGAAGAAGGGCATTCATGTGATCCTCACTAGGGCAGTGCATAAATTGACTTACTATGCTAACAGCATAAGCAATATCCGGTCGTGTATGTGACAAATAAATTAGTTTTCCAACTAACCTTTGATATCTCTCTTTATTAGTAGGTATCTGATCAAGATACTCACCCAGATGATGATTTTGAACAATTGGAGTGTCGGCAGGCTTACAATCAAGCATTCCTGTTTCAGAAAGTAAGTCCAACACATATTTTCTTTGGGATAAAAATATGCCTTTCTTTGATCGAGCTACCTCAATACCCAGAAAATACTTGAGTCCTCCAAGATCTTTCATTTCAAATTCAGTCGCCAAATACTCCTGGAGTCGAGAAATCTCCTCCACATCATCTCCTGTAATTATCATATCATCAACATAAATTATCAATGCTGTTACCTTTCCACTTCGGTGCTTCAGGAATAAGGTATGATCGGAATTGCTCTGCTTAAACCCATAATTGCTCATAGCCAAACTAAACTGTCCAAACCAGGCACGGGGTGATTGCTTCAAGCCATACAATGCTTTCTGCAATTTACACGCAACCCCAGACTGTGAGGGTATAGTATATCCTGGCGGAATGTCCATGTATACTTCCTCCTTTAGTTCACCATGGAGAAAGGCGTTCTTTACGTCAAACTGATGTAACGACCAATCTAGATTGGTTGCAAGGGATAGTAGTACCCTGACAGTATTCAGTTTTGCTACTGGAGAGAAAGTTTCCTGATAGTCAATAACATAAGTCTGCGTATACCCCTTCGCCACCAGTCTTGCCTTGTATCTTTAAATAGATCCATCTGCCTTGTGTTTAATAGAGAAGACCCATTTGCATCCTACTATCTTCTTTCCTTTTGGCAACGGAACAAGATCCCATGTCTGATTTTTTTGTAGCGCTTCCATTTCTTCTTTTATTGCATGGGTCCATTTTGGATCTAGTAGAGCTTCTTGTACTCCGCTGGGAACATGAATAGAGGACAATTGATGCACAAATGCCTTAAAAGATGCTGATAATCTCTGAGATGATACGTGATTTGCAATCGGATATTTGGATGTCTTCACCTTATACTCTGGGGAATACCGATCAGGTGGTTTTCCACGATTATGCCTGCGACGTAATTGATAACCAACAAGGGTATCATATATATTGACAGGTAAAGTAGTAGGAGAGCTTACCTCAGGGATATTCTCAAGGGATCGGTCTGTTGGTACTGGAGAATGAGAGGGGGGTTCTTCAGGTTCATTTCCAAGAATAGCAGCCGGTCAGTCATCTAGTTCAGTCGGGCGGTATTCTGCATGTAAACCTGGTTGGCCTTCAGTCGGTCGGTCTTTCTCATGTACCAATCTAATGTCCATGTTGTCACCATCTGTCCAGTACTGCTCTGTCCAATCACTTGATATCTCCCCCTGAAGAGGGGAATTGGGTATCGGGGCATGAAAGAATGTTTCAGACTCCAAAAATGTGACATCCATAGTAACATAAGTGCGTCTGGTTGAAGGATGGTAGCAACGGTACCCTTTCTGATGTGTGGCATACCCCAAAAAAATACAACGAAGAGCACATGGATCAAGCTTAGTACGTTGATTTTTATGAAGATGAACAAAGGCGACACATCCAAAGATACGAGGAGGAAGCATCAACACTGAGGGCAGCAGTCCATGCTGTAAGAGGACTTGAAGTGGAGTCTGAAACTTCAAGACTTTAGACGGCATACGGTTGAGCAAATAGACAGCTGTAACAACTGCATCATCCCAATAACTTCGAGGGACATGGGCGCCAATAAGGAGAGCCCGAGCTGTTTCCAAAAGATGTCTGTTCTTTCGTTCGGCAATACCATTCTGTTGAGGTATCTGGGGACAGGTCGTCTCATGAATAATGCCGTGAGCCTGAAAATAGCTCCGAAATTCTTGGTTAACATATTCTCCACCATTGTCCGAGCGGATTATTCTAAGTTTAGCTGAAAATTGGGTCTGGATCATTGTATGAAAAATCTGAAAGATTGTAAACACTTCATGTTTATGTTTCATCAGGTAAAGCTAGGTCATGCGGGTACAATCATCGACAAAAGTTACAAACCAACGAATGCCAGAAGAGGTAGAGATGGGAGAGGGTCCCCAAACATCAGAATGGATTAATGCAAAAGGAGTAATACTTTTATTGAAACTTAAAGGATAAGATACACGGTGACTCTTGGCTAAAATGCACGAGTCACATTTAAATTCCAAGTCATGTAAATCTGAAAACAAATCAGGTAACAAATGTTTCAAATAGCTAAATGATGGGTGCCCTAACCGACGTTGCCATAACCAAATATGCCTCTGCTTAACATCCAACGAATGATGCATACTATTAGCTCTGCCGGTGTTGAGATCATCCACATAATACAACCCCCTCTTTTAGTACCACGACCAATGATCTCCTTGGTGAGAATATCCTGAAGAAAACAAAAATCAGGGTAGATTAGTGCACAACAATCTAATTCCTCAGTAGCTTGTCCCACAGACATCAATTTATTTGAGAGAGAGGGAACAAATAAAGTGTTTGATAATGAAAGAGAGGGTGAGATAGCGACAGTGCCCGCTCCTGTAACGGAATAAGTAACTCTATTAGCATTGGCAATATTAGTTCTTCTCGGATGAGTCGTACTAATAAAGTCATTAGGATCAAACGTCATATGATCAGTTGCTCCCGAATCAAGTATCCAGCCATTGGAATCCCTCTGATTAGAGCTAAATAAAGCACAACCATAGTTACCTGAATCGCTGAGAGTAGTAGACTCATCACCAAGGGGCGAAGCACGTGAGGATTCTACCTGTGAGATCAGAGTTAACTGAGGTTCTGCATTTACCAAAGCAACCCGACCCGAACCCTTATTGGGAGTAGCGCCACGTAGCTTTCGGGCCTTGAGTTCAGTCCACCATTCTGGGTATCCATGTAGTTTAAAGCAAGCATCACTCGTGTGTTTAGGATTTCCACAATGTGTGCAACCCCCACTGTCCGACTGAAATTTGGGTTTAGGAGCCATAATGGGTGGCCCAGTCTTGGTAGCATGTTGGGCAGATGCCCACTGTTCTAGACGACTAGAGTCTGCACGCGGTCCGACCTCCGGTACGAGTGACGTCTTATGGGAGAACTGCTGGCCTGACCTGGTTTCTCCCCGAGATGCCATACCAGCACCAGGAGGTACTTCGGCCCCTCTCATCATCACAGCCTGTCGAGTATCCTCTCGTCGAACATATCCATACGCCTGTTCCACCGTAGGAAATGGCTTCATTTGGAGCACATCACTCCGAACTTTGTCGAGACGATCATCCAAACCATCAAGGAAGATATAAACTCGATCCTCCTGGATAATCGAATTAAAATGGAGAATATCTGTGTCACACTCCATCGGGTTCGGGCGACGAAAGTCAATCTCCCTCCACAGACCTTGAAGTCTGTTGTAATATGTCTCAATGGATCCCCCATCCTGCCTCAGTCGAGTTACGCGCCTTTTCAGATCATAGACCTGAGATGTATCGGTTCTATCAAAGTATGTCATTGCAATGGCGTCCCACACCGCTTTTGCCGTCGGAAAGCGAATGAAGTTGCTAATCAAACTCGGCTCCATAGAGTTGATCAACCACCCTTTCACAATCGAATTCTCTGTTCTCCATTTTCTAAACGTCGGATCTGTGGCCAAGGGTTGTGGAAAATCGCCATTAATGTATTCCAATTTGTCTTTGCCGGAGATATACATCTCAACAACTTGGGACCATAGGCCATAGTTAGCACCATTCAGCTTGATGCCAATCTGTGCAGCGGAAGAGTCGTAGGTCGGGGTCGGGGTCGGGGTCGGGGACTGGTTCTGGCTCAATATTTGAGCAAGTCTGGATGACAGATCTTCAAGGATCTGTGGAGTCGAGGTAGAACCAGATTGTTCTTCCATGATTGTGAAATTCCTTGATCAAGAATCCCAGGTTAGACCCGAACACCGAGTGGATATGCGTGAAGAGACCTCGGCGCGTGGACCGAGCTCATGAAAACTACAGATCATCGACGAGATGTCGGATGCAGAGAGATCTGGTAGATATCTGCTAGATCTGGCTGCGTGAAAACAACAGCAGAGAAGAGCAAAATATCGAACGATGGCGTCCTTGGAGTCAAACCCGCGAAAGAGATCTGCTAGAGCCGAGGTGAAAAACCTCTTCTTCTTTTTTTTTTCTTTTTTTCGTGACGCCGCTGCTGGCCTGCGATTCGTACGGTGACCGCACGGTGACCGGCGCAGGTGAGGGCGATTGGCGTTGTTGCAAACCCCCTGTAGCAGACCCTAGACCTTCGATCCTGGAAAGCAGGGAGTAAATCGCCGGAGAAGAGGGGTAGACGCGAATCAGCGTCAGCGGTGATCGGAGGAGCGGAAGGTGAGCAGAACGGCAGCGAGATTTGGTTGTCCAAGAGTTGGGTATCCCAGATCCGGCGAGCAGAGAGAGGGTTCGCCGGAAACAGAGAAGAAAAAAGAAAAAACAGAGAAAAGGGTAGATCTGATATCTCAATCCACCGGCGAGGCTAGCTCAGATGCAGATCGACAGCCGGAGGAGCAGCGGCAGGTTCCAGGAAGGTGCCGGTGGGAGGGGTCGGTGGTAGAAAAACTCACGGCAGGGAGCACCACCGTGGATTCACACGGTTTCGAAAAAAAATCGAGTAAAAAAGATGAACAGGGAGAAATAAAAAAAATTGGGTTCACATGTTTGGGGAAAATCGAGTCAAAGGAGAACACAATTCTAAATCGGTGGCTCTGATACCATGTCAAAATATGTATTTTGTATATTTCTCCACAAATAACCTTATACAAGGTGTCCCTTATATAGCAGATACAAGTGAACTATATAGGGAATTCTAATAAGTATATAATAAATTAGGCTATACAATGGGTAACAGTAATCTCTACAATTACGGTAATTGATTCTTAATTGACAACTCATGTCAATACTTCACTCAATCCATTTAAAATGCACCAATAAATTATTGAAACCAAACTAATACGAAAATACTTGAAATTTTAAATTTGTGAATCTTCCACTAAAAGGCAACAACTTATTCCTTAACTCAAAGTGGTTGGAGTGATGGTCATGATTCAGGAACCCGTCTCAGAAAGCGGGAGTCCTGAGTTCGATTTTCACTCTACTCCAAAGAACTACTCTCTGTAAAATTATCCGGTGCGTATGAGTAGAGAGACTTGCACATTGGTCAAAGATTAATTAGATGCTTTAAAAGGCATAGACACTTTGGCATCCAAAGAAAAATCGATTCCTCAAAATTCTCTATTTTATGTCTGACATAAGGTTATGGATGACTAATTTTAGCCGGATCGGGTCGGGTTGTGTCGGGTCGGGTCGGGTTAACTTATAAAATCCTCAACCCAACCCGACTAGAATTTCATGTGGGTTTTTATCTTCTCATCTCGACCCAACCCATTGACCAGAAATTCTAGACCCGACCCGCATGATTTCTCAAGTCGGGTCATGTCGGTCTGGCCAAAATCCAACCCAAGTTGCAGCCTTACTTATTACTCTTTAATGATAATAAATGTATAAAATGATATATTTGTGTCTTTATTATAAAAAAGAAGATAGGTGTGCCCTGAATTCTCTAAATCCACTCATGCAAGAGAAGCAAATTCTGGTTTTAGGGTCGTACATACCATAAACAAGGCTTTATATGGTTGATGGTCAAGGACTCTTGCTTCCTCCTCAGCTGCAGCAGCAACTGCAGAAAATCACTGCTTTCCTCATCAACAATCCTCCGTTTATTCAATACCGACTCCAAAATCCGATCAAACCATGAGGACAACCTCCCCATCTTGCGACTCAAGCCCTGCAGATCCAGCCGGGCGAGTACCGGAAAAAGATCGGAGACGTTGGGGCTTCCCAACAGGTCCACCGCTTCCCTGGTCACCCGGCAGCACTCTCCACGCCTTCCTCGTCCATGGTCACGTGACCGCCCCATATCATGCTCATCAACACATCCAGAGTGGTGGAAGACATCAGCTCGCCCACGTCCACCGGCGTTCCCACCTTGCCTTGCAAGTGGCGCACCATTTCTCCAGCCTCTCTCCGGCGCAGGCCACTGTAGGCATCGAGGACAGGATTGCTCATCATATCATGTGAGCATATCTTCCTCATCATGCGCCATTCTGGACCGTGGGGTGACCAAGCGATGTCTATCCCACCGTAGGTGAGGGCTTTTGCGGTGGTGGGCACGTCGCGGTTGGCAAAGACGACGTCGTGGTCCTTGAGAAGCTCCTTGGCTATCGACGGTGAGCTCACCACTACGCATAGCTTTCTTCCCAGTTGCAGCATGAAGATGGGGCCGTAGGACTTGGCTAGATCGGTGAAGAAGCGGTGGAGCTCGGTGTCGAGGAAGAGAAGGTTCCCAATCAAAGGCAGACCACGAGGGCCAGGTGGAAGAGGTGGGACTCTCTTCCTCAACTTTCTAAGGTGCCACCAAACAATAGTGAGAAGCAGTATCAGCAAGGATATACAGACTGTGACTGCCATCTGTTCATGGTCGGATTCCATGGTGCTGACTACTGAAAATAATTGATATGGAAAATGGGATATACGGCACTTCCTCTTCTTCTTCCACAGCAGGTGAGGCTTGAGAATGGGATTGGGAGAAAATGCATGTGGAAAAAGGGACAAGATTAAAGAATGTTAGGTCCAGTTTAACTATAAAGCAAGTTACGCCTGAGCCTCCATTTGAAAAAAGCCCCACTCCTACTTTGATTGCATGGTGGAGTGGATGGGATTGAGAGACCGAGCATGTGGAAAAAGGGACATGTCTAAGCCTATTTGGGTTACATGAAAAATGGTAAAATCATTTGCAATGAGAGGAAATGCAAAGTATTCAATTTTTGTGGGATTTGTCAAGAGTTTTTTTTTGTTTTTTGGAATTATGATAAGATATTTGGTAATAAATACTCTACAATTGAAATGAGACTAGTTTTAGTAGAGGTATTGATCGAGAGTTAGGACATAGTTTTAGAAAATACTGACTCCAATTTTGATCATAGACCTAAAAGATCTTCCATCTAATAAGTGGATCAAATATTTCGAAAATTACATATGTTGGCAAAGAGATATAAGAGCTAGAAAACTAGAAAAATTCAGTAATTTTAAGTACTCAAGAGTTAAGAGGAGCATCTTCTGTTAATTAAATAACCAATTGATTAAAGTAATTTAGACGAGGGGAATGTATTTCAAGGGATTCTTCTTCTAGCCATTTCTGATATTATTTGCATTTTTATGTGGGTGTTGATTTGTAAATTTGTAGGGCTGGAATTTTGGATTATTTTGTGTTTCTTTTGGTTTAAGTTTTTTCCTATAAAATTTTATTTAACAATATATTTCCTCTTTGCAAATCATGCTGTGATTTTTAATTTAGAGATCTTTGGTAGTTGGTAGAATAATAGAGGACATTGTAACCATTTATCAATTCTCTTATTTTCACAGTGTCATATTCTATTGTTCTTTAATCTTTCAATTTAGTTCATTTTAATTTTTCGTTAATTTAAAGACTAAATGAATTAACCATATTTGCAATTATATTTTAGCAACACATGAATACAAAAATTTAATTAGTAATTTTACATCTCAAAAAGTAAGAAAAAATAGATTTTAGAAAATTTTATTATTATATATAATTAAAATTTTAATTAATTATTACTTATAATAATATATTAAATATCAAGAAGGTTCCATTTAGATTTTTTCGCCTTAAGCCTCAATATGTGTCTAGCCGGCTTGTGTGTGGTTGAGATTTATAGAGGAAAATCAGAGATTGATTAATTTACCAAAACAACAATATGGATGGAGACTGGAGAGTGAGAAACATGATACGTGGAAATAACCAATCAATGCCCACGTCTCATTCGATGTTGAAAATTATGTAAAGATAATAAAAAAAAAATTATCTGACAAATGGACTTTATGGTTGAATCGAGGATTAGTAATGAATCAAGTTGATGGGTCAATTCGATCATAAATTGGGTCACACGTTGTGGTCGCGTAGGATCTTGGGTCATAGGTGGGCTTCATGGTTAGGCTATTCCTCAGCTCCAATAAGGCCTAAAGCTCATCCAAACCTATTATAAAAGAATGGGTTTGAATATAAATACCAACTCCTTGGCCTTTTTGGCTCGTTTAGCCATTTTATGTTTATGTTCAGACTTGGGCCATTTTCCCTTTTTAGAATTATTGAAATTAATTAAAATACTGATCGTTTCGATAAAAGAGTAGACATGATGAAGGACAAATGGTTAAAGTTGAGTTTAAAAAACAACTTTAAGCCACTTCACATCAGTAGTCAAAATTATTTAGCATCTTAAATATGTAAGGATAAGGATACTTAATGATTTTGAACCCTAAGATCAAGTAGGTAAAAATTGAGTTTTAAGTTGAAATTTGATCCATTTGTAGTTTATCATGTCTATTTCTATATTAATTGTTGAATTTTTAATTGTCTCAAACGGAAAACCTTGGGCTTTAAACTTGCAAAGCCAAGGGAGCTTCAGTTGGGTTCAGGCCTTTAGAACTCAACCCATGGAGACCCTAGCTATGGTTTGTCTATGGCTTATATGGTAGTTTGAAATTTAAAAGTTGTGGAAATTGTTTTATGACCTTTCTTTAGGAATTCATTTTCCACAACTCTCGTAGAAAATAACTAATCACAGAAATCATTTTTCATGAAAATGGTACACATGGAACAATAAAAAACATTTTTGATAAGAAAATCATTTTCTATTTCCACAAAAATGTTGTAAGCAGACATGACCTTAGTTTCTTTAGGAACAACACTTCTGAATTTTCATCCAAAGAGAGGAAGATGAAGCACAAGACATCTAAGTGATAGGAGTTGGGGAAAATGAGTATTATAAAATTTGGTTAGTGTTTGAATTAGAGGAACTTAAATAAAATTTAAGGAAAATATCACCCTTCAAGATTAAGTCAGAAAAATTAATGTTTGGAGTTAAGAAACATGATTTGATTGATTCAATGGAATAAATATTCCGTACACTCTACAGCATGCAACTCTGTCAAGGTGTTTTTTGAGTTCTTACATTTTTAACGGGCAAAAAAAAGGTTATGATCATAATTTTTTATCATTACTTAGTATTTACAATAATTATTTTTACTTAAATACTTTTCCAAAATTATATTTTCTCACTTAATTGTAAATTTTAAATATTAATAAAAAATTTGTGCAGTTTGAAATTTTGACAACCCTGCCAAAAAGGTTTGCCATTTTGCCCCACATCAACTGGGTAGAGAAAAATTCGCTAGTGAGGTGCTGATGAGTATTGTCCCAAATTGACTTGGAGGTTATTCAGATCTTCCTTCAATGAAATGGGGCCTTTTGGGGTCTATGTATGAGTGTACATCCCAATGCAGAACCGTGAGAGCGTGTGTGAACTCGAAGTGGACAATATCATGTTGGGTGAAGCTGAGTCGTTAGACTAAGCTAAAATAATTAGTCATGTAGTTATTGTGACTCAATTTTAATTAGATTTAACTTAATACTAAATTCAAGTCCAACAATCCTTAAAATCAAATAAGTCGTTAATGTGTGAATTTAAATAAATTAATATCATTAAATATGTATATCCACTTAACTTAAATTAAATAAAATAGATGATAGAAGAGGAGAAACCTGTTATCTTTTTTCATTTGCTTAAATGAAATAGATAAAAGAGTTAAATGAAACTTGTTTCTTATAATTAGTATATCGAAAATTTATGCATTATTTTGCTAAGGGCAGTTTGTTCCATAGAATTCAAGTTGAATCGTTATGTCAAATTAAAATTAAAATTGAAGAAGGAATCATCATTTAAAGAAGTCACATATATTTTGTTTTTTGTAGGAGCAATTTGGTCATTGATGGAGAAGTGATACTTTTCATTGGACAAAGCACATATATATATAGGAGGATTGATGTTGCTTTTGGAGATCTTTCTTAAGAAGCTGCAATGGTTGAAGAATTAGTAGTGTTTGAACAAAATCATTCTTGAGAGGTGGTCTCTTTATATTACACAAGACTTCAATTGGCTGCTTATGGGTATTTACCCATCAAATACAATTTAGATGTTACGATTGCAAAGCGCTTTTCTCATACTCAAGGCATCGGCTATCAAGAAAGTTTCTCTCAAGTATCTAAACTTGCTTCTAATTGAATATTGATTTCTATTGCTACCACAAATCAATGTCCTCTTAACTAGTTGAAACAAAAAAAATGTCTTTATTCATGGGACTCTAGGAAGATGTTTACATGCTCCCTCCACCTAGTTTTGTTAAATAGGGGGGAGCAAGTGAAGGTTTGATAACTCAGGAAGGTTATCTATGATCTTCAGTAGTCACTATGAGCTTGGTTTGACAAGTTTAGCACTGCCTTGTTAAACTATGGATTCCTTCATCTCCATTCAAATAAATCTATTTCTGTGTATCGAGTTCTAGATATCATTATATTGTTTATTATCTATGTAGATGACATTGTTCTTACAAACAATAATAAGCAGTCTATAAAAGCTATTGAGGAATATTTATAACAATCCGTTGACATCAAAGATTTGAGCCCCTTTGTTCATTTTCTAAGGATTTAAGTTGCTTGCTCCATCAAAGGACTCTTCTTATCTTAGCAGTATTAGAGAGACGGGTTGACCTACCATGTATATCTCATTCTATCTTTGTCAAATTCCCTGATTAAGGGCTTCCATATTTAGACCTGTACATCTATATATACATTGTATAATAAGAAGGGCCAATGAGTCAAATCTTCCAAACTTCTTCATGGTACAGAGCCACACATCGATTCCCTAAATCTATGTTTTCTTTTTTACAATCCCTCCCCAACCATCTCTCGCATACGGTGGCCCTCTCCCTAGAGCACACGGTGGTCGTTCTTCACCTTTCTCCACCGATCGCCGCTCTGGGCTCCCACAACTTCTCCCTCTGTTATCCCGATCACGATCTCCTAACCTTCACGATCTCCTGACCTAGTCTCCGGCTAGACCAGATCTGCCTCTTTCCTCGACACTGTTCAACGGATCTGCTTTTGTTGCTTTTGCTTCTGCTGCTCTCTGGATCTGCGCAATCGCCGACCCCTCTGCTGCTCGCCTGATTTCACGGATCTGGCCTAATCTCCGGCTACTTCCTTGTTGCTGCTCTACCTGCGGACCCTCGTCGATACAGATCTGCTTCTCTGCCACCAGCCCTGCTTCTCTCAGATCTGATTCCTAGATCAGGTCTCTTCTCTTCTCCGGCATCGTCTCTTGTTGCCCATCTCCTTCACGATTGCCTGGTTTCAAGACTGGTCTCTCACCGTCAGTAGCAGTTGCAGATGTCTTCCTGGTCTGATCTTCTTCACTAGAATCAGCGTCCAACAACCTGTGACCTGAGAACAGATCGCCAGTACCAGATCTGTTCCCGTCACGACTTCGATCTGCATTCCCGACCTTGTCCATCTCCTTACTGGACTCATGCTGCTCTCTCTTCTCCGGCGCTCCTTCTCCTTTGCCCGCTATCCCTGCTGGGTTTCATCCGCAACCCTAGCCGACGCCCAGATCTACCCATCTTCTCTGATTCACAACAGCCGCCAGTCTGCTGAGGCACCTATCCACCACCAGCCCAGCTTCTCTGCTCACCGAGTGTCGCCTCCCTCTGCTCTCCCTTTGTTGTTCACCTCCAGCAAAATAGTACCGATAGCCCTTTCTATGTCATCGGGCTAGCAGAAAGGAAAAAAAAAAAGAGAAAAAGAAAAAAGGAAAAAAGATAAGCTTTTATCCAGATGGCTTCCTCTTCATCCTCTGTTCAGACAATCACCATTCCCAACTTTTCTCATCCCAACTCATACATTTGGGACAACATACGCCATCTGATAGCCCTGTCAGCGTATCTCACACTACTCTTCTCTCATCTCAGGGGCGCGGATCCTATGCTCGTGGTAATCGTGGTCGTCGAGGTCGCCCTGACAATGGTAGAGGCGGTCGTGGCAATCGTGGTCGAGGACGTTCTACAAACTCTTCCAGTATCCTTGGACATCCTCCGTCTGCTGCCTTTCAATGTCAGATCTGCTCCAAGCATGGACATAGCGCTTCCAATTGCTATCAGCGCTACCATCAAGAGCCTCTGTTCGAGGCTAATCTTCCCTCCACCTTTGCTGGTCTGCAGATTGCTCCTCCCGCTGATCACAGTTGGTACCCTGATACAGGCGCTACTAATCATATGATAGGTGATACCCACTCACTCCTTTCTCAGTCTGCCTACAGTGGTCCTGATCAAGTTCTTCAGGGTAATGGTGACTCCCTTCCAATTGCGTACACTGGTACTTTGTCTCTTTCCTCAAACTCCTCTATCTTTCATCTTTCCAATGTTCTCCATGTTCCCCACATGCACACAAACTTGTTATCTGTTGCTCAATTCACAAAAGATAACTCTGTTAGTTTTACTTTCTTCCTTTGGGGTTTTGTTATTCGTGACTTACGTACTGGTGCTCCTTTGTTTCAGGGCTAATGTGAAACCGGCCTTTATCCTATCAGGCCCACTCCTCGCACCACTCATGCTTTAGTTGCATCCTGCTCTTCTTCGTCACTCTGGCACCAGCGTCTTGGACATCCCTCTAATAAAGTGCTTCAAGTTTTAGCTACCAATAAATGTTTAGGCTCTTATTTTAAGTTTTCTCATTCCCCTTTTTGTAGTGATTGTGCTTTGGGCAAGTCTACGAGACTCCTTTTTTCACTTAGTACCCATTGTACTCCTACACCATTTTATTTAATTCATTCGGATATTTGGATGTCTCCTGTTATGTCAGTCTCTGGTTTTCGCTATTATGTTTTATTCACAGATGATTACACACGTTACTCTTGGATTTTTCCAATCGCCATAAATCGGAAGTTTATACTCATTTTCATCATTTTCTTATGCTTGTTGAAATCACTTTTCTACTTCAATTAAATTTTTTCAAAGTGATGGTGGTAAGGAGTATGATAATCATTCCTTTCACAGCCTCTGTACGCAAAAAGGGATCATTTACCGTCTCTCTTGTCCACACTCCACAGTAAAACGTCTTGCTGAATGCAAACACCGTCATCTCTCCAAAATGGGCTGCACCCTGCTCCTTGCCTCTCATCTCACTCATCATCTCTGGGTTGAGGCACTGTTCACTGCTGTCTATCTAGTCAAACGACTGCCCACACCCCTTCTTCAATGGTCTTCCCCCTACCAGAGGCTTTATGGCACCACCTCGATTATCTGACCCTGCGCACCTTTGGATGTGCTTGTTACCCTTACTTGGGTGATTATACTACAAACAAACTCCAACCTCGATTGGTTGAGTGTGTATTTCTTGGTTACAGTGATCATCACAAGGGCTACAAGTGTCTGCACCCTTCTACAGGCAGAGTCTACATCTCCAGACATGTGTTATTCAATGAAGTTGTCTTTCCTTACGCCACGGCTACCGTGCGACATATAGATTCTCCCTCTTCTGATATGGTCTTCCTTCCTGTTAGTACCATCTCATAGGACATGTCAATCCTTCTTGCCTCTCCGACAGAAGCATCGACCTCTCCTCTGGTGCCACCTGCTTCACCACCTGTCGTGTCACCGCCTTCACTCCTAGGACCAGCCACGCCTTCTGCTGTCATCTCATCTCCAGCTACTGCTCCACCATCGCCGGCTAATGATCATCCTATGGTGACTCGAGCTAAAGCCGGCATCTTCAAGCCCAAACAGCGGGCCAATTTTTCTACACGTCATCCACTACCTCAAGCACTTGCTTTTATGGTCCCCACTACCTCAGACTTTTAGCCCACTAGCTATACTCAAGTTGCTCGTTCTGCAGACTGGCGTCAAGCAATGAATGATGAATTCAATGCTCTTCTCCGGCAAAAAACTTGGTCTCTCATTCCGCTGCAGGCGAATTTCAACCATGTCAGTTGTAAGTGGGTCTTTAAGATCAAATGACGTTATGATGGTAACATTGAGCATTACAAAGCCCGACTTGTTGCTAAGGGCTTTCATCAGTAGGCTGGTATCGATTATGATGAGACCTTCAGTCCTGTTGTCAAGCCCACTACTATTCGCACTGTTCTCAGTCTTGCTGTTACTTCTGATTGACCCATTCACCAGCTGGACATCAATAATGCCTTTCTTCATGGCCATCTTACAGAAGAAGTTTATATGACTCAACCTCCTGGCTTCATTGACTCTACTCGTCCTCATCATGTCTGCAAATTACACAAAGCTATTTATGGTTTGAAACAAGCACCTAGGGCGTTGTTTCAACAGTTTAGCTCCTTCATTCTCTCTCATGGTTTTGTTCAAAGTAAAGTTGATAGCTCTATGTTCACATATTGACATGACAAAGGTGTTATGGTTCGTCTTCTTTATGTTGATGACATCGTATTGACCGGAAATTCTTCGTCGTTTCTTCAGTCTTTCACTCGCAACCTGGGTACTGAATTTGAAATCAATGATCTTGGCGCTCTACATTACTTCTTGGGCCTTTAAGGTGATTAATCATTCTAACGGGTTACATTTGTCTCAAACCAAATATACCCTTGATCTTCTTCGTCGCAGTCAAATGGTTGACTGTAAGCCTTGCTCCACGCCCCTTGCTGCCAAGACTCAGTTATCTTCTACCACTGGTTATCTACTAACGAACCCCTCTCCATATCGTCAGATTGTTGGTGCTCTTCTCTATCTCACCCTCACCAGGCCCGATGTTGCTTATGCAGTGTATATTGTCTCCCAGCTTATGAGCCAACCTGAACGTCTCATTTTGATGCTGTCAAGAGCATTCTCCGTTATCTCAAAGGCTCTCTGGGACGTGGGCTATATCTCAAGCGTGCGACACAACCTTTCTGCCTGACTGCGTACTCTGATGCTGATTGGGCTGGTTGTCCTGATAGTTGACGCTCTATTACCGGTTACTGTGTCTTCTTGGGTCCCAATTTAATTTCTTGGTCTGCCAAGAAGTAACCCACAGTTTCTCGGTCCAGTGCTGAAGGTAAATATAGGGCCCTTGCCTATACCTGTGCGAATACTGTCTGGATTCAACATCTTCTCCGAGAGCTTGGTTTTCCTCTCTCTTCTCCGACTGTCTTTTTTTGCGATAATCTCAAAGTGCCAATCCAATGATTTGGCAATTCTTTTGTGGACATTTCTTTGCTAGAGGGGGAACACCATATTCTACTCCATTGAATCTTCCTTGTTCTCACTTTGATCTTTTCATGATGGGGGCCATGATTTAGATGGTGGGCTCTTTTGCTACACAAAAGTCACAAACCAATGAAAGGCCTTTTTTGTGTGTGGACTGCGATTTGGTTAAATTTTTTCAAGTATGAGAAAAAAAATATTAAGAATAGTAAATTTGAGTTGATTTGATTTAATTAAAATTTTGAATTGAATAGATTAATTAATTTTACTGATTTAATATTTTAAAATTAAATATATATTTTTTCTGAATTATTTGACTTAATAGGATTTGAAACAATTAAAAATTTTAAAGTTTTCATTTATAAAATCAACCAATCAATCAGATAACATGAGGAGGGCTAACCCTTTTCTTAGAATTGGCAGGACAAAGATTAAGATTTTTGTGACTTACATAGTAAAAAGAAAAAGAAAAAGAAGAGAGAAAGAAGATGACACAGGTCCGTGGGCCTCATTTTGAGTTATTTTGACTATTTTTTATTAATTTACTTAAAAATGATCCTGATTTTAGAATTTAAATGAAAATAATTCAACAAAATGATATTCAAATGCTTATGGGATTATATGCAAAAAAAATAATGTGATTGATATACTTCTTAGGGTGTATGGGTTTGATTTTTAAATTTTTTTTTTCAAAAAGTCATGAAATCTGGATCTTCTAAGATAATTACCATTTCGGGGTTTCTTGTGAAAAAATTTAAAGAAATAGTATTCAATTGTTTATGGAATTAAATGAGTAACCCTCAACGCGATTGATATAGTTTTTAGGGTGTTTATGTGGTTTTCCTAATATTCCAACATTTTTATAAAATTCTATTTTTTATGAAAATCTAATGAATATTAATAGAAAATAGATTTTATTCTGGGACACTAGATAGCATGAATTTCATTTCAGATAGTTTCTCATATTGTTTTCAAATATTTATAAAATTAAATGAAGAGTCCTTAATGTGATTGACATAGTTTTTAGAGTGTTTGTATGATTTTCCTAGTATTCCAACATTTTCATGAAATTCTTTTTTTTTTTTTAAATAATGATTAGGAATAGAAGATAAATTTCATTTTGGGTCAGTACAGAACATGAATTCATATAATGTATTTCTTCTTATTGATTTTCTATTTTCTAAATTTTTAATTAATTTTCAATTAGTTTGGACATTTTCTATGGTGGAGAACCCCACGTCTCCCTGAGTATGAGGCCACTGGGTAATAACTCTCAATGCACATTGCCCCTTGCAAACCACCGGCATTGAGTGAATACGGGGCTCGAATATAGGATCTCTAGTTCCTGAACCAAAGTGTTTGTCAATTGAACTAGCGAATGAGGTTACAATTAAATACGATATACTTTGTTCAAAATATGGACATGTTTTGAGAAATAAAATACGGATGCTGGAAACATAGAACATGGAAAAAAAACATAAGGTAACTTTTTTATTTTTAAACAGTACCATCGGTAATTTTGTCCAAAAAAATCTGACTACTTGTACAAAGTACTCTGACCAATTTTTCAAATTTATAGACATGTTTACCTAAATGCACAACTTTCTAGGTATTTTCACCGAAAAATCCCGTGATATTATTGTTCAGAGGATAACCCATTTTTTTGAAATAATTATTGTTTATCTCTTTTTTAAATCTGAATATTTTCCTTTTCAAAAATAAAAATAAAAATACAATTTCAGATATAAAAGTCTCCCCAAGTGAAGAGATCTTGAGAGTTTAAGATACATTGATGCCAAGAGTCTGGTCTCTCTCCATGGAATAGAAATGCAGTAAACAAGTCCCACTCAAGAGAAAGACAACTCAAGCATCTTTCTACCATCCATTTAATGTAACCCTTCTATTTCCAACTCTACCTTAATGAGAAGACTTGGACTTCACCATAAGTCTTCGATGGTGGCCCATATTATTCTTTTTGGAGAATTTTCAACAAGAGAGGACAAGTTTGTCTAGTGCATGTAACAATTCCACCCATGGAGATATGTGATGGATCATGAGTGAGAGATGTAGGCTTCATGTCGGCCATGCTTAGTTGTTTGAATAATCAGAAAGTATAATTCTATCATAGTTGAAGAGTCTTGTTTCTCATTTGTAGAGAGGACTCTCTATTTTCCATTCAACTCGACAAAGTAGAGATAAGAGAGTTCTCTTCATCAATGAAAAAGGAGGCCTTGTGGAAATGGATTTAGATAAGATTATTTGTATCAATAGATGTTGCCTGTGATGTCAAAAGGGCGTATGTTTCACGATAGGCATAGACTTTCCTTTGAAAGTAATTTTTACAACTGTCTATTTACTATTAGTGGGCCCAATTCCAATTGGATGGGCCCATTTCCTGGACATTTTCATATTACCTTCATTCTTTAACTACTTGACATATTACTGTATATGATTTAGTGAATTTTCAATAGATGGTTCTGGTATACAACTTGTAATAGATGGTTTTAAAATAAAGACTTTACTGACGGCTTTAGAGAGTCTAGAATAGATGATGGAAATTGAAAAGGATAGCAATCAATTTCTGAAACAAAATTTTCTTTCCACTTGCAAGTGTGTCTAAGACACGAGGCAACATAGAACTATATTAGTAAAAATGATTCTTACTGTAAGATATTTTGAGTGATTTTTTTAAAATATTTTTTATTTTATAGTTCATAGTACTTATATAATTGATTCTATTTTAAGAGAGAGAGCATGGACGTGTGGGAGGAAAGAAAAGTCCCACATAGTCGAGGGACTTGAAAAAATGGGGGCATATAAGAGGGAGCACCCCTCCACCTAGTACAACGCATTTTGAGTCTAAGAATGAGGCTTAGGCCCCATACAAAGCCATGGGGTTTTTTAGTCCAAAAGGGTAATATTGTGCTAGGGGAGATGGGTCAGGTTGTTACAATAAAACTGTGAATGCATAATACCTCCTTCAAACGACGAGAATACAGGGTTTGAACACATGAGTCTTGATTCCTAAGCCTAAGTGTTTGTAAATTGAAATAACTAATTAACTATTGTTATTTACCCATTTTCCACCACTCAACCAACAAATCATTTTACATTTAATTCCATGTTACATGTACGTTTCACATTTATTATAAATAGACCCTTCAACTATCCTCAACCATTGAATCATTTTACATTAAATTCCACCACTCAACTAACAACAAGGATCAGTCCAATGGTTTGACCATTCTTTTGTGGAAATTTCTTTGATTGAGGGGCCCACCATATTCTACTCCATTGAATCTTCCATGTTCTCACTTTGATCTTTTCATGACAGTGGCTTTAAGTGGGTCCCACTTGGTGAGATCGGTTGGGCCCACATACACAAAGATGTGTTTAAGTAGACTTGACTTCACCCACAGATGTGGGTAAGTAGACTTGACTTGACTCATAACAAGGAATCTATTGAAGGAATTCACTGGCCAAGGGATTTTGAAGTCATTTGGCTAAAAGAAAGTTTTGTAAAAGTGTACTATATTTTTAGAAAAATAAAAAAGTTAAAGCATGTAATTTGTCAGAAATTATCATTAAGAATTACTTTTATTATAAACTGGAAATATTTCTATTTTAAATGATGAGAATGAGTTTGTTTAGAAGATTTACATTTGTATAAAAAATTAAAGCATGTATAAATTAAATAAATCATATTAAATATAATTTTTGCAGCTATATGATCATAAACATGTGAGACTTGAATATTAATCAAATGAGCTCATAAATGGATGTCCCATGCATGAAAGTTTTATCCAAAAGACAATTTCAATTCTGACCCTAAAATAATAGATGATCAACAAAATAATAATATAAATTCTTTTAAAATTTTGATATTTAAGTTAGGATATTGATTTTGAATTTTGACAAATTCTTTGTCCTGAAGGGACACTCTTAGTACTATTTTAATTAAAGGACCCAAATACTCTTAATGAAACTTGAATAGAAAATAACATATTAAAAAGATATTTTTATTTATATTATAAAAGATTTTTAGAGCTCATGCTTATCATAGTACATCTTTCTTTGTAACTTGTCTCCCATTAAGTAATAAAACAAGTGAACCTTATATAAGAACGGATATGAGAAGCTAACTATCAAATTCAATAATTTCTATATTCAAAAGATTTAAATAATTTTTTATCATAAATACTAACCTTAAATAAATAAATAATATTTATTTATAATTATGATTGCGAAATATGTAATGATTCTGAAAGTGCTCGCAGTCAAAATCATCTATCCTAAGAAGATGGTTTAAAATTAAATTAACATTTATTTGTTTATATAATACAATATGGAAAGCTCTCTTTCATTTCCTTTTCTTGTTGTTTTATCATTTCTTTTTTTTCTTATCACTTATTTTCTCCTTCCTCTTTAAATATTCAAGACTTGATTTTATAATTTAATCATTAGTCGTGATAATCATGTAAATGTAAATATTCAAGACTTGATTTTATTAGAGTCAAATTTCCAATTCAAAATCATTTTTCATCAATTAAAACTATTATATATCTTTTTCCAATCTGTTACACTTGACTAGGAAAGTAAATTTTAGTTGAGGCTAACCAAACTTTACATGAGGCTGAGTCTGGAATATATTAAGTTTGGTAAGGAAAGAAAGCTTGATTGGGCTTATTTTTCCATATTTAGTTAATAATCTTAGTATTTTAAAGTTGTCTGGCTAAAAAAATTGTAGTTTTGCTTTATTATGTTTGCATTTGTCTATAATCACATTCTAAATTCTACATTTCAATGGTCTTTGGTGGATTTTTTTCACAAGTTATTTTTGGACATCTCCTGTCCGTACTTAAATTTATCAGGTCGAAAATCAATTTTCAATGCTTTGATCCAATAAAAATACGGGTCATGTGGGTTGGTTTTAAAAGTAAAGACTTTACTGACGGCTTTGGAGGGTCAAGAATAGATTGAAATTGAAAAGGATAGCAATCAATTTGTCAAACAAATTTTTCTATTGAAAAGGATAGCAATCAATTGCTCAAATAAATTTTTCTTTCAACTTGCAAGTGCGTCTAAGACACGGGGCAAGGTAGAATTATATTATAAAGGATTAAATTGATACTCCCTCTGTCCCAAATTAGTTGTCCTATATGGATTTTGAAACTGTCCCAAAATAGTTGTCTCATTTAGCATAAAATGTGTTGAAAATGGATGAGATCACATGGAATACTAGCCTTAAATAGAGAGTTTCTTAAAAAATACAAATTTTCAAATGAGACACTTAAAATGGGACGGAGGGAGTATAATATATCATCAATTGATAATTCAATTTATGCAATCTTGATTTAAAAAATTTGATTAGTATAAGTCATTGGCTTTTAATATTTTAGAATCAAGAGTTTGGATGGTTTGATTGAGGTTTGATGGGTCAAAAGACCTTAAAGTATTAAAGTATTTTTATCAAGTTATCGTAATTAGTCCGGATATTCAATTTGAAAAATTTTGAAAATACACAATGCTTAAAAAATAACTTTAAAGGAAATTTTATTATTTAAGGAATAAGCTAATGCGCGTTACTATTCAACCCATTCGTTCGAACGAATTAAATTTAGTCATTCGAACGAATGCCAAAATGAACTGGAAGTTCGTTCAAATGAGTAAAAATGTAGGGGTATAATGGTAATTTTTTACAAAAATCCGGAATCGGATGTGTAGAGGTAGAAAAGTCGGGTGTCTGTAAGTCATGCCTAAATCATTTGGCTAAAAGCAATTTTGTGAATGTGTACTATATTTTTAGAGAAATATAAAAATGTTAAACTATGTGATTAATCACCTTTGAAGACATTATCCATTGAGAATTACTTTCATTAAAAAGTGGAAATATTTTTGTAGAGAATATCTTAAATGATGAGAATGAGTTTGTTTAGAAGATTTACATTTGTATAAAAAAATTTAAAGAATGTGTCCAAATCAAATTAAATAAATCATGTTAAATATAAATTTAGCAGCTATAAATATGTGAGATTTGAATATTAATCTAATGAGCTCAAAAATGCATGTCACATCCACAAAAATTTCACCGGGAGAATAATTTCAATTCACGGCAATAAAATAGATGACTCATAAAATAATAATATGATGGTTACACATAGAAATTGTTATAATTTTTTTATATTTAAACTAGTAGATTGATTTTGAATTTGACACAATAGGAGAGAAAATTAAGATTCACTGTAAACGGATCTGGATTCGGCTCGCCATGATAGGATCCGGCCCAACCTGACAATCTAAATGGACTGTCTGCGGCCCATTAAAGGTCTGATTGTGTATTTGACCCATTTAATGATCCCAATTGCTGTTAGGCCCAATATCCATTTTTTATTCAGATTTGATGCTTTCAGATCCAATATCACCCTAAAATTTGAACTCAATATTAATTTTTTAGCCTAAAATCTTATTGTACTAGGCCCAATACTCTAAATATTTATATTATCAGGCCCAATGTCCATTTTTAAACTAAAATTTTCATTCAAAACCTTAATACACTTATTATAAACTTAGAATTTATCATTTGAACCTAAAATAATATTTCACATATACCACACTTAGTGAACTTTCAAACATATACAACATTTAGCATCATATAAAAGTGAAAAACCTATAAAAAAAGGTTATGCAAGACCTGAAAATATAAAAATTTAAATTGGCCTTATTACCCTTAATGTAAAACAATATTAAATTAGAAAATGCAGTTTGTAAAATCAAAATTCTTTTAACTATGTATAACTATGGGTAGCGATCCTTCCACAGGAGTTTTGTGTAATTCGACACGGGCTTTACTATATTGCCCATTTTGCCCTTTGAACCGACTCGTCGAACCCTTCGAATCGGTTCGCCAAATCACTAACTGGCTCGCCGAATACTGACCGGATCACTGACCCTTCCACTGCTATATAAATCGGCTCATTGACCGGCTCGGCTGATCACTTACTGGATCATTGACTGGCTCACTAAAATTTATCTAAGTGAGACTGTTTTTTCATACAGAACAACTGATCAGATCACTGACCGGATCACTGAAATTTTTTAAAATGCTTTCGTACTACAGTGAAAAGATAAAATGGGCAATATCTTAAATCTCATGTCTCGTTACACAAAATGCAGAGCCTATCAACCTCAAAATTCAAAAAGTTCTGCATCACAGAACAGTGGCCCAAAATTCAAAAAGTTCTGCATCACAGAACAGTGGCCCAATTTGCAGTTTTGTGCAGGGGACAGTAAAAAGAGTAAAAGCCTTTATATTTATCATCAACTCATCATTCTGAAATATGTCGCAACATTTAGCATCAAATAAAGGTAAAAAAACTAACATGATGATGATGATGATGACATCTTCATTAATTGATCAAGAATGATTACATGAATTCATGTCTTAGTCTACGAGAAGCATAAAAGAGTTCAAAGGGGGACTACAAATTGAAAAAGTTTGATGCTGTTAAAGGCTTACTAGATACAGATTAAGACCAACTCAGACTAAGTTTTGATGTTGTTGCAGTCTTACTAGACACAGATTAAGAATGACTCCAGTCTAAGACTGAGCTCAGCCTATGGAAAGAAATTTGGATAGATACGTATTGTGTCGGTCGTACAAGCGAGATATCGGCTGATATAACTGAGATCTCATCGATATCGGCCAATATTAATTTTAAACCACCATTTTTTACCCAAAAAAATTCAGGAGAGAGGGAGATATCGGTTGAGACGCCGATATCTCAGAAATGGCGTTGTTTTTACCACTACCTCAGCCCCAAATAGCTTTAGTCAGGCTTTGCTTCGCAGTGTTTGGGCTCTATCCAGGTGAGGGCTCAACTTCATAAAGTTGGGCTCAGGCTTGGGTTAAAGAAAAATTAAGTCCAGGACACCCAATTCCAATCCTAAGCCTATATATATATATATAGAAGTCTTCAGTCATACCCCTCATGAAGGGTTCTCTCTGTAACAACTCTATATGGGGCCAATCTAGGATCATAAGAATGGTCTATGCTTGGATATAATGCTTACCAAAAATTAACTTGCTTGGTTGACTGTATGGTTTTTGTTCCATCTAAGATGGATTGGGAGTATTAAAAGAATTCTTGAGAATAGTCATATCTTTTGTCAAAAGAAAGCATTCTTAATTCAGTTCAGTAGAACGTGGGTCTCCAAAATCCGATGCCGTAGATTCAAATCCGGGCAAAGATAATGTCTGTGATAGTGGATTTGGGAGGAAATTATAACAATTGCAAGATATCAAGGACCTAAATTTACAGATTTAAAAAAGAAACGTTAAGGCTTAAACAATAACAATGGCAAGATATCAAGAACCTAATTGTATAGATTTCACCAAAAACACGTTAAGATTTAGTAAACTGAACAACTGGTTGAAATCCCAGTTGTCTTCAAATTTTTAGGTTCAAGTGACATAAGGTATTCCAGAAGTTCATTCTGCCCATTAGCAGATTTCATTGTCATTTTTTTTTTTTAAACATGGGTATCTTCGTTTCATATTGAAAATGAGACTCATCCAATGAGAACATGTAAACCTCTCAATCCACACACATGGATAAGTCGATGAGGAGTAACCCTACGAAGAGTGTTGTAGAGGAGTTTGAGCGTGAATCAATTCCGAGACCTCCCTTCGTAATTAAAGCTTCTTGATAATTTTCTTGCCACTTGATGAATCAGTTCTTCAATATGTGCTTCAAGTAATTCAATGTAGTTCACTCAATCCATTTAAAATGCACCAATAAATTATTGACACCAAACTAATACGAAAATACTTGAAATTTTAAATTTGTGAATCTTCCACTAAAAGGCAACAACTTATTCCTTAACTCAAAGTGGTTGGAGTGATGGTCATGATTCAGAAACCCGTCTCAGAAAGTGGGAGTCCTGAATTCAATTTCCACTCTACTCCAAAGAACCACTCTCTGTAAAATTATCCGGTACGTGTGAGTAGAGAGACTTGCACATTGGTCAAAGATTAATTAGATGCTTTAAAAGGCATGGACACTTTGGCATCCAAAGAAAAATCGATTCCTCAAAATTCTCTATTTTATGTCTGACATAAGGTTATGGATGATTAAATCATGTACACCCTTGATATTAATAGTCTATAAGATAATATTAAGATGAATTTTGTTTAAAAATACATATCAATACAATCTTATCAAGTTGGGGTTATTGATGTTATATGGTGTATAGGGTAAGTGGAAGGCTTGGATTCTAAACTTACATGCACCATGACTGCACTTCATTGATAGTTATATGGTGTATAGCCAAATAAAAGATGTGGCTCATGCTTTATCTTACATGCACCGTGATTGCACTCCATTGATAGTTCATCGAGATAAATCAAGCAACAATATTTTGTTGAATTCAAAGCTAGAGGATTGTGTATCTGACTTTGGTACAACAAGATTTTTTATGCCAAATTCATCAGATTGGACCATTCCTGCAGGCACATACGGATATATAGCTCCAGGTGAGTGAGTATAGTTCAAATTCTATCAAATTTTTTTGTTTATTTTTTTAAGACAGAAGTATCCAAGCATTTCATCGGACTAATCTTTAGAGCAGGTGTAAACCTCCTAATCCATACAAATTGATTATAGAATAATGGAGAGTGACCATTTTTATGTTGAAGGGGACTCGATCCCAAGACTTTTCATAACAAGGGTGAGTTTTTTACCACCAAGCCAACCCTCAGGGTTTTCTCTCAACTATGTTTCTTCTAGGAGTTCTTCGTCAATTTCCTTGAAGAAATGAATTCCACATGCCGTGAACTTTGGCACCGTGTCGGGCCACAGAAATTGAGTATTTAGGTAATCTACATGAAAAGTCCTTTTTTTCACATAAAATTAATGAGATGTTAGTCTCACCAAGTAAGGAAAACTTAACATGTGTTCCTCGTGAGTTCTCCTTTCTATATATTCCTTGGAAGAAGAGAAAAAACTCTCAATTTTTTTTTAATAAAGAGTCCTTTTTTTTTAATTTACATGTGGCAAACCGTAGGATACACAGCTTAAAACTCCCACACGTGAGTCCACTATCCTTAGTGCACACCAAGGTTAGTCCATGGGGGTTCGAATCCACAACCTCCCACTTCCTAAGGCGGGAGACAACTAGTTGAGTTATACCCATGTAGATAATAAAGAGCCTTTGTTACATAAAAAAAAGAGAAAAAACTCTCATTTTCTTTAATCTTTGCTTTCCATTAACAGAAAAATGACAGAACAGCTCCCGAGGGATTATGAATGACTACTCTACCATGGAATCCATTCAAAACCCAGCAAAAAGTTCCATTTAGAACCTAACAAAATTTAATCCATTGGGATGGAAACAGACCATCTTGACCCCAGGGATCATAGAATCCATCTCTAGTTTCTCCATCTCTTAAAGAATTATATCCATTTTCAGCTCAAGTTTCGACAGTCAGCTAATCAGTCCATGAGGATCCATCAGATGTGTAAATGGGAAATACTAGCTACATAGTGTTGCAACTTAATTGGGTCATAACTGAAAAATTATGTTACTTGTATGACGATGAACAAAGAGAACAAATCGTGATCGTATATTTTTTTTTACAGAGTTTGCATACACTATGAAGTTGACCGAAAAATGCGATGTTTATAGTTTTGGTGTTATAGTACTTGAAGTGCTCAAGGGAGAGCATCCAAAGGAACTCATTTCTTCATTCTTGTTGTCTGGCAAAGATATAAATCTAAGAGATGTGATGGACCAACGTCTTCCAAATCCATCAGCTCAAATTGTAAAAGGTCTGATTTCAATACTGGCAATTGCAGTTGCATGCATATGTGAGGATCCATAAACTCGGCCAACCATGCAAGATGTTGCTCAACAGCTCTCTGTGCTTTCTCCTCTTCATCTTTAACAGTGGTTTACAATGCTTGAAATGATAGGTTTCTTTAGCAAAATTACTTGGAGTGAAGTTTTATAGCTGAAAGTCTTGTAAGTTTTTTTTTTTTAAACTTTACTAGTGGGAAACTCAACGTAAAATCTTCACTGGTGATACTCACTGTCCTTAGAGTACACCAAGTTAGGCCATGGGAGCTCGAACTTGACACCTCCCGCTTCTTGAGGCGGGAGATTATCCGAGCTAAACCCATGTAGGCAAAAGTCTTGTAAGTTGTAACCAGTCAATCAAAAGACTTATTGTGTTTTTCCTTTTTATACTTTGCAGATTTGAGGAAACTTGTGGAATGCTAAATGTTAATCATAATGAGAAAAGAAAAACATTGATGTTTTTTATTACAAGAGACACCAGGTTTATCCTTTTATCCACTTGTCACACTTAAGTGATAAAATAGTACACTTGTGTTCTAAATTATAAAAAATACTATTGTCCCTCTCAATTTCTATGATAAAATACATATGATTTTTCATTGCTTTATGTTGTGCGAATTCAATTCCAATCAATGGAAGCAACGAAAACAACAAAACAAATATGACAGAAAGAAGTCGTGGTTCAGCTGAGGCCTATATCAACAGGCAACAATAGGGTACGTTCCACTAAATCCAAAAGGAGATACAAATTACAAAATCTCTTCCAAATCTCTCTCACCTCTTGATTACAAAACAAATCCAGGGACAAATTTCTACTCCCTGTTTTAGGTTTATTGCCAATTTAAATAGAACAGATTTGTCCAAAGAAAACATCATGAGTTTGTACAAATTTCAAATATTAAAAAGTTTGAATTGTATCCCTTTCGATCTACATATTCTAGTCTAAATAGATCCATAGATGGATACTTTCCACTAGTCCAAAAAGTACTTGTTCAAAACTTTATCAAGTAATCAAGTACTGAACCAATTAAAGAGCTTCTTTTAAAATCCAAACAATAAAAATACATATTGATGCACACAACAAAAAAAAAAAAAAAATCTTCCAAAACTCTGTTCAACTCCAAATCTCAATCATATGTTACCCTAAGTGCTATGGTTTCTTTCTTTTTCCTCACTCATTTGATTGTTCTCCTGAATCCTCCTTTAATGACAAATTAGATGAGTCTTTATATTTTAATAGCTCGATTGCTTCAAGAATTGATAATATCAGAACTTCATTTGACCCATTTATCTCCAATGGGTTTGGCTTGAGAAATGGACAACTGGTATGAAAGAAGTGATGATTGTAGATGGCCTCTCTTTCCATTAGATTGGAAAAAAGAAAAAGAAAAAAAACCTTCATATGCAATAATGCATGTGAGACACCATATTAATTCGGAAATAAGATGTTAATTGATTTATTTTACTTTTGGATCGATCATTTAAATGGCTTCACCATGAATGACGATTGCGTTGTATTGATAGAGACCTAACCAATACGCTAAAACTTTTAGAGTTTATAGAATATATGAAATCAAGTCTTTTATTATAAGTCATCGATTAATTTTAACACTCTTCCTTATTGATGACATCACACTACAGACTATCATGATGCAATCCACTTAAATTAACTCATCCATTTGATTCATCGGCATAACCCAAACTAACTTGTGTCCAATCTGATTTGATCAATCCCTTGATTTGAGGGAGGTAAGATCCATAATGCACACTATTAAATTACAAATTTACTCCTAGTTTTTTTCGGTGTGTGTTGATAGGGGATTTTACAAATGCTCCAAAGACTTAGTTAGATGCTCTAAGAGGCCTGAATATTTTGGACTAAAAAAAATTCAAATTTACAATTACTCAATTTAATGGCTAGGCTTTGTCCATTATTAGATTTACCAATTGAGTCTCATCTAGTGACAAAAGTTGTGAAAACATCCAACGCATAGCCTAGTAGCACCAACGGCTTCAAAAATCAAGTTTGGGCCAATATGGGCACGTATTCGCTGGACTGCTAATCAACCAATACATGACAATACAATAGACAAAAACTGAAAATATAGAAAAATAAAATCCTCTTCTCATATCTGATTCAAAATCTAAGATATTTTGATGGAGTATTAGAGCATCGAACGCAATAGTTTTGATATATAAAAGGTGATATCAGAACATGTCAAAAATAAAATAAATCATACAAACGCTGCCCACATTGTATAAATCACAATATGCCATCTCTTTTAAATTCTCTAAACATCCAAACTAGTTTCATTCAAACTTCTTTACAAAAAGTTCAAAATTGAAAGTATCTTAAAAGTCCTAAAAATATACAAAAGCTTGACAAAATAAATCATCCGCACTTAGAAAGAGAGAGATTATGGAGAAGAATTCTTCTCTGAATTATATTGAATGTTATATCAAAGAGAAATACTATGCACGTATATATATAAATTACAGGGAGCCAATTAAGACGGCAAAAAAGGAAAGAAAAATAAATTATGTCTGAAAAACATTACAACAGATGATGATGATGATGATGATGCACTTAAGAAAGATCAATCGGTGAATGGGGAAAATGATTGGCTGTAGTTTAAATACTAGGCTTCTGCTCCTGATTTGCCCTTCAATATCGATTCAACATTTAATGTTTTCTCACTATCCACCACTTTCTCTTTGCTGAAAGGCAAACCTATTTGAACCCACAATCATGTGGTTACAACAACAAGCAATTTCCAATCTAATGAGATACTTTCATTCTTCTAATTTCCAACAACTCCTTTTGAGAACATGGACATCAATTAGATTCCAAACATTTTGAACCACCCCACTGGATAAAGCCAAAAATGCTTGTTTTGCAGCTTGACGACGTGCTTCTAAAACTTCAGCATTGCCAAAGAGCTCCTCCAGGGCTTCTTTGAGCTCTCTTCTAGAGACCTGTTGTGGAACATTTATAATTTCAGCTGAGCGCCAAGTAGATTAAAGGATAACAGAAAGTTTTCTATAAAAGGAAATTTATAAATTCATATGGCAGCAAGGGAAAAAGTTGATGACATGATTATTAAAGTAGACTGCAATGTGCCTCTTCAAACTGTGGTAATTTGTCGAATCTCAAAAATTGTTTGCGGCTCAAACACGTGCAAATCATGTAAGCTTTATGGACCGTTTAAAAATTAGTAGAAAAAGAAAGAATACATGAGTGTAATTTTAATCGGTTGAAGAGCTGAGTCACTTGAAACTTTGATGTTAGTAGAAAATTGTGATAAATTTTCATACTTGAGTGCAACTGTAGACCAAGAGGATTTGATTTGGATGAGGCTAGTGGGATGGAGTTGGGTGGCTAAAATTAACCAAGCTAGTGGAGTTTTGACTGCCTTGATAGATGAGATGACGTGGTTAGACTGTCTAAAATGTGTAGAAGACTGTATAACAGCCCCAATACAGAGGAGAGGTTACAAGGGTGGGAGCTAGGAGAAGGGGGAGGCCTTTAAAGAAACACAAATGGAGGGTAAAACAAAAGATGGAGCGTGGAGTGTGGAGTGGCGGAGAGTATCATGCTTCATAGAGCAGAATGAAAATATAGAACTCATAAAGCTAACAGCAGATAAATGAGTAAATGGCTGATGATGATAATGATTGGATTCCCATTGCTATTGAAAGGCCTGACCACCAACAAGTTTGGAGTGAACAAAGTATATGTGGGAAATAGTTGGTGACTTGGTGGTCTCATTATCCAGACTGCCACACATGTATAGTAATTGTTGACAAATTGCGAGTAGCAACAAACTGTAGAGGGGGAGAGACATCAGCTTCTGTATCACCACCACCACCATCATTATCGTCAAAGCCATTTATCCCAGCAATCTAAGGTTGGCCTTTAATTTGTATTTGACAAATTATTTTCATGGACCAACTGTCCTATCTGACATCCATGGGACATCAGCTTCTGTATCTCTAACAAATATAAACAGAGAAGCATGTATCACAGATCTTTTTTACCATCATCTGGTTTCTCCATGCCTTCTGGATTATAGCACCAAAAGATTATTACAAAGTCCAACAAATACTTAAGCTGTAGTCAAAGGGCTTATTAGTTTAATGTTAAGATTGTAGTCATTCTAGTCAGATTACCAACTACAATGAGAAATTAAGATAAGGCACTTGATCTTCAAAGGTGCAACATTACACTCCTATTGTTAACTCTTGTTACATGAGTATTTTACCGTATTTGGTTGAAATGCAGAAACGATAAAAGTCTACCCATCCATTGTAAGTTAAAAGTGCAAAAAGCGAGGAATGTGCTCATCCAAGTTAGGTGGGAAGCTAAGTTTCATGGTATGGGTGCTAGTGTTGGAGTCCGACATGAGAGCAAGGTGTCAAAGTCGTCCAAAAAAAAGGAGAATAGGGGGGCACAAAACTATATTTCATTAAATTTAATCTAAATTTTATTTTAAATGAAATATAGTGTGAAAATAACATTAATAGAAAATAAGATTCCAATTTTGCTCTAAATAATTAAGTGACACACATATCGATATTTAATTAGGTTTTAAGAAGAGAAAGGTCTTATAATATTTTAGTCATCTTGGAAAACAATGTCAAGAATATTAGAGGAATCCATGAAGATTGGGAACGAGTTTCTAACACAAGTGTTGCACACTTCTCGAAGAATCCATGTACATAGGTGGGAAGTCAAAGAAAACAGAGAGATGGTTTTCACCCCTCGTGGGAAGTAGTACATATGACAAGAAGGGATCCATTTTATTGGCCGTGTTGAATCCAGCAGCAATGAATGCATCAATGCTTAAAGAAGTGTTAATGTGTAATGAAAGGATGCACATTGCCTATCTTTTATGTAAAGAGATACTGAAAAAAATAAAATAGCATGATTATTGATAAAGAAGGAACTGCGATAGATGGTTCACATATTACAATGAAATTGAGGAGACATTTGAAGTGAAAAGAGCTGCTTTTGAGCATGTCAAAACACGTGTTTAAGAGGAGACAGGATCTGATGAGATGAGGTGGAGGGAATCATTGTCGTAGGGGAATTGCATTAATAAATGTTTTCATACAGAACACTCCTGTGATCTGTATGAATTTTTACAATGTTTTTACATAGATTGCTTTGTTACTTATACCAGAAAAAGGCATGCCTATCCCAAATTTCAACTGACAATAATAGACAGCTTCCATGCTTTATCCATTGATGAAAAGAGACTGAAAATCACCCACATAATGCATTTCCTATCATAGTTAGTTATCAGATAAAGGTTTGTAAATGTATACTATCACAAGACAAAGTAAGGACTTGAGAGAAGACAATCTGGCTATGTTTTCAAATTCTAAAAAAAATCCAGAATAATTCTTAGCACTTTATTAAAATTCTGTTCTAAGCTTATCGCAAGCTGGGACTTTTGAGAAAGCTTCTGCAGAAACATTCTAACATGTGAAAACAATTTCAACATTTAATTACCACTTAATTCTACTCTGTCATTCTTCTTTTTATCCACTGTTCCACCTCTATACTTTGTTCACAGCTTAAAAACCAATGATGTATGGAGAATCCTCTCTCTCTCTCTCTCTCTCTCTCTCTTTGAAAGATACTTAACAGAATGATAATACAAAAAACAAATAAAAGCATCCAAGAGAAAGAAATCAACTATTTGTTTAGCCTTTACATTAGTCTTATTCAATCAATTGCCACAATCTTTTATTTTAGTTTTGTCATCTAATTTACGCCATGTTGACGTGTTATTACAGTAATTTGTATTTATATTTTTAATTATTTTCTCATTTTGGGTTTTCAAGTGATCATAACATCTTGACAGTTTCAGTAAATACATTTAAATCAAATATTTGCATGGAAGAAGGCTAAATAAAGAAAAGGTATACACAGGGAAAAAAATAATAGTAATATTGTAGTGCAACTGGTTTGATCAATGCTAACTAGTTTGATCAATGCTAACTACTTCATTAAAGATTGTCTGATTTTCACCTTAAGAAATAGCAAAGAAAATATCTTGTTCAGAATCATCATTGTCATGAGAACCATCATCCATTATCACATCAAGGGTTCCTCCCTCCCTCCTTCCCAAGGTTCATTTTTCCAATCAACCTTATCAAAGATTCATTCTCCATCACTCTACAAACTCTCATCTCCTGTATACAACATTGACCTAAGTCTTTAACAGTCTCTGTTGGGTTTTTTGGCTCGTATTCAACAACTGGGGCCCAGGCCTTGTCATCTATACCAAATCTCTTGAGATAAGCAGAGACAACTTGCATATACATGGAAATAGGGGCGTGTATGAAAATACACTCGGTATTTGTTTGGGTTTTTTAGCAAGATTTTATCATAGACATGTATACACGTTGGACTGCATGATTTATGGAGAAAAACTAGGAGGTCGGAGTGTTTCTTGGACATGTACATGGGATGTACATGCGCATATAGCATGTATATGCGTTGGATGGCTAAAAACTAGGAATCTATGCGATGGTAGAGTCTTCATGCTTGGCAAGTGTATCTCGAGAAAATCATGGGCATGTGCTGGAGGTGTGAAAGCTCATGTACTGTTTCTTAAATGGGTTTTCATTGACAGTAAATAGCAAGTATCACATTGGCTGACGTGACAAGATGGGAGTCTCTTTATGTTGGCAGATTTCTTTGTGGGATGCTTTCCATGTGGGACAAATCCTATACACATTATATAATATGAGAAGGTGTATCAGAGAACGTGAGAGACATTGGGCATACATAGTCACGGCTGCAAAGAGAGAAAGAACAGCACTACACGAAATTGAGAGGTGATCCCCATCGCACATAAGGAAGGCCAGATCTTGTCAGTGTACACACAGCTGATTAGGGTGTGTTTGGGATTCACATGGCAGATCTAAAAGCAGCATAGTACAGTCCAAACTCCAAAGTACTGTAACAAAGAGGGATCTGAGAGGGTGATATACACGGCAGAAAAGAGGGTTGTTCAGTGTTCTCTGGCTGGTGACGATACAGAGAGGTGTGTGCCTACGTGGAGATCCAAGTCGTGTATATCACAGTGGGTGCAGAGAGAGGAGCAATACACAAGAAGGCGTGAGGTGCATAGTTCTACATCGAGTTGAAGGAACTCTGATTTACATAAATTTCTTAAAGGCTCGGGTTTGCTATTCTTTTAAGCAAAGAAATTAATTCCTATATGTGTATCTTTCTCATTCTCTCTTAATAAAATTATTATCAAGCTCCGTGGATGTACGTTGGGTGGGCCGAACCACATAAATCATCGGTGGTGTTGTGCTTGTTTTATTCCTTTAATTTGATTATTTGTGATTATTTGCTCTAATAATCCTAACAGTCTCCCCTTCTAGTTGCGACCCTTTGATTCTTCATAGTAGGACTTTTTCCATATGCATGTGCATTAACTGTATTAAATTACATTCCTCGATCTGTTCTTCTATTGGATACCCTTTAGGTTTTGCTAGTGCACCCATTTCTAATTCTACATTTCTTGTATTACAAAAATCCATCTCAGCATAAATCACATTTTCGCTTCATAGACCGTGGTCTAACTGGTATCTCTTAACAATATCCTAAATTGCGGGATTAGAGACCATTAGGATTTGCATACCTGATAAGGACATCATGGGGTGCCAATGAAGAAAGATGCATTAGAATTTAGATTTTACCTCAATATAGTTGGATGATGATTTTTTACCATCCTGTTATATGTGACCATGGATACAGAGAGATCAAACCATGGATAGCCCAAATTTAAGTTGATCCAGCAACATTTCAGGAATTGGTTCAATCCAACTATTTAAATCATCTGAGTCGCTCGCTTGTGGATGGGACCGATCTGATAGTTGATCAAGCATCATCCAGACACTTTTTTTGCTATCTTTTATTAGTGTCATTGTTTTAGTTTATAGAGATCCAAGATTGTTCTATAATTACATTTATTTTTATGGTTTCAAATTATCCACGTGTCTTTGAAAGTCACATGTATCTAGGGTTTAAGAGAGGCTCCTTTTTTTTTTCTATAAATAGTTGTAAGAGACACTTCTAAGGAATGAATGATGGAAGAAATTCAAGTTTCTCCCATTTGCAGATCTGGTGTGACTCCTTTTGCCTCCTTGGTGTGAGATCAAGGAACCTTGTGTGATTTAAGGTACAATCTTTCTTCTTCTTCTTCTCTCTCTCTTATTATTTCCTTCCCTTTTCTCCTCTCTTCTTCCCCATTTTTTTCGTCTTTCTACATCTTACTTTTGTCCCTTTCTCATCCCAAACCCTAACCCTAACCAAACCAGGACCCAACCCCACCATCGGCCACCAAAGACCCGCCGGAACCCACCAGTCCGTACAGACGTCCATACGTGTCTGTATGACCATATGGACAAACCCATTTTGCCCTATTTCACATCCCAACCTCTAGATCCCTATCTTAGACTTGTAGATCTAACTTTAACATATTGTTTCACCCTATTTGAGACCTAGTTTTGTCCAAAAATTGGAAAAAAAAAAAAAACCTAATTCCTTTGGCAAACCCTAGGTGGCCCCATAGCCCTATTTCTTCCCTTGGGTGATTGATTTTTAAATCTAGAAGACCTAGGACATGGTTTGGTATGATTTAATTAGTCTTTTAAGGGATTTTGCATTAAAGGCCAACAATATAACAGGCTTCATGTGTATGTGTCATTCTTCTTTTTGAATCTCTTTAATTAATTGTCTATGTCAATTTGCATAGTTTTTGTTATATTCTTTGTTTAATATTAATTTCTCTGTTGAACATCTTATGTGAATCATGGATATAGGTTACATATCATTTTAGGATTCAACATACATATTTTACATTCTCATATAGGTATCCATCTATCATTTAGATCTAGGGTTTCCAATATTGTGACTTGTTCTGCTTAGATTTGGTATCAGAGTCTGTACTACGTCAATACCCTAATTGCATAGTTGGAAATCATCATCATAATTCTCAAAGCCTTAATCATCTATTCTGGGTTGGAACATCAACAATTAGATAACCATATAAATACAATATGGACATAACACCATCCTTCAGATCTTTCCTACCTGAAGAACAGACAAAGGATTCAGTCTTTGCATTTCTAGTATCATATGAGAGAAGTGGCCAACATGAGGACCTGTGAATTGGTCAAAATACAAAATTTTAATAACCACCTTCTACCCATAAATTAGTAGAAAAAATTGCAAAATGTTTGAACCGGTAAACATTGATACAACAAATGATTACCAGTCAAAATGGCACAACCAGCTGCTACAGCCTCAGAAATGTTATGGCCAGCTAAACCAGGTAAGAAAGAACCTCCTATTACAGCAACTGGAGTTAACTGATACAAGCTTCTTAATTCACCTACAACACAAATTGGAAATAACAATAAAGTTAATCATGGATTTCTTATACAGGAATGGAAGCACACATCAATGTGCATGCAGGTGCAAATATGAACCAAGTTTTCCTGTAGCAGAAACCTCTACAAAAGATTTCCTTCCATTTCCAATTTCATGAATATCCATGTAACAAAATCTGCCAAGTAAGAAGTATACTATAACGCATAGTGTTCCAGTGCAGGAATGCAAACATCACTCCCCAAATCACATCCTGTGGAAAGTGCACCATCGGTACTACAATTTCTGAACTCAGCGATGACCCAAACAGTGTGGAAAATATGGCAGGTGGCAGTGAATGAAGATTAATGAGAAAAATACAACATTTTGATGAGTTTAATATTTCAGTGAAAACCATTATAAAAAAATATATATTTCAGCAAATTTGCCAAATCATTACATATTGATATTTCAGTAGTTATTTCCCTTATTTTTCCATTACATGTTGTAAATTTTGAATGAATATCGTGAATGTTTACTTTTAATGACATCGTTTGTCAATCTCGAATGAACATAGTGAATATGGGAGCATTGAATGGTCTGTCAATAAATATGTGACCCTTGAGTGGTCTGACACTAAATATGGGTTTCATGGATTGTCGCTAAACATGACACCTTTGAGTAGTGGTTTGTCTCTAAATATGAGACCTTAGAGTGGATTGTCGTTAAACATGGGACCTTTAAGTGGTTAGTCAACAAGTATGGTACCTTAGAAATCAGATGGCCTGGTTAAAAAAGAATTTTAACCATTAGTGAGGAAGTTTGTCAAAGAATGTTGGAGTAAACAACCACATGTTTAAATAACCATTAAAAGGTTGTTTACTCTAACATTCTTTGACAAACTTCCTCACTAATGGTTAAAATTCTTCTTTAACTAGGCCATCTGATTTCTAAGGTTTCATACTTGTTGACTGACCACTCAAAGGTCTCATGTTTAGCGTCAATCCACTCTAAGGTCCCATATTTAGTAACAAACCACTCAAAGGTCCCATGTTTAGCGACAAACCAATCTAAGGTCCCATATTTAGTGAAAGCCCTACGCAAGGGTCCCATATTTGGCAACAAACCACTCAATGTTGGATTTATTTAAAATAACAATTGTTGCTTGAATACATGCTTCAGTACATCGGAATTAAAATTAATACAACTTTTTGCAAATGAAATACATTCTTACAACTGAATATATGAAAAAAATGATAGACACCCATTACTGATTCCACCAATGCTGTAATTCGCCAGGATCTCTAAAATCACCAGAGGTATATGTCGATCGTCATAAAAGTCAAAAGAACCAGTCGGCTGTGGAAAAATGAGTACGTGTTAGTATTTTTGACCTTATTCTATATGAATGAAAATTTAAATATATATCTTATGTAAAAGAAACTTACTTCGGATAATTGAGACAAACTCGTTGCTTGCGATTCAGGGTAATAATCATGAGGTTGAGGCAAAGCATTTAAATCTACACTGAAGGATGCCTGTGCAACACTTCTATTCGGACATGTTCTTTTTGTATGACCAATATTTTTGCATAACCCACATTTTCTTCTATTCAATTGATTTTCTACAATCTCAAATGCAGAAGGATCTCGTATCGTAGATGTTTGACCCTTTGAATTCTTTGAACGTGGATGACGTCATCTACTGTACTGCATAATAGGTTGGCTGATATGCATCTCATCACTGGCAAGATCTTGGATATGATTTCGGAGCTTCTCTTGATCAAATGTAGACATGTTTCCATATTTTTTCTTAATGTCTTCCCAGTGAATATCTAATTCATCCCCAGGTCGATTCATTTCAATATTCAAGTTGTCAAATGAAATCAAATCGATTCTCCATTGTGGATGGATCTGATCCAAATATAACTTGTTTATCAATTGCATTCTGTGAGCACAAGGTAAGCCCATGGAAGTTGTAAACTCATGTGTACAATTGGGTAAAAATGACCTCTTTGTGAGCATAATATATTGCTTGTAAACCTCAGACAATGCAAATTGTGATACTCTGCCATTCACTTCATCAAAGAAAGGAATCGAGATAGTAAGAGCAAACCGGATTTTTTCATCCTCCGTTTGAATCTTCAAGTCTTGAAACTGATTTTCAATTGCATGGGATATCTTCCTTCGGACAACATATACATCGCTAGTGGAGTTAGCTATATATCGTTTTAACACTGAATGTGCACCTTCAACCCTTGAAGTTGCTGCATTTTGAAAATGTAAACTCCAACCGATCCATGCCTTGACGAATTGCTTCTTATGTGGAATTCATGTCTTTTTAATATAATTAACTGCATCCGAATAATCTTGAAAATCTTGTTTCAATCCCTCAAACATTTCATTAAATGCAACTTCGGATGGAGACTCGAGCAAGTCATTCCATTGGGTCAAAAATGCATTTCATTCTTCCATTTTTTTTTAAAAGAGGTTTACAATGAGTAAGAATATTCTTATTGATGTGCCAAATACATAAGATATATACAGCATTAGGGAACTCTGAATCAATGGCATTTTTCAACGCCAAATCTCTATCGGTCAAAAGAACTTGTCGATCATGATCGACTCCTAATACCTTTTTGAACATCTATAACGCCCATACGTAATCTTCAAATTTTTCATTCCTCATAAATGCAAAACATGAGTAGAAATTCTTTTTGAAACTTGTGATATCAACGATATTAAGTAATGACATATGATATCTATTGGTTTTGTAAGTGCAATCCATGAGAAATACATTATTATAGCTCTTTGTAAGTACAACTGACAGTGGATGTGTAAAGAAAAGATGAGATAAATGACCTTGACTTTCATAGTCGAGAAAATATTGGTACCACCTTCTTGAAGATTTTCTAACAGGGCTTCAATTGAAGTACGACCTCTAAATTGCTCTTTTCTAACCGAAGCCAAAAAATTGTACAAATCAGTAGATGATACTCCAATCTCTTAATTCTTGTTTCGAAGGGTCATCATAATTTGCCGGGGTGGTACATTGCTGTTATGCATTTCAATGATCATACTCTTCTCTTCATCTGAAAAACACATTGTAGTAAGATGACCTACTAATACGCTCGTGAGATCATGATTGTGCTCCATATCTTTTATAGTCAACTTCCATGACCCATCAATAATTTGTTTCCCTCTTAGTTCAAATGGACAATTAACAAGGTGAGAATATGCTTTCTTCTTCCTCTCATCATCTTTCAAATTAACTATGCTACGATATGTACCCCCTCTATCGCAACCAAGAATAACTACATTGCTTCTATTGCATGACGTCTTAATGGTAGCTATAAATCCTTACACAATGGAAACCTCCTTAACATGCTTCACTAAATCGTCACGACTTAAAAAATACATTGTCAACAAACTCATTCTTAACAATCTCATCATTTTCAACAAATGTGGATAAAACGCCCTCACAATCCATAGTACTATGTAATGAGAAATTTTGAGAGTCTTGGGTTTGAAAAAGAGTTACCTTTGATTCCGCTTCGGAGATTGACAGAGTAGTTTCTGAAAGACACCTTTGAATCAATATAGGAGATTTGAGAGAGTATCTTCAAATAGTAGAGTGGTTCGTTGTGGAAAGGAGGTTTGAAATTTGAGGGAAAATAGTTTGGAAAGGATTTTGAGAGAGAGGGGTTTGAATGAGAGGGGTGTATTTTGGGCTTTGAGGGGGAAGATTTCAAAATCGGGAAGGTTTTGAGGGAGAAGATTTCGAAATCGAGGTTGAGGGAGTAGGGTTTCGAAAGGGGCCAGATGGAAAGGAAGAATGAAAGGGAAGAGGGGCACGATTGAACTTATACTCAGTTTCGAGTGGAAGATCGATCGCACGATCGATCTTGCCCTAAACAAATAATCGATCGATCGATCCCATATAATCGTGTGATCGATCTTGATAGGAGAGGTCGACTGTCAAACTGTCGACCTCTCAGTTAAAATCGATCGCACGATTCGATGTGATCATGCGATCGATCTTTGAATGGGTCACAATTGATCGATTGATCACTGGGATCATGCGATCGATCTTGAGAGGAGAGGTCGACTGTCAAAATGTCGACCTCTCAGTTAAAATTGATCGCACGATCCCATGGAACCGTGCGATCGACTGAATCTCTTGTTATGATCAATCGATCGATTCAAAAATGAACTGTCTGATCGATCGATCGATCGTATACGCCTCACATTGACCGATCGAAGCGAAATGGCGTTGCAAAATCGATCGGTCGATTTCGAGCGGAATGGCAGAATCGTAATTTCCAGTCAAAATCTGAAAATCGGTGTCTGGTGACAGAAAGATGTGGTGTCTAAATGGTGAGCCTTTTTTTTCCTGTAAGAAGAAGAGACGATGGATGACGGAAGAAGAATAAGACTCTTGATTTCATTTCAGAATAGCAAAATCCAGTGCAATGGAGGCAGTCGATTCGTCGTCCATGTGTAGTTAATGATTTTATATTCTAATAATCTCATGAAAAAAAAAAAAAACTTTGTTTTGTGGAAGAAGCACGGTGTAGAAAGGCTCGAAGGTAACTCATTACTGACGTTAGAATTCAGTCCACCCATTTAAAGTCTTATCCACATATCTGACATTTAGACAATGAAATTGACAGTGATACTATTGTTTTTTATAATAAAGAATATTAATATATTTTTTATTATTTAAGTAATAATAATAAAGTAAAAATAAATTGAATATCTTTATTTTGATATTCCAAGGAACTTGAGATGCTACAAAATTCCAAAGAGTCGTTTGCTTCAAATGGAAAATCATTATCTTTTTATTTAGTCAAAATTAATCCAAACCAAATCGAATGAGATATCTGTTTTAATCATGAACTCTCACCACACATTATTAATTCTGATTTTGATAATTTTTCATTTTATTAAATATACTGACTTTATGATATTAAAGTAAAGATTACAAATATACTGATTAAGACTACCAAATATCACAAAATTCGACGGATTTATTTTTTTATTTAAAAAAAAAGACATATATCAGTTGTGGGTTTGCTCGATATCTTGGCTAATATTTATATTTAAAAAAAATTAAAAAAGGTATTTTTTAAATGATTTTTTTCTACAAAGAAAAAGATACTGAGGATTTTTTTTTAAAAAAAATGAAGAGAGAGAAAAATGCAAAAATTCAGACGAATTTTCTACCCTGAAACAGACTAGGTTCTGGCCCACGGCAAAGAGTTAAGTACTGTACTCAATGCCCAAAACAGCAACAATTTGGAGTTCGGACTCCACTGCAGGCCGACGTTTCAGAACAGTTGCCTGGCTTTAATCAGTACAGATTGCAGGACTTATTCTCCTGTTTTCAGGCACAGTCAACAATTCCTTCCTTAGAGCCAAATTAATTAACAAATAAAACTGATTCATTTCAGATTAAAAGAGAATTGGGTTTAACGGGATACACAATGGAATGGGCTTCAGTCCAATTGCAACTCAAGCTCCAAGCTTGGATGAGTTTCACACGGAGAACTCAAGAAAATTCTGAACTTTTTATTCCCTTTCTTGGCTGCTGATTTTGGGTAGAATATAATGCTATTTATAATGTATTTCTACCCAAACTCAACTAACTTCCGAGTTAACAAATAAGAAAACAACATTCAAAATACAAACTAGTTCAAAAACTTCCTAATCTAGAACTATTAATTTGAATTTTACAAAAACCAAAAACTCTTCTAAACTCTTTACCATTCTTCAGTCCCTGTCTAAGTGAAACTCTGAGTTTCATGCCCCGCTTGCTGAATCGGTCCACAATTCGGTGTTACAGGTTTTGACTTGGTTCGTAACTGCACCTGTAGATGAACACGGCCATAACTCGGGCAACATAACTCAGAATTGGCCAAACTCGTGTCTGTTGGAAAGGTCTTTGAATAGGTTTTCCAATGGACAGAATTTCATTGACATCAGATGTCAGTTGGTACCTCAAAATTTCTCTGCAAGCCACTACTAAGTTTCTGCCAAATAGTTTCAATCTAACTTGGCTAGATTTGTGCCAAATATCGACTCAACAAGTTTCAAACGAGTTCTCTTCTTAGGCTAGGGTTTAGAAGTGCAATCCTCTTCCAAGTGGGGCCCGCTTGGATATCAAGTGGGCCTCGGGCCAACGTGTAGATCCATATGCACCAAATCCTTTAATTCGGAGCCTGGACTAGCTAGTTTGCTCTTGCACTTGCTTGAGTCAAAAATAAAATACTCTTTGCCTCTATATATTGCCGCATCACAATACGAGTACCAAAAGACCTCAGCCTTGATGAATACTTCTTAGTAATACCTTGTGTTGAATGTTTTCATATTGACAATAGAAAGATGGATTACAATTCCACCCATTGCTATGATGATGAAGAATAATAAAGCCGTCATCATTGTTTTAAAAGTTGAATTGTTGATATAGTCAAACCTTTTATTCACTATTTGGTTTGTTCAATTTCTACTTCAAAACCTATTGAACCATTATTTTAGGATAACATCTAATGACATGTCATAATATCATATTATCTCCATAGAAAAACTAGAAAGAAAATAATATATATATAAATTACACAAGCTAAACTGTTCCATACACTTATTTAGGAAAAACCAAGTTGAATCAGATGGAGATTACTTTTGGGAGTAGAGATTCGGGTTTAATCTTGTGGTGGGGATGACAACGAGTGGTGTGGCCTTCTTTAGCACTAATCCAAATTTTTCTGTGAGATCGACATTAGTTCCCTGTGGCAATTTCCATTCAAATAAATGCAACAATGTTGCAAAGACATGAATAAGCATTCTTTCTGCCATGGGTACTCCTACACATTTTCTCCTTCCTGATCCAAAGGGAAGATAACGAAAGTCATTGCCAATAGAATCCCATTTCCCTGTGGCCATCAAGAACCTGTCTGGGTTGAACTCAATAGGGTTTTCCCATGACTCAGGATCTCTATGTATTGCCCATGCATTTACTAAGACTCGAGCACCTAGTGGTATTGTGTAGCCAGCAATGATGGAAGATTGGCTGGGTGTTCGAGGGACTAATAAGGGGCCTGGTGGGTATAAACGCAGTGTTTCCATCAGTATTGCACTCACAAAGTGTAATTTAGTCAAATGGTGCTCTTCAACAACATTGTTCATCCCCACCACTTCCTCTAATTCTTCTTGTGCCTTTTTCATAATCTTTGGATGATGCATTAACACAGCCATTGCCCATTCTATTGTGGTCGACGTTGTGTCTGTCCCAGCCACAATTATATCCTGCAAGAGAGAGAGAGAGAGAATTCATTCAATTGAAAATTTGCAAATTCTAAGTTGAACTTTTACAATAGGACATATGGAAATTGATTTTAATAAGACATGAGATGCGAGCAGAAGTTGACTCGACTCGATAGGATTTTAAACTGAGTTACTCAATAAGTTTTCTTGATTTTTTATGTGTTTAATAAAAACTTAAATTTATTCCTCTTGATACGATTTCGTAGTTCATGTTAGAGATTTTAGTTTGTGAAGTAATAAAAAATCACACTACTGGATATTGTTATTTTTTTTTAAGTTTCACTTTATCCAACCATTTCCACCTTTGTTAGTTGAATGATAAAAATCAGTGGTTTATAAAAATTCAGCTTCATGAGATTGTAATCACAAAATTAAGATGATTAGCTCCAGAATATATCATTATATTTTCGTACAGAATGAGAAAACAATTTAGGGATAGTGGGATATCGTATGATAGTGTGGAGGATGAACCTACTTAAGTTGATCAATTTCAAATAACATGATGATTGCCTTCCTATAATTGAAGAGAGGAGGAAGAATATCTCTACTTTCAGGATAGGCAGGAGTGCAACTGTTTTTTATAAATACTGATTTTCAAAAAAAAAAATCTTTAAAAACTAAAATTTATAGATTTTGTTTTATATGATTAGTTATTCATTTTTATTTTTCGTGCAACAAAAATATTTCCAAAATAATTTACTAATGAAAATTTTCTATTATTAAGTGGGTGACGACGTGAAGCATTGCTTCTAGTTTAATTGAAATTGATTTTAGATAATAATAATGATGATGACCAAAATAACAACAACAATAACATTTAAAATTTTAAAACTTACATATATTATATAGTCAATTCAACTTATATTTTATTTAAAAATTTTGCAATAAGATGCAATTGGGTTAGTTTTGGCTTAATCCTCTGCAATCTAATCCACAATTTCATAAGTACGTTTACATTAGGTTGGTTCATGGGTCATAAGGTTTTTAGGTATGGGATTTGGTTAGGTCGGGCTATTGGTCAAGTAACAAACCATAAACACCATGCTTGGTGAGGTAGGATCATCGACCATGAGTTAAGTCAAAGGACCATGAGTTAAGTAAAAGATTAGATCATTGATTGAGTTGGTTAGGTCATGGATTGAGTAATGAATCAAGTTGATGGGTCAATTCGATCAAAAATTGAGTCACAGGTTCTAATCGGGTAGGATCTTGGGTCATGGGTGGGGTTGGGTTATGGTTAGGACCGTTCCTCAACTCGAATCAAGCCCAAAACTCATTTGAACTTATCATAAATGAATGGGTTTGAACATATATATCAGCCCCTGGGGCATTTTAGCCCGTTTAGCCATTACATATGTATATTTACACATGGGCTATTTTCCGCTTTTTAAAGTTATCTTGAAATTAATTAAGAGATTGATGGTTTAGATTAAAAATATACATGATGAACGACAGAAGAACGAAATTTGGGCTTAAAAATTAACTTTATGCATTTGACCTTGATCACCTAAATACAAAGACAATGATTAGGACACCAAGGGACTTTAACCACTAAGATGAAATAGGTAGAAATTGAGTTTTGAACTCAAACTCGGTCCACTTGTAGTTCGTCATATCTATTTTCAAATTGAATGGTTGGACTTTTAATAGTGTCAAAAGCTTTATGTATATATAAATATCACAAAATTAAAGCATAGACCAACCTGAACTTGGCCATGAACACCCTGGTAATGAGATATAGGTTTTAATCATTTTATTAGATATACCAATTTTTTAAAATTAAAGCAAAGATTATGAATATACTGATTAAGACTGCCAAATATCACAAAATTTAAACTAAGATAAGTTTGTAAATATATTCACTTAAGATTGTCAACTTACTCAACTATTATAAAGTTTAATTAATTTACAATAAATTTGGTAGAGATTTTTTTTTTTAAAATGATGTTTTTAATAATATAAAGAGGAGTAGCAGAGCAAATTCTGGTTTTAGGGGTGTACGTACTATGAACAAGGCCTTAATGTGGTTGAGGGTTAAGGACTCTTCCTTCTTCCTTCGCTGCAACAGCAACTGCAGAAAATCACTCCTCTCCTCATCCACAACCCGTCCGGTCTCCTCCCTTATCAGCCGTTTATTCAATACCGACTCCAAAACCCGATCAAACCACGAAAACACCCTCCCCGCCTTGCGAGTCAAGCCCTGCAGATCGAGCGGGGCGAGTACCGGAAACAGATCGGAGATGTTGGGGACTCCTAACAGGTCCATCGCTTCCCTGGACATCCGGCGGCACTCTCTACGGACTTCCTCCATTTGTTCCTCCTCCATCGTCCCTTGACCGCCCCACAGCATGCTCATCAACACATCCAGAGCGGTGGAAGACATCAGCTCGCCTATGTCCACCTTCGTCCCGACCTTGTCTTTCAAGTAGCGCGCCATTTCTCCAACCTCTTGCCGGCGGAGACCACTGTAGGAGTCAAGGACGGGATTGCTCATCATATCACGTGAGCATACCTTCCTCAGCATGCGCCATTCTGGACCGTGGGGTAACCAAGCGATGTCTATCCCGCCGTAGGTGAGGGCTTTGGCTGTAGTGGGCACATCGCGGTTGGCGAAGACGACATCGTGGTCCTTGAGAAGCTCCTTGGCTATCGACGGTGAGCTCACCACCACGCATAGCTTTCTTCCCAGCTGCAGCTTGAAGATGGGGCCATAGGACTTGGCTAGGTCGGTGAAGAAGCGGTGGAGCTCAGAGTTGAGGAAGAGAAGGTTCCCAATCAAAGGCAGACCACGAGGACCAGGTGGAAGAGGTGGGACTCTCTTCCTCAACTTTCTAAGGTTCCTCCAAACAATAGTGAGCAGCAGTATCAGAAAGGATATACAGACTGTGACTAGCATCTGTTCATGGTCGGATTCCATGGTGTTGGCTGCTGAAAATAATGGAAAATGGGATATACGGCACTTCTTCTTCTTCCTCCGTTGGGCGATGAGGATGCAAGTGAGACTTAGAGAATTGTGTGTCAAAGATTTATACAGGAAAATCAGTGTCTCTTCTTACAACTAATATCAGTGTCAGTATCACTTTCCAAAATTATTTTGACTTTGTATTTATCTTAAAAATGAGTTAAAATGCTGATATGATTAGGTAGGGCTCAAATTCGGCGGGTTGGGTCCAGTCGGGTCGGGCACAATAAGTAGAGTTAATTTTGTGATAGAGAGAATGAAATGGAGAATGAACAATGATATTGTTCCATTCCAACAAAGGAGTGAATGTTGTAGAATATTGTAGCAATGTAGTCTAAGAGCTATCAGGCAAATGCTTGTGCTCTTATTTTATCTCTTGACTATTACTATTCGAACAGTGGAATGATGATACTCAGCAGACAACTCTTTCCTATGAATCTTTTTCAAGAACTTTTTATGAGAAAACTAAAATATATTTAAATGGTACTCTCGTATTAATACTATATTGTCAATTTCATTATATACAGTAAACTGAGTTTCGAAATGGGCTTAAAAATATATGAACCTTTTTTTTCTTCTTTTTGTATATCTACATCCTAACCATCTACACATTGTTAAACTCACCATCTACAGCAGCAACAACTTTGAAATATTAGGGGTTAGTTTTAAGTATCGGTTTTATATATAACATATCAAACTCAGGTCAGATAACCCGAATTTAACTCGGGTTTTTTTTCATCAACCAACCCGACCTTAATTTGAAAAACGTATAATCCACCCCACAAATTTTTCTAGTTAGGTCATGTTGGTTGAGTCAAAATCCGACCCAAGTTTCAACCCTATGATTAGGTTAAGTAAAGAACTACTTAAAAAAACCGTAAATATAATATCACATTTATCTAATCATGCCACCTCATTAATTACATCATCAAGAAATTTTTTAAAATCAACATCAATAAGCTAAAATGATCAAATAAGATTATGATTTTACATGTTTCCTATTCATATGTCGTCTTACGCATTTCTTTCAGTTATATCACCCTCTAGCAAGTTTATATAAGTGTTTTCTTTACCAACTCTACTTAATCATTTTTAATAGAGGTTAATAACTTCTTCTCTTTGAATATAATATTTAACAGAATTAAGAAAATTTTATTTTTAATACACATCATTTATTAAATTTATTGATTTAGACCCAACTAATTGACTAAGTCGAAAAATCTAAAGATTATCTTACATCAATCTTAAAAAATAAGATAATATATGACTTTGGAAAATGTAAACCATGGAGATCCTTGGCCTTCCATTTTAGGATGTTAGCAATTGTTTTTTTTAATAAATTAAATTCTTAAAAATCTCATGTAAGTAATTATAGAATTAATCAACCATCAGTTGACATATGAAAATATCATGGTCGAATGAAGTCATCACTAGAGAAGATTAGGTTTATCGATGGCTATTCTATGTAGGTGCAGGACGTAAGTGGAAGTTTTATGAGAATTAATCTTACCCAAATATTTTAAAGAGATCTTCCCCCTTCGTACTTTGGCGGGCTGTCTCAGCCATATTTGGGATCATTTTTTAAACCTCTAGGAATAAAAGATTCGGAGGAAGAGAAGCAGGTAGATCAACTTGTTTCAAAAGTAGACAAAAAAGATTATTTTATAAAATCTCCAAAGTCCAAACAGGAGAAGAAGAAAGCTATGGATGGATACAGCTGGAGAAATTATCGGTTTTGAACACATATTGCAAAATTCATGCACCACCCATATTTACAAACCTTGGGCATACAAACAATCATAGTCGTTAAATTAATAAAGTAAAGTTATACTTTCAAATTTTAGAGATTAATAATATTATACGAATTGAGTTTACTATATAAAAGTGTGATGTAGAACGAGAATCAGCCGACTCAGGATCGAATCGATCCAAAATTGAAATCTCCAACGAATTGGAAAACAGGATAAAAAAATCGAAGAAATCCAACAATTTCTATTTGTAAAATTAAGTTTATTTGAATTTATTTCCCCTTTTATTTTTTTATTTTTGTTTTTAATTTTCTTTTTCTTTCTTTAAATTATGGGTTTTCTATAAAACCCCTTGAACATTGTAATTAGGGATCAATCAATGGAAAATTAATATCAGAATTATCTCCTTTCTGTCTCTCGGGTGACTCCCGTATCTCAGTTTTCTCTTGTAATCTGTCTCTCTTCTTCTGCATCCTTCTTCTCTTCTCCTTCTTCTGCAAGTTCTATTCTTCTTCTCTACTCCTCTTCTCCTTTCTCTCCTCTTCTTCTTCTTCTCCCTTCTTTTACCCTTTCCCCGCCGCTGGCTGTGCTGCAGCCCTCGCCCAGCCACCGTCGCTTGCACCTGCAGTTGGCAGTCCATCTCATTTCACAGGAATTGCATCTAGTTCGTTGATGAGTTGAAAATTCGTGGATGGTGTTTAAATTTTTCAAAAAAAAAAATTTATTAGTTTAATTGATTCTTGCTTGTTTTTGAGGCACTTTGAGTGTCAATTAAAGATTTGTAATAACTTACATGGTTTGATACTTGGGTGTCATTATTATTTTCCTTGGATGTGAGTAATGAGTACAGGAAATTGACTATTTACCCTTGTATTTGGACAAATTAGTCATTATTTTATGTGTTTTAGAATATGTTTAATGGGATTTTGGAAGTTTTACAGGATTTATAAGGAAATATAAGATATGAGAATTAAAATGGTGAATTTTACAATTTATGGGCATAAGTTGGTATTTTTGGAAAGTTGAAATTTTTAATAATTATTTTACCACAATTTTATGGATTTTATTTGTAACTAATTAATTCAAATCCATTTATGAGAGTTTGGATTAATTTAGTCATTTTTAGAATTCAATGTAAACAGTAAAATTATTTATTAGATTTCCCATACTTTGAAAATCCCATTTATTAAGCCCATTAAGAAAAGAAAAGTGCATGTGAAGTCTATTTTCATATCTCAAGATACATATTAGGAAATTCGAAATTTATAAGTCATTATAAGAGGATTTTCGAATTTGGCAAGTGGATTAAAGAAAAAGAAACAAAATAAGAAGGGGAGAAAAAGAAGGAAGGTTTAACACATATTCAGTATTTTGGTTATAAAGTTCCACTCCAATTTCCGATTGCTTTAATTCTTTTTTGGATTGGAAAGAAGACTTCAAAGACTACAATTTTGTAGTTTACGACTTTTCGTGATTCGGACGTAAAATAGGTCAAAACTGAGCTGTAAGGTGGTATATGTATAAAAAATGGGATTTTGCACCCACTTTCATTGTACGAATTTTACTATTTTTTTCCACCACCTTGCCTCCTTTACACCCTTCTATGTTTAGCACAAACCATGTCAGCCCTCCAAGTGTCCCTTGCTTTATTTAAATATTTAAATCCAAGCCATTCATTCCACCTCCTTTCATCTATAAATACTCCCTCTCTCATTGAGAAAACTAAATTTGGGCAAAGAATTTCAAAGTTGGCTAGGCTTTGGAGAGGGATTGAAAAGAAGAAGAGAAGACTCTGGCAATTTTGATTTTAATTTCACATTGTATTTTTTTGTCTTTTTAAATTCCAAAATTCCAATTGTATTGTAATTTTTATTCCAATGCTTTAATCAATAAGAGAAGGTGAGAATTAGAATTATGGTTTTCCAATTGTTCTTTCATATGTAATGAAAATTTCAATTTTATTTCCATTCTTTTCATGATTTTATGTTTTTTTTTTCTAAGAAATTTAAGAATAGTAAGATTATTTTAGGATTGGTAGAACTTGATTTTTCTCTTCTAAAGCTCCTTTTAAGAGTGAGATTATTTTATATTTGAAATTACAAATAGAAATTTTACCTAAGCCTAAGGGCGAAATCGAATTTTCTTAGTTAAATGGATTTCATATTTAGAATTTTAATGAATGAGATATTTGAATGCGTGTTAAATAATTTACGTGAGCTTCATATTCTAGGCCATTATTTTATTGTTAAAATATGGATAATAATGCCTCCTTGAATCTCTGATCCAATTCCATTGTAAATATATACAGAAGTAATTTTAGTTGTTTTTAATTTTATTTTTGTTTATAAATTCAAAATTGTTGAAAATTGTGGAAATAGGTTGGTTAATTAATTTAATTGCTTCTTAATTTTGTGTTCTAAGTTAGATTAAGATTATTTATAATTTTTATATTAATTCCACCATCTTAATTGAAATTAGATGAATTTTGTATTTTTCATGTAAACTAGATCCCTTGAATAGTTAGCTTTTATTTTTAGATGGTGTTTCTAATTTTATATTGTAATTTCTATTTTTAGAATATTTCTAAATTAAAATTAGATTTCCTAGATTAGAGAATATTTCTAGATTTTTTAAAATATATAATTCAGTGGTGTATTTTTTACGGATATATTTTCCTAAGTTCCAATAGGTTCGACCTCGCACTCAATCGCTATACTATCTAATGGTTCGTGCGCTTACGAGTTATAAATTTAAAATTTGCACAATAGTGAGATAGTAAGATTATTATAATTCTCATTAGTTATATTTAATGTTTAGTTTTTGTTGTGGTTGGCTTGATATATCATACTTGTTAATGGACAAATTTAGTGTGCAATGTTATGTTGATCGATCATGGCTATTTTAAGAATTTATTCCGCGAACGTTGAAATTTATTTGAGTACCATGCGAATTGTTATCATGATTATGAAAAAAAAATTGAGCCATGTTGGACGTCTCATATTAGTTGGTCTTTTAACTCTTTGTGGGGTCCCATTTGTTGAGGTTGAACGGACTGGTCCTTAAACAGAGTTTCCAGAAAAGTTACGCTGATAGAAGGAGAAGACCTCTAGAGGTCGTAGTGGGAGATTATATGTTCCTCCAGGTGGCACCCCGACACGGTATTAGGATATTTGGACACAAAGGGAAGCTAACACCTTTCTATATTGACACATTCGAAGTCTTAGAGACGATCGGCGAAATGGCCTAAAAATTAGCATTGCCATCTTGACTCACTTGAATCCACGATGTGTCCCACGTCTCCATGCCCCAAAAGTATCATCCAACCCCATTCCGGATGCTGAATTGGAAATATATGAACATTTTCAAAGATGTTGCATACGAGGAAGGGCACGTTAGAATTCTAGACACGATAACAAGTGGAGAAGCCAAACACAAAGACTTAAACATGTCTCCATCACTGATTGCTTCTACGCAACTTGACACCTCCTCCTTGACGTAGTCTTTCTAGTGACGACTTCATACGCCTATGATATTTATCATTTTCAAAATAATTATTATTTTTACTGTGGCTCTCTCATCCCTTGAACACGCCCATGATATTTTTTTTCATTTCTTATATAATAATTATTTTTACTGTGGCTCTGTCATCCCATGAATGAAATAGTTTTTAAAATTATTATGAGACAGCTCAGCCTTAAATAAAGTCAGATTAACCACTGTGGATACGTGAAATCTATGTGATGAAGTGAATGAAATAGGTTTTTTCTTTTCATAATGCAAGTGAATGAAATAGTTGACACCAAAGACTCTAGCATGGGCCATCGGCCATGCCCAATCTGCATTTTGGAATTTTTTTTTTTTCACTTAGGTGTTTTTCATGACTTTGCCTGTTATCAAATGTGTTATATAAATTTATAATTTTTGAGTTCTAGTTTAACAACGCTAAATTAAAAACCTCAGTCCTTTCAAATCTTGCATGAATGATCAGGTCATAAATAGAAATTCTTTCTTATTTCTTATTGATGATAAAGTTTTGAGATGAGATCATCGTAAGATTTCAAACATATTTCACTTATTAATTTAGAAGTCTTTTTAGTTGAAACCGAATGCAGAAAGGGCCCTACACACTTAAACTCCTTACTTAATATACCAGTTAGAAAGGGCTCTTGAAATCTCACTCCGTCTAAAGCCCCTGAGATTTTAGGGGATCTCAGGACAGGGCACTGTTTTGGTCCCCTCTCAAACGAAATCTCCCCTCTCGAATGGAATCTCACTTTCACAGAAGACAGTTTGAAAGGAGATGATAGTGTTGAAAGTTTCGAATCTAAAATAGTGGATAGCCCGTTAAAGACTGTAAAGATGCAAGCCCGTTTCAAAGCCAGCTAGACTGAATTCTCAAGTCCAAATACACGGACTGTACTATCAAGTTACAGGTCCATTTCAACAATAAAAGGACAGAGTTTTTGGCCCGTTAAAACAAGGATGGAACCTGTTTGAACAGGTCCAGTTAACAGCAGTTCTGGGCTATAGTTCTGCCCTGTTTAAACCACAAAGGGACCTTTAATACAGGCCCAAAAGTTCAGCGTAAATGGACTAGGTTCTGGCCCACTCGAGAGAGTTAAGTACTGTACTGAAGGCCCAAAACAGCAACAGTTTGGACTCCACTACAGGCCCTCGTTTCGGAATAGTTACTGGGCTTTAATCAGTACAGATTGTAGGACTTACTCTACTGTTTTCAGGCACAGAACTAGATGGCTTTAGACTGAAAATTAACGACCAAATTAAATTCTGATTTTGGTTCAAACCCCCGAGCTGGAAACAGACCTCAAATGAGGTAGAACTCAACCCGATCAACTCATTTGATTAAGTCAACAATTCCTTCCTTAGAGCCAAATTAATTAACAAATAAAACTGATTCATCTCAGATTAAAAGAGAATTGGGTTTACCGGGATACACAATGGAATGGGCTTCAGTCCAATTGCAACTCAAGCTCCAAGCTTGCATGAGTTTCACACGGTGAACTCTAGAAAATTCTGAACTTTTTATTCCCTTTCTTGGCTGCTGATTTTGGCCAGAATACAATGCTATTTATAATGTATTTCTACCCAAACTCAACTAACTTCCGAGTTAACAAATAAGAAAACAACATTCAAAATACAAACTAGTTCAAAAACTTCTTAATCTAGAACTATTAATTTGAATTGTACAAAAACCAAATACTCTTCGGAACTCTTTACCATTCTTCAGTCCCTGTCTAAGTGAAACTCTGAGTTTCATGCCCCGCTTGCTGAATCGGTCCATGAGTCGGTGTTACAGGTTTCGACTTGGTTTGTAACTGCTTTCCAATGGACAGAATTTCATTGACATCAGATGTCGTTTGATACCTAAAAATTTCTCTGCAAGTCACTACTAAGTTTCTGCCAAATAGTTTAAATCTAACTTGGCTAGATTTGTGCCAAGTATAGACTCAACAAGCTTCAAACGAGTTCTCTTCTTCGTCTAGGTTTTAGAAGTGCAAACCTCTTCAAAGTGGGCCCTCCTTCGATATCAAGTGTAGGTCCATATGCACCAAAACCTTCAATTCGGAGCCTGGACTAGCTAGTTTGCTCTTGCACTTGCTTGGGTTGAAAATAAAATTCTCTATGCCTCCATATATTGCTGCATCACAATACGAGTACCAAACGACCTCAACCTTGATGAACACTTCTATTGTCAATACCTTGTGTGGAATGTTTTCATATTGACAATAGAGAGATGGATTACGGTTTCACCCATTGTGATGATGATGAAGAATAATAAAGTCGTCATCGTTGTTTTAAAAGTTGAATTGTTGATCAAGTCAAAGCTTTTATTCACTGTTTGGTTTGTTCACTTTCTACTTCAAACCCTATTGAACCATAATTTTAGCATACCATCTAATGACATGTCATAATATCATATTATCTCCATAAAAAAGCAAGAAAGAAAATAATATATATAAATTACACAAGCTAAACTGTTCCATACACTTATTTAGGCAAAACCAAGTTGAATAAGATGGTGATTACTTTTGGGAGTAGAGATTCAGGTTTAATCTTTTGGTGGGGATGACAACGAGTGGTGTAGCCTTCTTTAGCACTATTCCAAACTTCTCTGTGAGTCCAACGTTAGGTCCCTCTGGCAATTTCCATTCAAATAAATGCAACAATGTTGCAAAGACACAAATAAGCATTCTTTCTGCCATGGGTACTCCTACGCATTTTCTCCTTCCTGAACCAGAGGGAAGATAACGAAAATCATTGCCAATAGAATCCCATTTCCCTGTGGCCATCAAGAACCTATCTGGGTTGAACTCACAAGGGTTTTCCCATGACTCAGGGTCTCTATGTATCCCCCATGTATTTACTAAGACTCGAGCACCTATTGGGATTGTGTAGCCAGCAATGGTAGAGGATTGGCTTGGTGTTCGAGGGATTAAGAAGGGGACTGGTGAGTATAAACGCAGTGTTTCCATCAATATTGCACTCACAAAGTGTAATTTAGGCAAATGGTGCTCTTCAACAACGTTGTTCATCCTCACCACTTCCTCCAATTCTTCTTGTGCCCTTTTCATAATCTTTGGGTGCTGCATTAACTCAGCCATTGCCCATTCTATTGTGGTCGATGTTGTGTCCGTCCCAACCACAATTATATCCTGCAAAAGAGAGAAGAAATAAAATTCATTCAATTGAAAAGTTGCAATTTCTAGGACATTTGGAAATTGATTTTATTAAGTCACAGTCACGCGAGTAAAAGTTTAGAATAGTGAGAGAGAGATCTTCGAAGGCCCACATAGCTCAAACACAAAAAAGAGATCGGTGAGATGTGCAAGAGACATTGCTTAAAAAGTAAAAAAAAATTGACTAAATCGGTTTGAGTTGACTCAATTCAATAGAATTTTCAGTAGAACAAGTTAATAAACTTTCTTGAGTTTTTATAAGTTGAATTGAAAAACTTACTTAAGTCACTCAACTCAATAGGATTTCAAATCGACTTCGAGTTTTATATTTTTAATCATCATAAGAAATCAAATTAGTGGATATTACTACATTTCTTAGAAGTTAACTTCATCCAATCATTTCACCTTTTGTTAGTTGAACAACAAAAATTAGGGGTTTATCAAAATTCAACTTCATAAGATCATAAATAAAAAATTAAAATAATTTGGTGCAGACGAAAGTCTTATCTATATTTTTTTACACCTCTAACCCATCTCTATGTCTAACCTTATACTTAAAAACTGGGAAAACTATGATTGTTAAAGACTTTTACAGAGATAAAATTGTATTATTTGTGTTCTATTTTAGTTGTCCTATTTTTAAATTTTGATTTTTTTAAGGATAATTTCAAGAGTCTGACGTAGGCTATGTAGAATAAACACCTACTCAATCGCTTAGCGGAAGCTTAGTAAAAATCAACATAGGTTTAACACAACCCGCGAATATCAAATAGTAAACCCAACTCTTTAAGTAATGGAATTAATTGAATCAATTAATCTAAACACAAACGATTGGGTTTTCAAATTCCAACGTAATTTAAGAAAAAAACAAATTTTATAATGTTTGTATTGACAATTAGAAGTTGATTTCCAATAGTGAAATCAGGGAAATCCAGCAAAGATCTTGACTGATCAAAATTAGGGATTTCCAGCAGAGAAATCCCTAATTTCCCTCTATGATGATTTGATTGTAATCTAATATTATCTTGATTGATACTGTATTTTGGTGATGAAATAATATAAATATACCATTGGTCTCCAAGGTTGATTAACGGTGGAGAACCATTCATTCATTCCTTGTGTCTTCTATTTCTTTATGGCATCAAGAGAATATACCATTGGTCTCCAAGGTTGATTAACAATGGAGAACCATTCATTCATTCCTTGTGTCTTCTATTTCTTTAGTTTGAAATCACTCCCATAACACGTTGAAAAAAATGGGTTTTAAATGTGTAAATCCATTCCAAAAGTTGTTTTGAAAACAACACCACATTACTGATTTAAAAACAAACAAAATTCAGTCCAAACAGATTTTAGAAAACACAGTTCCAAACACCTCCCACACACATTCAGACTCAACGTGAGATATGAGTTTTCACTACGAGTCAACACGACTCAGTCAATTAAACCATCAGTGGTCACACTGAATTCACAGGTTTAATCAACAAAGAACCTTGATTCAATTAATTCTAAATACTTAAGAGAGTTTAGAAATACCTGGTTCTTAGAGAGGGAATTTCAGTCTGTCATCAAAACGCCTCAACTTAATGAGGATCGACAAGCACTCGGCTTGGCTCGGCTGCAACCTTAGTTGTCTTAGGTCTCAATCAAATTTTCCCATGGAAAATAAAAAATATTTTATTTCATAAATTGCTCTCCTTAATTCTACCGATTACAATGTATTAAATAAGAAAAACCCGACCAACAAGGAGCCGACCCTCCTTTCCTTTTAATTATCAAATTCTAATTAAAACAACCTACTAACAATAACACCAACTAATAATAAGACACCTACTAACTATACTCGTTGTGGACACATTCCTAATCTAATTAGGAGTTAACTTCTCCACCAAACTCCCCAGGTGTTGACTGAATGACAGCTGGGCCTGAGTTATGACAGTTGGGCCTGCATTATGGGCCTAGCTTGTGTAGGTTTGCACAAAGCTGGGTTGGCTTGGATCTTGGCAGCTAGTTGGGCCAAGGTTTGGGCCTGATCTTAGACTTGCTTTGGATCCACTACACCAAATCTTATGACTCGGATACCCGCCTGGATCGAAGATAAAATTTTGATCTTTTGAGTCGGAGCCCGAACTTGCTAATTTGATAATGCACCCGCCTGAGTCAAAATTAAAGTTTTGTCTACGTCTCTGGATGCCCGCATCAGAGTCAAAGTAGATAGATAGAGAGAGAATCTACATGTGCATGTAACTTGTAACTGTAGAATATCAAACAATTATTTTGTGCCAATTTAAAAATACATATCAGACAACGAAATTAAGACAGAGAAAATATTAATTTAGAGCTCTAGAATATATCTCTTTATTTTCATAATGAGAAAACAATTTAGGGATAGTGGGATACCGTATGACATTGTGCACTTTTTGTTGAGAAAGGATTAATTGCTCATGTGAAGGATGAACTTAAATGGATCAAATTCAAGTAATATGAAGTTACCTTTCAATAGTTGGAGAGAGGATGGAGAATATCTTACTTTTTAGGATATGTTTGGGGCACCTGTTTTTAACAAAAATCGATTTTTTTTTAAAAAAAATCTATAGAAAATAAAAATTATAATTACAATTTCTTTGATTATCATTTTTTAGTTTTTCTTATAACAAAAAGATTTTCAAAATAATTCATCTGAAACATGGGTTGTAGTTTGATTGCAATTGTTTTTTTATAATAATGATGATGATGATGGTGATGATGATCAAAATAACACCACCACCACCCATAATTATAAAACTTCATTTGATATAATAAATTTAGGGTAGCGATCCTCCCACACAGGAGATTTGTGTAACCGACACGGATTTTAGTATATTACTAATTTTACCCTTCACATAAACAGTAAAATTGACTCACCAACTCTTCGTATGAACAATAAAATCAATTAGTCGAAATTTACATGAACAGTAAATTAGCTCACCGAAATTCACATGAACAGTAGCATTACCGTATTTTACTGTTCATATGAAAGATAAAATTGATAAAATACACAGTGCTTAAAAAATAACTTTAAAGTTTTAAAGGAGATTTTATTATTTAATACACTATGCATTACCGTAGCATATGGAAGATAGACCATTATTTCTTAAGCACTGTGTATTTCCAAAATTTCTCAAATTGAATATCCAGACTAATTACGATAACCTGATAAAAATACTTTAAGACTTGAAGGTCTTTTGATACTCCTAAATGTGTTTTCGGCACAGTTTAGGGATACCCTTATTTATAAAACACTGTGTTTTAAGCATTAGGGAGTGTCAAAAGACCTTAAAGTCTTAAAGTATTTTTATTAGATTATCATAATTAGTCCGGATATTTAATTTGAGAAATTTTAAAAGTACATAGCTTAAAAAATAACTTTAAAATTTTAAAGAAAATCAATTCATTCCATTGGTTCATTCGAATGAATTGGTGAACAGTAACGTGCGTTACTGTTCACTCGATTCATTCGAATGAATTAAATTTATACGGGGCATTCGTTCGAACGAATTAAAATTATGGGGTATGCATGTATTCATTTGAACGAATGCCAAAACGAACTGGGCATTCGTTCGAACGAATGAAAATGCAGGAGTATCGTGGTAATTAGCCACCCACACCCGGAATCGGGTGTGTAGAGGTAGAAATTCCCAGTGTGTAAAAATCGAGCCAAAATTAATCCAAATCAAATCGAATGAGATATCTGTTTTAATCATGAACTCTCACCACACATTATTAATTCTGATTTTGATAATTTTTCATTTTATTAAATATACTGATTTTATGATATCAAAGTAAAGATTACAAATATACTGATTAAGACTACCAAATATCACAAAATTTAATAATAATAAGAGGGTACTTTTTTTTTTAAGTGTTAAAACCCATTGACCCCACTTTATGGTTATTATTAAACAACCTTAGATCTATGACACCACTTACAAGTATCATAGATCGATTAAGACGCCTCAAGAAATTGAGAATGCGTCCTTCTACTGTAGATGGGGATATCCAACCACTCAAACATATAAAGTGGTGGGTAAGAGGGTACTTATTAGTTAGGGCTGCAATTCGGGTCGGGCGGATCGGGTTCCTTAAAACCCAACCCGACCTGAGTTGATATATATGGAAATTGACCCGACCTGACCCGAATTCTCAATCCGAATCTCACAACCGACCCGACCTGAATTCTAACCCAAATTCTGACTTGACCCGCATTTTGAACCCATTTTAGACTAATTTTAGCCGGATCGGGTCGGGTTGTGTCGGGTCGGGTCGGGTTAACTTATAAAATCCTCAACCCAACCCGACTAGAATTTCATGTGGGTTTTTATCTTCTCATCTCGACCCAACCCATTGACCAGAAATTCTAGACCCGACCCGCATGATTTCTCAAGTCGGGTCATGTCGGTTTGGCCAAAATCCAACCCAAGTTGCAGCCTTACTTATTACTCTTTAATGATAATAAATGTATAAAATGATATATTTGTGTCTTTATTATAAAAAAGAAAATAGGTGTGCCCTGAACTCTCTAAATCCACTCATGCAAGAGAAGCAAATTCTGGTTTTAGGGTCGTACATACCATAAACAAGGCTTTATATGGTTGATGGTCAAGGACTCTTGCTTCCTCCTCAGCTGCAGCAGCAACTGCAGAAAATCACTGCTTTCCTCATCAACAATCCTCCGTTTATTCAATACCGACTCCAAAATCCGATCAAACCATGAGGACAACCTCCCCATCTTGCGACTCAAGCCCTGCAGATCCAGCCGGGCGAGTACCGGAAAAAGATCGGAGACGTTGGGGCTTCCCAACAGGTCCACCGCTTCCCTGGTCACCCGGCAGCACTCTCCACGGACTTCCTCCACGCCTTCCTCGTCCATGGTCACGTGACCGCCCCACATCATGCTCATCAACACATCCAGAGTGGTGGAAGACATCAGCTCGCCCACGTCCACCCGGCGTTCCGACCTTGCCTTGCAAGTGGCGTACCATTTCTCCAGCCTCTCTCCGGCGCAGGCCACTGTAGGCATCGAGGACAGGATTGCTCATCATATCATGTGAGCATATCTTCCTCATCATGCGCCATTCTGGACCGTGGGGTGACCAAGCGATGTCTATCCCACCGTAGGTGAGGGCTTTTGCGGTGGTGGGCACGTCGCGGTTGGCAAAGACGACGTCGTGGTCCTTGAGAAGCTCCTTGGCTATCGACGGTGAGCTCACCACTACGCATAGCTTTCTTCCCAGTTTCAGCATGAAGATGGGGCCGTAGGACTTGGCTAGATCGGTGAAGAAGCGGTGGAGCTCGGTGTCGAGGAAGAGAAGGTTCCCAATCAAAGGCAGACCACGAGGGCCAGGTGGAAGAGGTGGGACTCTCTTCCTCAACTTTCTAAGGTGCCACCAAACAATAGTGAGAAGCAGTATCAGCAAGGATATACAGACTGTGACTGCCATCTGTTCATGGTCGGATTCCATGGTGCTGACTACTGAAAATAATTGATATGGAAAATGGGATATACGGCACTTCCTCTTCTTCTTCCACAGCAGGTGAGGCTTGAGAATGGGGATTGGGAGAAAATGCATGTGGAAAAAGGGATAAGACTAAAGAATGTTAGGTCCAGTTTAACTATAAAGCAAGTTACGCCTGAGCCTCCATTTGAAAAAAGCCCCACTCCTACTTTGATTGCATGGTGGAGTGGATAGGATTGAGAGACCGAGCATGTGGAAAAAGGGACATGTCTAAGCCTATTTGGGTTACATGAAAAATGGTAAAATCATTTGCAATGAGAGGAAATGCAAAGTATTCAATTTTTATGGGATTTGTCAAGAGTTTTTTTTTCTTTTTTGGAATTATGATAAGATATTTGGTAATAAATACTCTACAATTGAAATGAGACTAGTTTTAGTAGAGGTATTGATCGAGAGTTAGGACATAGTTTTAGAAAATACTGACTCCAATTTTGATCATAGACCTAAAAGATCTTCCATCTAATAAGTGGATCAAATATTTCGAAAATTACATATGTTGGCAAAGAGATATAAGAGCTAGAAAGCTAGAAAAATTCAGTAATTTTAAGTACTCAAGAGTTAAGAGGAGCATCTTCTGTTAATTAAATAACCAATTGATTAAAGTAATTTAGACGAGGGGAATGTATTTCAAGGGATTCTTCTAGCCATTTCTGATATTATTTGCATTTTTATGTGGGTGTTGATTTGTAAATTTGTAGGGCTGGAATTTTGGATTATTTTGTGTTTCTTTTGGTTTAAGTTTTTTCCTATAAAATTTTATTTAACAATATATTTCCTCTTTGCAAATCATGCTGTGATTTTTAATTTAGAGATCTTTGGTAGTTGGTAGAATAATAGAGGACATTTTAACCATTCATCAATTCTCTTATTTTCACAGTGTCATATTCTATTGTTCTTTAATCTTTCAATTTAGTTCATTTTAATTTTTCATTAAATTAAAGACTAAATGAATTAACCATATTTGCAATTATATTTTAGCAACACATGAATACAAAAATTTAATTAGTAATTTTACATCTCAAAAAGTAAGAAAAAATAGATTTTAGAAAATTTTATTATTATATATAATTAAAATTTTAATTAATTATTACTTATAATAATATATTAAATATCAAGAAGGTTCCATTTAGATTTTTCGCCTTAAGCCTCAATATGTGTCTAGCCGGCTTGTGTGTGGTTGAGATTTATAGAGGAAAATCAGAGATTGATTAATTTACCAAAACAACAATATGGATGGAGACTGGAGAGTGAGAAACATGATACGTGGAAATAACCAATCAATGCCCACGTCTCAATCGATGTTGAAAATTATGTAAAGATAATAAAAAAAAAATTATCTGACAAATGGACTTTATGGTTGGATCGGGGATTAGTAATGAATCAAGTTGATGGGTCAATTCGATCATAAATTGGGTCACACGTTGTGGTCGCGTAGGATCTTGGGTCATAGGTGAGCTTCATGGTTAGGCTATTCCTCAGCTCCAATAAGGCCTAAAGCTCATCCAAACCTATTACAAAAGAATGGGTTTGAATATAAATACCAACTCCTTGGCCTTTTTGGCTCGTTTAGCCATTTTATGTTTATGTTCAGACTTGGGCCATTTTCCCTTTTTAGAATTATTGAAATTAATTAAAATACTGATCGTTTCGATAAAAGAGTAGACATGATGAAGGACAAATGGTTAAAGTTGAGCTTAAAAAACAACTTTAAGCCACTTCACATCAGTAGTCAAAATTATTTAGCATCTTAAATATGTAAGGATAAGGATACTTAATGATTTTGAGCCCTAAGATTAAGTAGGTAAAAATTGAGTTTTAAGTTGAAATTTGATCCATTTGTAGTTTATCATGTCTATTTCTATATTAATTGTTGAATTTTTAATTGTCTCAAACGGAAAACCTTGGGCTTTAAACTTGCAAAGCCAAGGGAGCTTCGGTTGGGTTCAGGCCTTTAGAACTCAACCCATGGAGACCCTAGCTATGGTTTGTCTATGGCTTATATGGTAGTTTGAAATTTAAAAGTCGTGGAAATTGTTTTATGGCCTTTCTTTAGGAATTCATTTTCCACAACTCTCGTAGAAAATAACTAATCACAGAAATCATTTTTCATGAAAATGGTACACATGGAACAATAAAAAACATTTTTGATAAGAAAATCATTTTCTATTTCCACAAAAATGTTGTAAGCAGACATGACCTTAGTTTCTTTAGGAACAACACTTCTGAATTTTCATCCAAAGAGAGGAAGATGAAGCACAAGACATCTAAGTGATAGGAGTTGGGGAAAATGAGTATTATAAAATTTGGTTAGTGTTTGAATTAGAGGAACTTAAATAAAATTTAAGGAAAATATCACCCTTCAAGATTAAGTCAGAAAAATTAATGTTTGGAGTTAAGAAACATGATTTGATTGATTCAATGGAATAAATATTCCGTACACTCTACAGCATGCGACTCTCTCAAGGTGTTTTTTGAGTTCTTACATTTTTAACGACCAAAAAAAAGGTTATGATCATAATTTTTTATCATTACTTAGTATTTACAATAATTATTTTTACTTAAATACTTTTCCAAAATTATATTTTCTCAATTAATTGTAAATTTTAAATATTAATAAAAATTTTGTGCAGTTTGAAATTTTGACAACCCTGCCAAAAAGGTTTGCCATTTTGCCCCACATCAACTGGGTAGAGAAAAATTCGCTAGTGAGGTGCTGATGAGTATTGTCCCAAATTGACTTGGAGGTTATTCAGATCTTGGGATATAAGTAACATCTTCCTTCAATGAAATGGGGCCTTTTGGGGTCTATGTATGAGTGTACATCCCAATGCAGAACCGTGAGAGCGTGTGTGAACTCGAAGTGGACAATATCATGTTGGGTGAAGCTGAGTCGTTAGACTAAGCTAAAATAATTAGTCATGTAGTTATTGTGACTCAATTTTAATTAGATTTAACCTAATACTAAATTCAAGTCCAACAATCCTTAAAATCAAATAAGTCGTTAATGTGTGAATTTAAATAAATTAATATCATTAAATATGTATATCCACTTAACTTAAATTAAATAAAATAGATGATAGAAGAGGAGAAACCTGTTATCTTTTTTTATTTGCTTAAATGAAATAGATAAAAGAGTTAAATGAAACTTGTTTCTTATAATTAGTATATCGAAAATTTATGCATTATTTTGGTAAGGGCAGTTTGTTCCATAGAATTCAAGTTGAATCGTTATGTCAAATTAAAATTAAAATTGAAGAAGGAATCATCATTTAAAGAAGTCACATATATTTTGTTTTTTGTAGGAGCAATTTGGTCATTGATGGAGAAGTGATACTTTTCATTGGACAAAGCACATATATATAGGAGGATTGATGTTGCTTTTGGAGATCTTTCTTAGGAAGCTGCAATGGATGAAGAATTAGTAGTGTTTGAACAAAATCATTCTTGAGAGGTGGTCTCTTTATATTACACAAGACTTCAATTGGCTGCTTATGGATATTTACCATCAAATACAATTTAGATGTTACGATTGCAAAGCGCTTTTCTCATACTTAAGGCATCGGCTATCAAGAAAGTTTCTCTCAAGTATCTAAACTGGCTTCTAATTGAATATTGATTTCTATTGCTACCACAAATCAATGTCCTCTTAACTAGTTGAAACAAAAAAAATGTCTTTATTCATGGGACTCTAGGAAGATGTTTACATGCTCCCTCCACCTAGTTTTGTTAAATAGGGGGGAGCAAGTGAAGGTTTGATAACTCAGGAAGGTTATCTATGATCTTCAGTAGTCACTATGAGCTTGGTTTGACAAGTTTAGCACTGCCTTGTTAAACTATGGATTCCTTCATCTCCATTCAAATAAATCTATTTCTGTGTATCGAGTTCTAGATATCATTATATTGTTTATTATCTATGTAGATGACATTGTTCTTACAAACAATAATGAGCAGTCTATAAAAGCTATTGAGGAATATTTATAACAATCCGTTGACATCAAAGATTTGAGCCCCTTTGTTCATTTTCTAAGGATTTAAGTTGCTTGCTCCATCAAAGGACTCTTCTTATCTTAGCAGTATTAGAGAGAAGGGTTGACCTACCATGTATATCTCATTCTATCTTTGTCAAATTCCCTGATTAAGGGCTTCCATATTTAGACCTGTACATCTATATATACATTGTATAATAAGAAGGGCCAATGAGTCAAATCTTCCAAACTTCTTCATGGTACAGAGCCACACATCGATTCCCTAAATCTATGTTTTTTTTTTTACAATCCCTCCCCAACCATCTCTCGCATACGGTGGCCCTCTCCCTAGAGCACACGGTGGTCGTTCTTCACCTTTCTCCACCGATCGCCGCTCTGGGCTCCCACAACTTCTCCCTCTGTTATCCCGATCACGATCTCCTAACCTTCACGATCTCCTGACCTAGTCTCCGGCTAGACAAGATCTGCCTCTTTCCTCGACACCGTTCAATGGATCTGCTTTTGTTGCTTCTGCTTCTGCTGCTCGCTGGATCTGCGCAATCGCCGACCCCTCTGCTGCTCGCCTGATTTCACAGATCTGGCCTAATCTCCAGCTACTTCCTTGTTGCTGCTCTACCTGCGGACCCTCGCCGGTACAGATCTGCTTCTCTGTCACCAGCCCTGCTTCTCTCAGATCTGATTCCTAGATCAGGTCTCTTCTCTTCTCCGGCATCGTCTCTTGTTGCCCATCTCCTTCACGATTGCCTGGTTTCAAGACTGGTCTCTCACCGTCAGTAGCAGTTGTCGATGTCTTCCTGGTCTGATCTTCTTCACTAGAATCAGCGTCCAACAACCTGTGACCTGAGAACAGATCGCCAGTACCAGATCTGTTCCCGTAACGACTTCGATCTGCATTCCCGACCTTGTCCATCTCCTTGCTGGACTCGTGCTGCTCTCTCTTCTCCGGCGCTCCTTCTCCTTTGCCCGCTATCCCTGCTGGGTTTCATCCACAACCCTAGCCGACGTCCAGATCCACCCGTCTTCTCTGATTCACAACAGCCGCCAGTCTGCTGAGGCACCTATCCACCACCAGCCCAGCTTCTCTGTTCACCTAGTGTCGCCTCCCTCTGCTCTCCCTTTGCTGTTCACCTCCAGCAAAATAGTACCGATAGCCCTTTCTATCTCATCGGGCTAGCAGAAAGGAAAAAAAAAAAAAAAAAAAGAAAAAAGGAAAAAAGATAAGCTTTTATCCAGATGGCTTCCTCTTCATCCTCTGTTCCGACAATCACCATTCCCAACTTTTCTCATCCCAACTCATACATTTGGGACAACATACGCCATCTGATAGCCCTGTCAGCGTATCTCACACTACTCTTCTCTCATTTCAGGGGCGCGGATCCTATGCTCGTGGTAATCGTGGTCGTCGAGGTCGCCCTGACAATGGTAGAGGCGGTCGTGGCAATCGTGGTCGAGGACGTTCTACAAACTCTTCCAGTATCCTTGGACATCCTCCGTCTGCTGCCTTTCAATGTCAGATCTGCTCCAAGCATGGACATAGCGCTTCCAATTGCTATCAGCGCTACCATCAAGAGCCTTTGTTCGAGGCTAATCTTCCCTCCACCTTTGCTGGTCTGTAGATTGCTCCTCCCGCTGATCACAGTTGGTACCCTGATACAGGCGCTACTAATCATATGATAGGTGATACCCACTCACTCATTTCTCAGTCTGCCTACAGTGGTCCTGATCAAGTTCTTCAGGGTAATGGTGACTCCCTTCCAATTGCGTACACTGGTACTTTGTCTCTTTCCTCAAACTCCTCTATCTTTCATCTTTCCAATGTTCTCCATGTTCCCCACATGCACACAAACTTGTTATCTGTTGCTCAATTCACAAAAGATAACTCTGTTAGTTTTACTTTCTTCCTTTGGGGTTTTGTTATTCGTGACTTACGTACTGGTGCTCCTTTGTTTCAGGGCTAATGTGAAACCGACCTTTATCCTATCAGGCCCACTCCTCGCACCACTCATGCTTTAGTTGCATCCTGCTCTTCTTCGTCAGTCTGGCACCAGCGTCTTGGACATCCCTCTAATAAAGTGCTTCAAATTTTAGCTACCAATAAATGTTTAGGCTCTTCTTTTAAGTTTTCTCATTCCCCTTTTTGTAGTGATTGTGCTTTGGGCAAGTCTACGAGACTCCTTTTTTCACTTAGTACCCATTGTACTCCTACACCATTTTATTTAATTCATTCGGATATTTGGATGTCTCCTGTTATGTCAGTCTCTGGTTTTCGCTATTATGTTTTATTCACAGATGATTACACACGTTACTCTTGGATTTTTCCAATCGCCATAAATCGGAAGTTTATACTCATTTTCATCATTTTCTTATGCTTGTTGAAATCACTTTTCTACTTCAATTAAATTTTTTCAAAGTGATGGTGGTAAGGAGTATGATAATCATTCCTTTCACAGCCTCTGTACGCAAAAAGGGATCATTTACAGTCTCTCTTGTCCACACTCCACAGCAAAACGTCTTGCTGAATGCAAACACCGTCATCTCTCCAAAATGGGCCGCACCCTGCTCCTTCCCTCTCATCTCACTCATCATCTCTGGGTTGAGGCACTGTTCATTGCTGTCTATCTAGTCAAACGACTGCCCACACCCCTTCTTCAATGGTCCTCCCCCTACCAGAGGCTTTATGACACCACCTCGATTATCTGACCCTGCGCACCTTTGGATGTGCTTGTTACCCTTACTTGGGTGATTATACTACAAACAAACTCCAACCTCGATTGGTTGAGTGTGTATTTCTTGGTTACAGTGATCATCACAAGGGCTACAGGTGTCTGCACCCTTCTACAGGCAGAGTCTACATCTCCAGACATGTGTTATTCAATGAAGTTGTCTTTCCTTACGCCACGGCTACCGTGCGACATATAGATTCTCCCTCTTCTGATATGGTCTTCCTTCCTGTTAGCACCATCTCATAGGACATGTCAATCCTTCTTGCCTCTCCAACAGAAGCATCGACCTCTCCTCTGGTGCCACCTGCTTCACCACCTGTCGTGTCACCGCCTTCACTCCCAGGACCAGCCACGCCTTCTGCTGTCATCTCATCTCCAGCTACTGCTCCACCATCGCCGGCTAATGATCATCCTATGGTGACTCGAGCTAAAGCCGGCATCTTCAAGCCCAAACAACGGGCCAATTTTTCTACACGTCATCCACTACCTCAAGCACTTGCTTTTATGGTCCCCACTACCTCAAACTTTGAGCCCACTAGCTATACTCAAGCTGCTCGTTCTGCAGACTGGCGTCAAGCAATGAATGATGAATTCAATGCTCTTCTCCGGCAAAAAACTTGGTCGCTCATTCCGCTGCAGGCGAATTTCAACCATGTCAGTTGTAAGTGGGTCTTTAAGATCAAATGACGTTATGATGGTAACATTGAGCATTACAAAGCCCGACTTGTTGCTAAGGGCTTTCATCAGTAGGCTGGTATCGATTATGATGAGACCTTCAGTCCTGTTGTCAAGCCCACTACTATTCGCACTGTTCTCAGTCTTGCTGTTACTTCTGATTGACCCATTCACCAGCTGGACATCAATAATGCCTTTCTTCATGGCCATCTTACAGAAGAAGTTTATATGACTCAACCTCCTGGCTTCATTGACTCTACTCGTCCTCATCATGTCTGCAAATTACACAAAGCTATTTATGGTTTGAAACAAGCACCTAGGGCGTTGTTTCAATAGTTTAGCTCCTTCATTCTCTCTCATGGTTTTGTTCAAAGTAAAGTTGATAGCTCTATGTTCACATATTGACATGACAAAGGTGTTATGGTTCGTCTTCTTTATGTTGATGACATCGTATTGACCGGAAATTCTTCGTCGTTTCTTCAGTCTTTCACTCGCAACCTGGGTACTGAATTTGAAATCAATGATCTTGGCGCTCTACATTACTTCTTGGGCCTTTAAGGTGACTAATCATTCTAACGGGTTACATTTGTCTCAAACCAAATATACCCTCGATCTTCTTCGTCGCAGTCAAATGGTTGACTGTAAGCCTTGCTCCACGCCCGTTGCTGCCAAGACTCAGTTATCTTCTACCACTGGTTATCTACTAACGAACCCCTCTCCATATCGTCAGATTGTTGGTGCTCTTCTCTATCTCACCCTCACCAGGCCCGATGTTGCTTATGCAGTGCATATTGTCTCCCAGCTCATGAGCCAACCTGAACGTCTCATTTTGATGCTGTCAAGAGCATTCTCTGTTATCTCAAAGGCTCTCTGGGACGTGGGCTACATCTCAAGTGTGCGACACAACCTTTCTGCCTGACTGCGTACTCTGATGCTGATTGGGCTGGTTGTCCTGATAGTTGACGCTCTATTACCTGTTACTGTGTCTTCTTGGGTCCCAATTTAATTTCTTGGTCTGCCAAGAAGTAACTCACAGTCTCTCGGTCCAGTGCTGAAGGTAAATATAGGGCCCTTGCCTATACCTGTGCGAATACTGTCTGGATTCAACATCTCCTACGAGAGCTTGGTTTTCCTCTCTCTTCTCCGACTGTCTTTTTTTGCGATAATCTCAAAGTGCCAATCCAATGATTTGGCAATTCTTTTGTGGACATTTCTTTGCTAGAGGGGGAACACCATATTCTACTCCATTGAATCTTCCTTGTTCTCACTTTGATCTTTTCATGATGGGGGCCATGATTTAGATGGTGGGCTCTTTTGCTACACAAAAGTCACAAACCAATGAAAGGCCTTTTTTGTGTGTGGACTGCGATTTGGTTAAATTTTTTCAAGTATGAGAAAAAAAATATTAAGAATAGTAAATTTGAGTTGATTTGATTTAATTAAAATTTTGAATTGAATAGATTAATTAATTTTACTAATTTAATATTTTAAAATTAAATATATATTTTTTCTGAATTATTTGACTTAATAGGATTTGAAACAATTAAAAATTTTAAAGTTTTCATTTATAAAATCAACCAATCAATCAGATAACATGAGGAGGGCTAACCCTTTTCTTAGAATTGGCAGGACAAAGATTAAGATTTTTGTGACTTACATAGTAAAAAGAAAAAGAAAAAGAAGAGAGAAAAGAAGATGACATGGGTCCGTGGGTCTCATTTTGAGTTATTTTGGCTATTTTTTATTAATTTACTTTAAAATGATCCTGATTTTAGAATTTATATGAAAATAATTCAACAAAATGATATTGAAATGCTTATGGGATTATATGCAAAAAAAATAATGTGATTGATATACTTCTTAGGGTGTATGGGTTTGATTTTTAAATTTTTTTTTTTCAAAAAGTCATGAAATCTGGATCTTCTAAGATAATTACCATTTCGGGGTTTCTTGTGAAAAAATTTAAAGAAATAGTATTCAATTGTTTATGGAATTAAATGAGTAACCCTCAACGCGATTGATATAGTTTTTAGGGTGTTTATGTGGTTTTCCTAATATTCCAACATTTTTATAAAATTCTATTTTTTATGAAAATCTAATGAATATTAATAGAAAATAGATTTTATTCTGGGACACTAGATAGCATGAATTTCATTTCAGATAGTTTCTCATATTGTTTTCAAATATTTATAAAATTAAATGAAGAGTCCTCAATGTGATTGACATAGTTTTTAGAGTGTTTGTATGATTTTCCTAGTATTCCATCATTTTCATGAAATTATTATTTTTTTTTAAATAATGATTAGGAATAGAAGATAAATTTCATTTTGGGTCATTACAGAACATGAATTCATATAATGTATTTCTTCTTATTGATTTTCTATTTTCTAAATTTTTAATTAATTTTCAATTAGTTTGGACATTTTCTATGGTGGAGAACCCCACGTCTCCCTGAGTATGAGGCCACTGGGTAATAACTCTCAATGCACATTGCCCCTTGCAAACCACCGGCATTGAGTGAATACGGGGCTCGAATATAGGATCTCTAGTTCCTGAACCAAAGTGTTTGTCAATTGAACTAGCGAATGAGGTTACAATTAAATACGATATACTTTGTTCAAAATACGGACATGTTTTGAGAAATAAAATACGGATGCTGGAAACATAGAACATGGAAAAAAAACATAAGGTAACTTTTTTATTTTTAAACAGTACCATGGGTAATTTTGTCCAAAAAAATCTGACTACTTGTACAAAGTACTCTGACCAATTTTTCAAATTTATAGACATGTTTACCTAAATGCACAACTTTCTGGGTATTTTCACCGAAAAATCCCTTGATATTATTGTTCAGAGGATAACCCATTTTTTTGAAATAATTATTGTTTATCTCTTTTTTAAATCTGAATATTTTCCTTTTCAAAAATAAAAATAAAAATACAATTTCAGATATAAAAGTCTCCCCAAGTGAAGAGATCTTGAGAGTTTAAGATACATTGATGCCAAGAGTCTGGTCTCTCTCCATGGAATAGAAATGCAGTAAACAAGTCCCACTCAAGAGAAAGACAACTCAAGCATCTTTCTACCATCCATTTAATGTAACCCTTCTATTTCCAACTCTACCTTAATGAGAAGACTTGGACTTCACCATAAGTCTTCGATGGTGGCCCATATTATTCTTTTTGGAGAATTTTCAACAAGAGAGGACAAGTTTGTCTAGTGCATGTAACAATTCCACCCATGGAGATATGTGATGGATCATGAGTGAGAGATGTAGGCTTCATGTCGGCCATGCTTAGTGTTTGAATAATCAGAAAGTATAATTCTATCATAGTTGAAGAGTCTTGTTTCTCATTTGTAGAGAGGACTCTCTCTTTCCATTCAACTCGACAAAGAGAGATAAGAGAGTTCTCTTCATCAATGAAAAAGGAGGCCTTGTGGAAAATGGATTTAGATAAGATTATTTGTATCAATAGATGTTGCCTGTGATGTCAAAAGGGCGTATGTTTCACGATAGGCATAGACTTTCCTTTGAAAGTAATTTTTACAACTGTCTATTTACTATTAGTGGGCCCAATTCCAATTGGATGGGCCCATTTCCTGGACATTTTCATATTACCTTCATTCTTTAACTACTTGACATATTACTGTATATGATTTAGTGAATTTTCAATAGATGGTTCTGGTACAACTTGTAATAGATGGTTTTAAAATAAAGACTTTACTGACGGCTTTAGAGAGTCTAGAATAGATGATGGAAATTGAAAAGGATAGCAATCAATTTCTGAAACAAAATTTTCTTTCCACTTGCAAGTGTGTCTAAGACACGAGGCAACATAGAACTATATTAGTAAAAATGATTCTTACTGTAAGATATTTTGAGTGATTTTTTTAAAATATTTTTTATTTTATAGTTCATAGTACTTATATAATTGATCCTATTTTAAGAGAGAGAGCATGGACGTGTGGGAGGAAAGAAAAGTCCCACATAGTCGAGGGACTTGAAAAAATGGGGCATATAAGAGCACACCCCTCCACCTAGCACAACGCATTTTGAGTCTAAGAATGAGGCTTAGGCCCCATACAAACCATGGGGTTTTTTAGTCCAAAAGGGTAATATTGTGCTAGGGGAGATGGGTCGGGTTGTTACAATAAAACTGTGAATGCATAATACCTCCTTCAAACCACGAGAATACAGGGTTTGAACACATGAGTCTTGATTCCTAAGCCTAAGTGTTTGTAAATTGAAATAACTAATAACTATTGTTATTACCCATTTTCCACTACTCAACCAACAAATCATTTTACATTTAATTCCATGTTACATGTACGTTTCACATTTTATATAAATAGACCCTTCAACTATCCTCAACCATTGAATCATTTTACATTAAATTCCACCACTCAACTAACAACAAGGATCAGTCCAATGGTTTGACCATTCTTTTGTGGAAATTTCTTGATGAGGGGCCCACCATATTCTACTCCATTGAATCTTCCATGTTCTCACTTTGATCTTTCATGACAGTGGCTTTAAGTGGGTCCCACTTGGTGAGATCGTTGGGCCCACATACACAAAGATGTGTTTAAGTAGACTTGACTTCACCCACAGATGTGGGTAAGTAGACTTGACTTGACTCATAACAAGGAATCTATTGAAGGAATTCACTGGCCAAGGGATTTTGAGTCATTTGGCTAAAAGAAAGTTTTGTAAAAGTGTTACTATATTTTTAGAAAAATAAAAAGTTAAAGCATGTAATTTGTCAGAAATATCATTAAGAATTACTTTATTATAAACTGGAAATATTTCTATTTTAAATGATGAGAATGAGTTTGTTTAGAAGATTTACATTTGTATAAAAAAATTAAAGCATGTATAAATTAAATAAATCATATTAAATATAATTTTTTCAGCTATATGATCATAAACATGTGAGACTTGAATTTAATCAAATGAGCTCATAAGTGGATGTCCCATGCATGAAAGTTTTATCCAAAAGACAATTTCAATTCTGACCATAAAATAATAGATGATCAACAAAATAATAATATAAATTCTTTTAAAATTTTGATATTTAAGTTAGGACATTGATTGAATTTTGACAAATTCTTTGTCCTGAAGGACACTCTTAGTACTATTTTAATTAAAGGACCCAAATACTCTTAATGAAACTTGAATAGAAAATAACATATTAAAAAGATATTTTTATTTATATTATAAAAGATTTTTAGAGCTCATGCTTATCATAGTACATCTTTCTTTGTAACTTGTCTCCCATTAAGTAATAAAACAAGTGAACCTTATATAAGAACGGATATGAGAAGCTAACTATCAAATTCAATAATTTCTATATTCAAAAGATTTAAATAATTTTTTATCATAAATACTAACCTTAAATAAATAAATAATATTTATTTATAATTATGATTGCGAAATATGTAATGATTCTGAAAGTGCCTTAAGCGAAAATTTATATACTATAGAGATAAATATTTTCATAGCATCTTCCATCATATGTTCCTATTGTCGGTCGTCGACAATAATTCTCTATTATTTTTCAAGAAAAAATAGTAATATAATATAATCGCAGTCAAAATCATCTATCCTAAGAAGATGGTTTAAAATTAAATTAACATTTATTTGTTTATATAATACAATATGGAAAGCTCTCTTTCATTTCTTTTTCTTGTTGTTTTATCATTTCTTTTTTTTCTTATCACTTATTTTCTCCTTCCTCTTTAAATATTCAAGACTTGATTTTATAATTTAATCATTAGTCGTGATAATCATGTAAATGTAATATTCAAGACTTGATTTATTAGAGTCAAATTTCCAATTCAAAATCATTTTTCATCAATTAAAACTATTATATATCTTTTTCAATCTGTTACACTACTAGGAAAGTAAATTAGTTGAGGCTAACCAAACTTTACATGAGGCTGAGTCTGGAATATATTAAGTTGGTAAGGAAAGAAAGCTTGATTGGGCTTATTTTTCCATATTTAGTTAATAATCTTAGTATTTTAAAGTTGTCTGGCTAAAAAATTTGTAGTTTTGCTTTATTATGTTTGCATTTGTCTATAATCACATTCTAAATTCTACATTTCAATGGTCTTTGGTGGATTTTTTTCACAAGTTATTTTTGGACATCTTCTGTCCGTACTTAAATTTATCAGGTCGAAAATCAATTTTCAATGCTTTGATCCAATAAAAATACAGGTCATGTGGGTTGGTTTTAAAAGTAAAGACTTTACTGACGGCTTTGGAGGGTCAAGAATAGATTGAAATTGAAAAGGATAGCAATCAATTTGTCAAACAAATTTTTCTATTGAAAATGATAGCAATCAATTGCTCAAATAAATTTTTCTTTCTACTTGCAAGTGCGTCTAAGACACGGGGCAAGGTAGAATTATATTAGTGAGATATTTTAAGTGATTTTTTTAAATATTTTTATTTAATAGATCATAGGACTTGAATAATTGAGTCTATATTATAAAGGATTAAATTGATACTCCCTCTGTCCCAAATTAGTTGTCCTATATGGATTTTGAAACTGTCCCAAAATAGTTGTCTCATTTAGCATAAAATGTGTTGAAAATGGATGAGATCACATGGAATACTAGCCTTAAATAGAGAGTTTCTTAAAAAATACAAATTTTCAAATGAGACACTTAAAATGGGATGGAGGGAGTATAATATATCATCAATTGATAATTCAATTTATGCAATCTTGATTTAAAAAATTTGATTAGTATAAGTCATTGGCTTTTAATATTTTAGAATCAAGAGTTTGGATGGTTTGATTGGGTTTGATGGGTCAAAAGACCTTAAAGTATTAAAGTATTTTTATCAAGTTATCGTAATTAGTCCGGATATTCAATTTGAAAAATTTTGAAAATACACAATGCTTAAAAAATAACTTTAAAGGAAATTTTATTATTTAAGGAATAAGCTAAATGCGCGTTACTATTCAACCCATTCGTTCGAACGAATTAAATTTAGTCATTCGAACGAATGCCAAAATGAACTGGAAAGTTCGTTCAAATGAGTAAAAATGTAGGGGTATAATGGTAATTTTTTACAAAAATCCGGAATCGGATGTGTAGAGGTAGAAAAGTCGGGTGTCTGTAAGTCATGCCTAAATCATTTGGCTAAAAGCAATTTTGTGAATGTGTACTATATTTTTAGAGAAATATAAAATGTTAAACTATGTGATTAATCACCTTTGAAGACATTATCCATTGAGAATTACTTTTCATTAAAAAGTGGAAATATTTTTGTAGAAATCTTAAATGAGAGAATGAGTTTGTTTAGAAGATTTACATTTGTATAAAAAAATTTAAAGAATGTGTCCAAATCAAATTAAATAAATCATGTTAAATATAAATTCAGCAGCTATAAATATGTGAGATTTGAATATTAATCTAATGAGCTCAAAAATGCATGTCACATCCACAAAAATTTCACCGGGAGAATAATTTCAATTCACGGCAATAAAATAGATGACTCATAAAATAATAATATGATGGTTACACATAGAAATTGTTATAATTTTTTTATATTTAAACTAGTAGATTGATTTTGAATTTGACACAATAGGAGAGAAAATTAAGATTCACTGTAAACGGATCTGGATTCGGCTCGCCATGATAGGATCCGGCCCAACCTGACAATCTAAATGGACTGTCTGCCGCCAATTAAAGGTCTGATTGTGTATTTGACCCATTTAATGATCCCAATTGCTGTTAGGCCCAATATCAATTTTTTATTCAAATTTGATGCTTTCAGATCCAATATCACTCTAAAAATTGAACTCAACATTAATTTTTTAGCCTAAATTTTTATTGTACTAGGCCCAATACTATAAATATTTATATTATCAGGCCCAATGTCCATTTTAAACTAAAATTTTCATTCAAAACCTTATTACACTTATTATAAACTTAGAATTTATCATTTGAACCTAATATAGTATTTCACATATACCACACTTAGTGAACTTTCAAACATATACAACATTTAGCATCATATAAAAGTGAAAAACCTATAAAAAAATGTTATACAAGACCTAAAAATATAAAAATTTAAATTGGCCTTATTACCCTTAATATAAAACACTATTAAATTAGAAAATGCAGTTTGTAAAATCAAAATTCTTTTAACTATGTATTAACTATGGGTAGCGATCCTCCCACGGAAGTTTTGTATAATCCGATACGGGTTTTACTGTATTACCCATTTTGCCCTTCGAACCGACTCGTCGAACCCTTCGAATCGGCTCGCCAAATCACTGACCGGCTCACCGGACACTGACCGGATCACTGACCCTTCCACTGCTATATAAATAGGCTCATTGACCGGCTCAGAGGATCACTTACTGGATCATTGACTGGCTCACTAAAATTTATCTAAGTGAGACTGTTTTTTCATACAGAACAACTGATCAGATCACTGACCGGATCACTTAAATTTTTTAAAATGCTTTCGTACTATAGTGAAAAGATAAAATGGGCAATATCTTAAATCTCATGTCTCGTTACACAAAATGCAGAGCCTATCAACCTCAAAATTCAAAAAGTTCTGCATCACAGAACAGTGGCCCAATTTGCAGTTTTGTGCAGGGGACAGTACAAAGAGTAAAAGCCTTTATATTTATCATCAACTCATCATTCTGAAATATGTCGCAACATTTAGCATCAAATAAAGGTAAAAAAACTAACATGATGATGATGACATCTTCATTAATTGATCAAGAATGATTACATGAATTCATGTCTTAGTCTACGAGAAGCATAAAAAAGTTCAAAGGGGACTACAAATTGAAAAAGTTTGATGCTGTTAAAGGCTTACTAGATACAGATTAAGACCAACTCAGACTAAGTTTTGATGTTGTTGCAGTCTTACTAGACACAGATTAAGAATGACTCCAGTCTAAGACTGAGCTCAGCCTATGGAAAGAAATTTGGGTAGATACGTATTGTGTCGGTCGTACAAGCGAGATATCGACTGATATAACTGAGATCTCATCGATATCGGCCAATATTAGTTTTAAACCACCATTTTTTACCCAAAAAAATTCAGAAGAGAGGGAGATATCGGTTGAGACGCCGATATCTCAGAAATGGCGTTGTTTTTACTACTACCTCAGCCCCAAATAGCTTTAGTCAGGCTTTGCTTCGCAGTGTTTGGGCTCTATCCAGGTGAGGGCTCAACTTCATAAAGTTGGGCTCAGGCTTGGGTTAAAGAAAAATTAAGTCCAGGACACCCAATTCCAATCCTAAGCCTATATATATATATATAGAAGTCTTCAGTCATACCCCTCATGAAGGGTTCTCTCTGTAACAACTCTATATGGGGCCAATCTAGGATCATAAGAATGGTCTATGCTTGGATATAATGCTTACCAAAAATTAACTTGCTTGGTTGACTGTATGGTTTTTGTTCCATCTAAGATGGATTGGGAGTATTAAAAGAATTCTTGAGAATAGTCATATCTTTTGTCAAAAGAAAGCATTCTTAATTCAGTTCAGTAGAACGTGGGTCTCCAAAATCCGATGCCGTAGATTCAAATCCGGGCAAAGATAATGTCTGTGATAGTGGATTTGGGAGGAAATTATAACAATTGCAAGATATCAAGGACCTAAATGTACAGATTTAAAAAAGAAACGTTAAGGCTTAACAATGGCAAGATATCAAGAACCTAATTGTATAGATTTCACCAAAAACACGTTAAGATTTAGTAAACTGAACAACTGGTTGAAATCCCAGTTGTCTTCAAATTTTTAGGTTCAAGTGACATAAGGTATTCCAGAAGTTCATTCTGCCCATTAGCAGATTTCATTGTCATTTTTTTTTTTTAAACATGGGTATCTTCGTTTCATATTGAAAATGAGACTCATCCAACGAGAACATGTAAACCTCTCAATCCACACACATGGATAAGTCGATGAGGAGTAACCCTACGAAGAGTGTTGTAGAGGAGTTTGAGCGTGAATCAATTCCGAGACCTCCCTTCGTAATTAAAGCTTCTTGATAATTTTCTTGCCACTTGATGAATCAGTTCTTCAATATGTGCTTCAAGTAATTCAATGTAGTTCACTCAATCCATTTAAAATGCACCAATAAATTATTGACACCAAACTAATACGAAAATACTTGAAATTTTAAATTTGTGAATCTTCCACTAAAAGGCAACAACTTATTCCTTAACTCAAAGTGGTTGGAGTGATGGTCATGATTCAGAAACCCGTCTCAGAAAGTGGGAGTCCTGAATTCAATTTCCACTCTACTCCAAAGAACCACTCTCTGTAAAATTATCCGGTACGTGTGAGTAGAGAGACTTGCACATTGGTCAAAGATTAATTAGATGCTTTAAAAGGCATGGACACTTTGGCATCTAAAGAAAAATCGATTCCTCAAAATTCTCTATTTTATGTCTGACATAAGGTTATGGATGATTAAATCATGTACACCCTTGATATTAATAGTCTATAAGATAATATTAAGATGAATTTTGTTTAAAAATACATATCAATACAATCTTATCAAGTTGGGGTTATTGATGTTATATGGTGTATAGGGTAAGTGGAAGGCTTGGATTCTAAACTTACATGCACCATGACTGCACTTCATTGATAGTTATATGGTGTATAGCCAAATAAAAGATGTGGCTCATGCTTTATCTTACATGCACCATGATTGCACTCCATTGATAGTTCATCGAGATAAATCAAGCAACAATATTTTGTTGAATTCAAAGCTAGAGGATTGTGTATCTGACTTTGGTACAGCAAGATTTTTTATGCCAAATTCATCAGATTGGACCATTCCTGCAGGCACATACGGATATATAGCTCCAGGTGAGTGAGTATAGTTCAAATTCTATCAAATTTTTTTTTTTTTTTTTTTAAGACGGAAGTATCCAAGCATTTCATCCGACTAATCTTTAGAGCAGGTGTAAACCTCCTAATCCATACAAATTGATTATAGAATAATGGAGAGTGACCATTTTTATGTTGAAGGGGACTCGATCCCAAGACTTTCCATAACAAGGGTGAGTTTTTTACCACCAAGCCAACCCTCAGGGTTTTCTCTCAACTATGTTTCTTCTAGGAGTTCTTCGCCAATTTCCTTGAAGAAATGAATTCCACATGCCGTGAACTTTGGCACCGTGTCGGGCCACAGAAATTGAGTATTTAGGTAATCTACATGAAAAGTCCTTTTTTTCACATAAAATTAATGAGATGTTAGTCTCACCAAGTAAGGAAAACTTAACATGTGTTCCTCGTTAGTTCTCCTTTCTATATATTCCTTGGAAGAAGAGAAAAAACTCTCAATTTTTTTTTAATAAAGAGTCCTTTTTTTTTAATTTACATGTGGCAAACCGTAGGATACACAGCTTAAAACTCCCACACGTGAGTCCACTATCCTTAGTGCACACCAAGGTTAGTCCATGGGGGTTCGAATCCACAACCTCCCACTTCCTAAGGCGGGAGACAACTAGTTGAGTTATACCGATGTAGATAATAAAGAGCCTTTGTTACATAAAAAAAAGAGAAAAAACTCTCATTTTCTTTAATCTTTGCTTTCCATTAACAGAAAATGACAGAACAGCTCCCGAGGGATTATGAATGACTACTCTACCATGGAATCCATTCAAAACCCAGCAAAAAGTTCCATTTAGAACCTAACAAAATTTAATCCATTGGGATGGAAACAGACCATCTTGACCCCAGGGATCATAGAATCCATCTCTAGTTTCTCCATCTCTTAAAGAATTATATCCATTTTCAGCTCAAGTTTCGACAGTCAGCTAATCAGTCCATGAGGATCCATCAGATGTGTAAATGGGAAATACTAGCTACATAGTGTTGCAACTTAATTGGGTCATAACTGAAAAATTATGTTACTTGTATGACGATGAACAAAGAGAACAAATCGTGATCGTATATTTTTTTTTACAGAGTTTGCATACACTATGAAGTTGACCGAAAAATGCGATGTTTATAGTTTTGGTGTTATAGTACTTGAAGTGCTCAAGGGAGAGCATCCAAAGGAACTCATTTCTTCATTCTTGTTGTCTGGCAAAGATATAAATCTAAGAGATGTGATGGACCAACGTCTTCCAAATCCATCAGCTCAAATTGTAAAAGGTCTGATTTCAATACTGGCAATTGCAGTTGCATGCATATGTGAGGATCCATAAACTCGGCAACCATGCAAGATGTTGCTCAACAGCTCTCTGTGCTTTCTCTTCATCTTTAACAGTGGTTTACAATGCTTGAAATGATAGGTTTCTTTAGCAAAATTACTTGGAGTGAAGTTTTATAGCTGAAAGTCTTGTAAGTTTTTTTTTTTTAAACTTTACTAGTGGGAAACTCAACGTAAAATCTCCACTGGTGATACTCACTGTCCTTAGAGTACACCAAGTTAGGCCATGGGAGCTCGAACTTGACATCTCCCGCTTCTTGAGGCGGGAGATTATCCGAGCTACACCCATGTAGGCAAAAGTCTTGTAAGTTGTAACCAGTCAATCAAAAGACTTATTGTGTTTTTCCTTTTTATACTTTGCAGATTTGAGGAAACTTGTGGAATGCTAAATGTTAATCATAATGAGAAAAGAAAATTCATAGAAACATTGATGTTTTTTATTACAAGAGACACCAGGTTTATCCTTTTATCCACTTGTCACACTTAAGTGATAAAATAGTACACTTGTGTTCTAAATTATAAAAAATACTATTGTCCCTTTCAATTTCTATGATAAAATACATATGATTTTTCATTGCTTTATGTTGTGCGAATTCAATTCCAATCAATGGAAGCAACGAAAACAACAAAACAAATATGACAGAAAGAAGTCGTGGTTCAGCTGAGGCCTATATCAACAGGCAACAATAGGGTACGTTCCACTAAATCCAAAAGGAGATACAAATTACAAAATCTCTTCCAAATCTCTCTCACCTCTTGATTACAAAACAAATCCAGGGACAAATTTCTACTCCCTGTTTTAGGTTTATTGCCAATTTAAATAGAACAGATTTGTCCAAAGAAAACATCATGAGTTGGTACAAATTTCAAATATTAAAAAGTTTGAATTGTATCCCTTTCGATCTACATATTCTAGTCTAAATAGATCCATAGATGAATACTTTCCACTAGTCCAAAAAGTACTTGTTCAAAACTTTATCAAGTAATCAAGTACTGAACCAATTAAAGAGCTTCTTTTAAAATCCAAACAATAAAAATACATATTGATGCACACAACAAAAAAAAAAAAAAAATCTTCCAAAACTCTGTTCAACTCCAAATCTCAATCATATGTTACCCTAAGTGCTATGGTTTCTTTCTTTTTCCTCACTCATTTGATTGTTCTCCTGAATCCTCCTTTAATGACAAATTAGATGAGTCTTTATATTTTAATAGCTCGATTGCTTCAAGAATTGATAATATCAGAATTTCATTTGACCCATTTATCTCCAATGGGTTTGGCTTGAGAAATGGACAACTGCTATGAAAGAAGTGATGATTGTAGATGGCCTCTCTTTCCATTAGATTGGAAAAAAGAAAAAGAAAAAAAACCTTCATATGCAATAATCCATGTGAGACACCATATTAATTCGGAAATAAGATGTTAATTGATTTATTCTTTTGGATCGATCATTTAAATGGCTTCACCATGAATGACGATTGCGTTGTATTGATAGAGACCTAACCAATACGCTAAAACTTTTAGAGTTTATAGAATATATGAAATCAAGTTTTTTATTATAAGTCATCGATTAATTTTAACACTCTTCCTTATTGATGACATCACACTACAGACTATCATGATGCAATCCACTTAAATTAACTCATCCATTTGATCCATCGGCATAACCCAAACTAACTTGTGTCCAATCTGATTTGATCAATCCCTTGATTTGAGGGAGGTAAGATCCATAATGCACACTATTAAATTACAAATTTACTCCTAGTTTTTCTCAGTGTGTGTTGATAGGGGATTTTACAAATGCTCCAAAGACTTAGTTAGATGCTCTAAGAGGCCAGAATATTTTGGACTAAAAAAAATACAAATTTACAATTACTCAATTTAATGGCTAGGCTTTGTCCATTATTAGATTTACCAATTGAGTCTCATCTAGTGACAAAAGTTGTGAAAACATCCAACGCATAGCCTAGTAGCACCAACGGCTTCAAAAATCAAGTTTGGGCCAATATGGGCACGTATTCGCTGGACTGCTAATCAACCAATACATGACAATACAATAGACAAAAACTGAAAATATAGAAAAATAAAATCCTCTTCTCATATCTGATTCAAAATCTAAGATATTTTGATGGAGTATTAGAGCATCGAACGCAATAGTTTTGATATATAAAAGGTGATGTCAGAACATGTCAAAAATAAAATAAATCATACAAACGCTGCCCTTGTATAAATCACAATATGCCATCTCTTTTAAATTCTCTAAACATCCAAACTAGTTTCATTCAAACTTCTTTACAAAAAGTTCAAAATTGAAAGTATCTTAAAAGTCCTAAAAATATACAAAAGCTTGACAAAATAAATCATCCGCACTTAGAAAGAGAGATTATGGAGAAGAATTCTTCTCTGAATTATATTGAATGTTATATCAAAGAGAAATACTATGCACGTATATATATAAATTACAGGGAGCCAATCAAGACGGCAAAAAAGGAAAGACAAATAAATTATGTCTGAAAAACATTACAACAGATGATGATGATGATGATGATGATGATGATGATGCACTTAAGAAAGATCAATCGGTGAATGGGGAAAATGATTGGCTGTAGTTTAAATACTAGGCTTCTGCTCCTGATTTGCCCTTCAATATCGATTCAACATTTAATGTTTTCTCACTATCCACCACTTTCTCTTTGCTGAAAGGCAAACCTATTTGAACCCACAATCATGTGGTTACAACAACAAGCAATTTCCAATCTAATGAGATACTTTCATTCTTCTAATTTCCAACAACTCCTTTTGAGAACATGGACATCAATTAGATTCCAAACATTTTGAACCACCCCACTGGATAAAGCCAAAAATGCTTGTTTTGCAGCTTGACGACGTGCTTCTAAAACTTCAGCATTACCAAAGAGCTCCTCCAGGGCTTCTTTGAGCTCTCTTCTAGAGACCTGTTGTGGAACATTTATAATTTCAGCTGAGCGCCAAGTAGATTAAAGGATAACAGAAAGTTTTCTATAAAAGGAAATTTATAAATTCATATGGCAGCAAGGGAAAAAGTTGATGACATGATTATTAAAGTAGACTGCAATGTGCCTCTTCAAACTGTGGTAATTTGTCGAATCTCAAAAATTGTTTGCGGCTCAAACACGTGCAAATCATGTAAGCTTTATGGACGGTTTAAAAATTAGTAGAAAAAGAAAGAATACATGAGTGTAATTTTAATCGGTTGAAGAGCTGAGTCACTTGAAACTTTGATGTTAGTAGAAAATTGTGATAAATTTTCATACTTGAGTGCAACTGTAGACCAAGAGGATTTGATTTGGATGAGGCTAGTGGGATGGAGTTGGGTGGCTAAAATTAACCAAGCTAGTGGAGTTTTGACTGCCTTGATAGATGAGATGACGTGGTTAGACTGTCTAAAGAAAATGTGTAGAAGATAGAAAACTGTATAACAGCCCCAATACAGAGGAGAGGTTACAAGGGTGGGAGCTAGGAGAAGGGGGAGGCCTTTAAAGAAACACAAATGGAGGGTAAAACAAAAGATGGAGCGTGGAGTGTGGAGTGGCGGAGAGTATCATGCTTCATAGAGCAGAATGAAAATATAGAACTCATAAAGCTAACAGCAGATAAATGAGTAAATGGCTGATGATGATAATGATTGGATTCCCATTGCTATTGAAAGGCCTGACCACCAACAAGTTTGGAGTGAACAAAGTATATGTGGGAAATAGTTGGTGACTTGGTGGTCTCATTATCCAGACTGCCACACATGTATAGTAATTGTTGACAAATTGCGAGTAGCAACAAACTGTAGAGGGGGAGAGACATCAGCTTCTGTATCACCACCACCACCATCATTATCGTCAAAGCCATTTATCCCAGCAATCTAAGGTTGGCCTTTAATTTGTATTTGACAAATTATTTTCATGGACCAACTGTCCTATCTGACATCCATGGGACATCAGCTTCTGTATCTCTAATAAATATAAACAGAGAAGCATGTATCACAGATCTCTTTTACCATCATCTGGTTTCTCCATGCCTTCTGGATTATAGCACCAAAAGATTATTACAAAGTCCAACAAATACTTAAGCTGTAGTCAAAGGGCTTATTAGTTTAATGTTAAGATTGTAGTCATTCTAGTCAGATTACCAACTACAATGAGAAATTAAGATAAGGCACTTGATCTTCAAAGGTGCAACATTACACTCGTATTGTTAACTCTTGTTACATGAGTATTTTACCGTATTTGGTTGAAATGCAGAAACGATAAAAGTCTACCCATCCATTGTAAGTTAAAAGTGCAAAAAGCGAGGAATGTGCTCATCCAAGTTAGGTGGGAAGCTAAGTTTCATGGTATGGGTGCTAGTGTTGGAGTCCGACATGAGAGCAAGGTGTCAAAGTCGTCCAAAAAAAAGGAGAATAGGGGGGCACAAAACTATATTTCATTAAATTTAATCTAAATTTTATTTTAAATGAAATATAGTGTGAAAATAACATTAATAGAAAATAAGATTCCAATTTTGCTCTAAACAATTAAGTGACAAACATATCGATATTTAATTAGGTTTTAAGAAGAGAAAGGTCTTATAATATTTTAGTCATCTTGGAAAACAATGTCAAGAATATTAGAGGACTCCATGAAGATTGGGAACGAGTTTCTAACACAGGTGTTGCACACTTCTCAAAGAATCCATGTACATAGGTGGGAAGTCAAAGAAAACAGAGAGATGGTTTTCACCCCTCGTGGGAAGTAGTACATATAACAAGAAGGGATCCATTTTATTGGCCGTGTTGAATCCAGCAGCAATGAATGCATCAATGCTTAAAGAAGTGTTAATGTGTAATGAAAGGATGCACATTGCCTATCTTTTATGTAAAGAGATACTGAAAAAAATAAAATAGCATGATTATTGATAAAGAAGGAACTGCGATAGATGGTTCACATATTACAATGAAATTGAGGAGACATTTGCAGTGAAAAGAGCTGCTTTTGAGCATGTCAAAACACGTGTTTAAGAGGAGACAGGATCTGATGACATGAGGTGGAGGGAATCATTGTCGTAGGGGAATTGCATTAATAAATGTTTTCATACAGAACACTCCTGTGATCTGTATGAATTTTTACAATGTTTTTACATAGATTGCTTTGTTACTTATACCAGAAAAAGGCATGCCTATCCCAAATTTCAACTGACAATAATAGACAGCTTCCATGCTTTATCCATTGATGAAAAGAGACTGAAAATCACCCACATAATGCATTTCCTATCATAGTCAGTTATCAGATAAAGGTTTGTAAATGTATACTATCACAAGACAAAGTAAGGACTTGAGAGAAGACAATCTGGCTATGTTTTCAAATTCTAAAAAAAATCCAGAATAATTCTTAGCACTTTATTAAAATTCTGTTCTAAGCTTATCGCAAGCTGGGACTTTTGAGAAAGCTTCTGCAGAAACATTCTAACATGTGAAAACAATTTCAACATTTAATTACCACTTAATTCTACTCTGTCATTCTTCTTTTTATCCACTGTTCCACCTCTATACTTTGTTCACAGCTTAAAAACCAATGATGTATGGAGAATCCTCTCTCTCTCTCTCTCTCTCTCTCTCTCTCTCTCTGAAAGATACTTAACAGAATGATAATACAAAAAACAAATAAAAGCATCCAAGAGAAAGAAATCAACTATTTGTTTAGCCTTTACATCAGTCTTATTCAATCAATTGCCACAATCTTTTATTTTAGTTTTGTCATCTAATTTACGCCATGTTGACGTGTTATTACAGTAATTTGTATTTATATTTTTAATTATTTTCTCATTTTGGGTTTTCAAGTGATCATAACATCTTGACAGTTTCAGTAAATACATTTAAATCAAATATTTGCATGGAAGAAGGCTAAATAAAGAAAAGGTATACACAGGGAAAAAAATAATAGTAATATTGGAGTGGAACTGGTTTGATCAATGCTAACTAGTTTGATCAATGATAACTACTTCATTAAAGATTGTCTGATTTTCACCTTAAGAAATAGCAAAGAAAATATCTTGTTCAGAATCATCATTGTCATGAGAACCATCATCCATTATCACATCAAGGGTTCCTCCCTCCCTCCTTCCCAAGGTTCATTTTTCCAATCAACCTTATCAAAGATTCATTCTCCATCACTCTACAAACTCTCATCTCCTGTATACAACATTGACCTAAGTCTTTAACAGTCTCTGTTGGGTTTTTTGGCTCGTATTCAACAACTGGGGCCCAGGCCTTGTCATCTATACCAAATCTCTTGAGATAAGCAGAGACAACTTGCATATACATGGAAGTAGGGGCGTGTATGAAAATACACTCGGTATTTGTTTGGGTTTTTTAGCAAGATTTTATCATAGACATGTATACACGTTGGACTGCATGATTTATGGAGAAAAACTAGGAGGTCGGAGTGTTTCTTGGACATGTACATGGGATGTGCATGCGCATATAGCATGTATATGAGTTGGATGGCTAAAAACTAGGAGTCTATGCAATGGTAGAGTCTTCATGCTTGGCAAGTGTATCTCGAGAAAATCATGGGCATGTGCTGGAGGTGTGAAAGCTCATGTACTGTTTCTTAAATGGGTTTTCATTGACAGTAAATAGCAAGTATCACATTGGCTGACGTGACAAGATGGGAGTCTCTTTATGTTGGCAGATTTCTTTGTGGGATGCTTTCCATGTGGGACAAATCCTATACACATTATATAATATGAGAAGGTGTATCAGAGAAAGTGAGAGACATTGGGCATACATAGTCACGGCTGCAAAGAGAGAAAGAACAGCACTACACGAAATTGAGAGGTGATCCCCATCGCACATAAGGAAGGCCAGACCTTGTCAGTGTACACACAGCTGATTAGGGTGTGTTTGGGATTCACATGGCAGATCTAAAAGCAGCATAGTACAGTCCAAACTCCAAAGTACTGTAACAAAGAGGGATCTGAGAGGGCGATATACACGGCAGAAAAGAGGGTTGTTCAGTGTTCTCTGGCTGGTGACGATACAGAGAGGTGTGTGCCTACGTGGAGATCCAAGTCGTGTATATCACAGTGGGTGCAGAGAGAGGAGCAATACACAAGAAGGCGTGAGGTGCATAGTTCTACATCGAATTGAAGGAACTCTGATTTACATAAATTTCTTAAAGGCTCGGGTTTGCTATTCTTTTAAGCAAAGAAATTAATTCCTATATGTGTATCTTTCTCATTCTCTCTTAATAAAATTATTATCAAGCTCCGTGGATGTACGTTGGGTGGGCCGAACCACATAAATCATCGGTGGTGTTGTGCTTGTTTTATTCCTTTAATTTGATTATTTGTGATTATTTGCTCTAATAATCCTAACAGTCTCCCCTTCTAGTACCTTCTAGTTGCGACCCTTTGATTCTTCATTGTAGGACTTTTTCCATATGCATGTGCATTAACTGTATTAAATTACATTCCTCGATCTGTTCTTCTATTGGATACCCTTTAGGTTTTGCTAGTGCACCCATTTCTAATTCTACATTTCTTGTATTACAAAAATCCATCTCAGCATAAATCACATTTTCGCTTCATAGACCGTGGTCTAACTGGTATCTCTTAACAATATCCTAAATTGCGGGATTGGAGACCATTAGGATTTGCATACCTGATAAGGACATCATGGGGTGCCAATGAAGAAAGATGCATCAGAATTTAGATTTTACCTCAATATAGTTGGATGATGATTTTTTACCATCCTGTTATATGTGACCATGGATACAGAGAGATCAAACCATGGATAGCCCAAATTTAAGTTGATCCAGCAACATTTCAGGAATTGGTTCAATCCAACTATTTAAATCATCTGAGTCGCTCGCTTGTGGATGGGACCGATCTGATCGTTGATCAAGCATCATCCAGACACTTTTTTTGCTATCTTTTATTAGTGTCATTGTTTTAGTTTATAGAGATCCAAGATTGTTCTATAATTACATTTATTTTTATGGTTTCAAATTATCCACGTGTCTTTGAAAGTCACATGTATCTAGGGTTTAAGAGAGGCTCCTTTTTTTTTCTATAAATAGTTGTAAGAGACACTTCTAAGGAATGAATGATGGAAGAAATTCAAGTTTCTCCCATTTGCAGATCTGGTGTGACTCCTTTTGCCTCCTTGGTGTGAGATCAAGGAACCTTGTGTGATTTAAGGTACAATCTTTCTTCTTCTTCTTCTCTCTCTCTTATTATTTCCTTCCCTTTTCTCCTCTCTTCTTCCCCATTTTTTTTGTCTTTCTACATCTTACTTTTGCCCCTTTCTCATCCAAACCCTAACCCTAACCAAACCAGGACCCAACCCCACCATCGGCCACCAAAGACCCGCCGGAACCCACCAGTCCGTACAGACGTCCATACGTGTCTGTATGACCATATGGACAAACCCATTTTGCCCTATTTCACATCCCAACCTCTAGATCCCTATCTTAGACTTGTAGATCTAACTTTAACATATTGTTTCACCCTATTTGAGACCTAGTTTTGTCCAAAAATTGGAAAAAAAAAAAAAACCTAATTCCTTTGGCAAACCCTAGGTGGCCCCATAGCCCTATTTCATCCCTTGGGTGATTGATTTTTAAATCTAGAAGACCTAGGACATGGTTTGGTATGATTTAATTAGTCTTTTGAGGGATTTTGCATTGAAGGCCAACAATATAACAGGCTTCATGTGTATGTGTCATTCTTCTTTTTAAATCTCTTTAATTAATTGTCTATGTCAATTTGCATAGTTTTTGTTATATTCTTTGTTTAATATTAATTTCTCTGTTGAACATCTTATGTGAATCATGGATATAGGTTACATATCATTTTAGGATTCAACATACATATTTTACATTCTCATATAGGCATCCATCTATCATTTAGATCTAGGGTTTCCAATATTGTGACTTGTTCTGCTTAGATTTGGTATCAGAGTCTGTACTACGTCAATACCCTAATTGCATAGTTGGAAATCATCATCATAATTCTCAAAGCCTTAATCATCTATTCTGGGTTGGAACATCAACAATTAGATAACCATATAAATACAATATGGACATAACACCATCCTTCAGATCTTTCCTACCTGAAGAACAGACAAAGGATTCAGTCTTTGCATTTCTAGTATCATATGAGAGAAGTGCCCAACATGAGGACCTGTGAATTGGTCAAAATACAAAATTTTAATAACCACCTTCTACCCATAAATTAGTAGAAAAAATTGCAAAATGTTTGAACCGGTAAACATTGATACAACAAATGATTACCAGTCAAAATGGCACAACCAGCTGCTGCAGCCTCAGAAATGTTATGGCCAGCTAAACCAGGTAAGAAAGAACCTCCTATTACAGCAACTGGAGTTAACTGATACAAGCTTCTTAATTCACCTACAACACAAATTGGAAATAACAATAAAGTTAATCATGGATTTCTTATACAGGAATGGAAGCACACATCAATGTGCATGCAGGTGCAAATATGAACCAAGTTTTCCTGTAGCAGAAACCTCTACAAAAGATTTCCTTCCATTTCCAATTTCATGAATATCCATGTAACAAAATCTGCCAAGTAAGAAGTATACTATAACGCATAGTATTCCAGTGCAGGAATGCAAACATCACTCCCCAAATCACATCCTGTGGAAAGTGCACCATCGGTACTGCAATTTCTGAACTCAGCTATGACCCAAACAGTGTGGAAAATATGGCAGGTGGCAGTGAATGAAGATTAATGAGAAAAATACAACATTTTGATGAGTTTAATATTTCAGTGAAAACCATCATAAAAAAATATATATTTCAGCAAATTTGCCAAATCATTACATATTGATATTTCAGTAGTTATTTCCCTTATTCTTCTAAAAATGTAAATTGACTCAAACCCACACTTTTTATGGTTATAATACAGAGACTTTCAGGTATCAGGGCTCATGTGTTCCAGTATTGAGTTTAATCTTCCAAAGATGTCATTTCCTTCTCTGTAATTCAACTCATTTTCAAAAGAAAATATTTGCTTCTCGTACTTCGCCTGTTTTCATCCAACCTCAGTTCTGGCTAAACAAATCATATTACATTTTCTTCCTTTCCTTTTCAACCAACCTCAATTCCAAGTTCTACTTGGATTGTTAGTGTAGAACCCACAAATTCAGGAAACAAGCATATAATAAGGCCAGAGTGCAAACAACTATAAAGGCCTTGACGATATAAAAATGTCTAGCCCATTGCTGCCTATATATTATATCTGCTATGATATAATATTATATATGCAACTAATTACTAGTTTGAGTCTTTCAAGTCTTGAGAGCAAATGGTGATTGCCAGAAGATCATAAATTATTCAACTTGATCACCATCAAAACTGATTTCTAACATCTTCAAATCAAAGAAAGAGCCTCTTAGGAACTTAAGACTGGAGTAAGCCCATTAAACTTCAGTTGTCGAATCTCATTCATGTATGGCAAGTGAGAGAATGATCAAATGCAGAGGTTTAGCTTAAAGGTGTTCAGAATTTTTCTCTTTACAAGTTAAATTTCATATTCAATTGAGAGGGCTGTCTAGCGCACATTGCCCTCATTGAAATATAATGTATTGCTATAAGTGGAAATAATTTGAGGGGCCCACACGCATATTTCTACATATCTGAATAGAAAAAAACAGTAATGGATTCATGTGGTCCAAACATCCTCATTGTATGATGATAGCCATCGAATCAAGGGTCCACAAGGCAAAAGGTTCGACTCAATTATTTTCTATTTTTTATTGGACATCCACAAATGGCATAATCCTCCAACTAAGGTAATCTCGGAGCTTTGAAAGGCCAATTTTGGAGCTATATAGAGCTCATGGATAATGGAGTCATATGGTCTAAGCATCCAGACTGCATGACGAGGATGAACTCAATTTTCTAATTTTATGGGACGTCAACAAATGGCTCAATCCTGTATCAACATGATTTTGAAGCTATATATAACCAACACAGGGTGGAGCATAGAGGTCAGAGCCAGCACACAAAGTGAAATAATGTTATAATATGGTGAGGTCAACATTCACTCAACTATTATTCCTCATTCAATGGATGGTGGTTATTTGTTTATTCCCAAGCATAACCTTTCAAATGCAACTCATTTTGAGAAGCTGCTTTCACTGATCAATTAGACAATAACTAAGAAACCAAGATTTAAGTGTACAAGGGACATTTTGACACAAACAATTGGGCAATCAATTGAACAAAAACAAGTAACTAAGATGCCTAAATTTGTAAGATACCAACCCAATGTATCCACCACATAGATATGTGTGCTGCTTGAGATCTTTTCACTTTGGGTCCTCAAGACAACATTCAGCCCCTCACTTTGTAAATCCTGAAGAAACATGAGAACAACATTCAGCTCCTTGCAAGTGCATATATAAAAACCTAGACATGACATTCTTTAGAACTTAATAATGTCTCTGCTAGACAGTCTCCTTTCAATGTATAACAGCATTGCATTAGGCAATGACAAATCATTCAAATTCAAATGCTTGGCAATGGCAAGCATCTTGTAAAGCTAACAAGTACATGTAGCTAGTGAAAGGGATCCAAGGACTCTTCTAGGAATAGACGAGGTCTTGGGTTCGACTCCTCCTGGAGTAACCCAATACAAGAGGCTTGAGGGAAGCTTCGTATATCTATGGGATTAGTCTCAGCTCCACGTGGGGTGGGGATACCTATGTTATTCAAAAAGGAAAAAAAAAAGATTCAAGGACTCATGTTATCCACAACATAATGAATCTTTAGAAAGACGTAAAGGAAAAAGAGTAATATAGTGAACATAGCTCCATAAGCCCAGCCATGTATCCAATCAATAATACCACAAGAAACCATCAACGTAAAACTGAGAAAATATTCAGTACACTAGTGAAATTGCCCTATTTTGGCCAATTGTACTTGATAAACTTAGCTGAATCCCGAAAAATTATATGGAACCTTGGGAACAGGTAACAAGTGTTGTAACTACAGTGCATTTATCTCCAAAACAAGATGGAAAATGAATTCGTTTCATCAAAATTGAAGGTTGGAATCAATCTTGAATGAGATTCCTCATCTATTTGACGCAGCACCCATAAAATTTGCTCATATTAGGTGCCAAACAGCATATTAAAATTTTAGTAGCAGGTGGTGTGGTCAAAGGTTTAAATCTTATGAGCCAATTCTTTCATTGTGGGGGTGTATATCATGTTTTCTAGTCTCTCTTTTTCCTTTTCAGTTTCGGTACTCAGTCATACAATATATCATCTGATATCATATCGGCTTCTGTATTTTCTTTCCAAATGAATTAGGTACACCCCACCCCCTACACTAAAAAATAAAAAAATATAATGATAATGATGATAAAACAATGACATCAGAGCCAACAAATAGATAGTACTCATAAAAGAGGTTAGCAAACTTCTCCAAACCCTTAGTCTAACAGCCACTCTCCTACCTAATAGGTACATGATGGAATGTTGACACATGGTGGAGTTTCCCCATCACCAAATAAAAATAACTATATCAAGAAATTATCAGGCTAATAGCCAACAAATACAAAGAACAAAGATATCCATAGTATGAAGAGAAGCATCGGAACTTGGAATCATACTTGGGCCATTTCATGGCCTAGTTGTGGATGTCGAGGCACGATAACAGTGACCATGTCAGGGTAGAATTGCATAAGTTCTTTGTGGACCCACAGCATGACTGCAATTCAAATTTATAGGCATTTCAATTAATAGTGCTGTTATTAATGACATCAAACCCAAAAGTCATCTCTTGAGCATAGAAAGGTTGTATGTGATAGAAAGAAATAATAAAGCCCCTGATGAATGTTCCTGGGTAATGTAATGAAATTAATAGTAAGTACACTAAATCAAATGCATCCATCACAAAGGAAAAGAGACATCTTAATTAGAGTAGGACGTAAGCTGATAAGGAAACAAACTCAACCATGATGCCCAAAGCAATCTCAAGAAGAAAAACAACTGGGAATTGATACAAGGCTGATATGCCAGCCTCACTTCACACATTCCTTAAAACATCTTCTCTTGTAATGTTTACAAGTTAAAAGGAGAGAGAAGCACACATCTCCTCAGCTTTTCTTAAATTATTTCTAAGAAATTGCATAGATGGATAACACATACACTTATACTGATACCAACCACCACACTCAGATGCACAAACCTATGGATAGATCATAAAACAGTGTAGTAATATGGCACAAACCAGAGTAGCACATGCTGACCTTTTTCTTCACCCTTATGTAAAGAAGCAGCCATCCAAATTGGCCTTTTGGCAAGTTGTAGCTGCAGGTCTTCTATCTTGCTATTCTCTTTCTCAGAAACATCAACATCTCCTACAGCTAAATAGAAAAGGAATATATACAGTTAAAAAAGAAGGCCCCAGAAAAAAATAATGTATGGTACTCTAAGCATTAATTAAGTTTTTCTCTAACGCATGGTTTAATGCTGAATAGGCTAGTTGACCAGATGCTTGGCACTCAACAATAAGCTATTGTTAATTTGTCGAAGGTAACTTAGACATATGGAATCGTATGAAAAGAATATTGTCGCAAGATCCATGGTAGAGTAGAACATCATGCTATGGCTAATATTACTTATGCGCTTACTTGGCTTCAGCAACTCATGATTGAATTAGAATTCCCAGTTTATGAACCCATGTCTATGAATTAGTGACAATCAAGTTGTCATCTATTCTTCCTCCAACCCAATATTCCATGAGAGGACCAAACACAATAAAGTAGATTGTAAATTCATCATTCAAGAAAAAATCACTTTCAAAGAGATTGTTACTGCTTGCATCATTTATTTTTGGAAAAGAGAACCATTCTATTTCATCAGAAAAGAAACTACACCCAAAGCTGGTCACTTAAGGAAGCAGAAAAACTCTAAGAACACCCCCATACAAACAAAACAGAATCCTAACAGCCGTCACTAACAGCTCTAGGGACAGTGCCAGCTGACAATCTCGCTGACAATAGACTCTTCTCCAAGGTGAAAGCCTTACTTAGCATGCTCGCCTGCTGCTTACACCAAATTCAAATTTCAAAGATCAACTTGCTAACATGCTCAATGAAGCCATCTCCAAGCCTCGATAAGTTGTAATTGGCAAGTTGAGTATGATTGACATCTATGTATCAACTTGAGTGTTGTAGGATACTACTGTCGATGACTAATTAGGTTGGTATAAGAGAAAAGTATTGATTCTGTAATCTCGTAGATAGAAACATGATAAAACACACAATCAAGAGGTCAGGATTGATGTAAAGCCTCAATAAGTTGTAATTGGAAAGTTGGGTATTATTGACATCTATTCATCAACTTGACTGTCATAGGATACTGTTGTAGATAACTAATCAGGTTGCTATAAAGAGAATACTATTGATTGTGTAATCTTGTAGATAGACACATTATAAAACACAGAATTAATAGAACAGGATTGATGTAATTAGGGACTGATGGATGGCGTTAATTTCTCTCCTAATGTTATAAATATGACTAGTCTCAATGAGATCAAATCTGACATTTTCTCCTAAATCTCTATTAGTGCCTATCTTCTCTTTTTTATGTCTCAAGTTTAACACATTTATAAGTTATAACAAAGTATAATAAAATCATTAAACCATATTTTTTTTTAAGTATTTTATAGGTATTGGGGTATTGAACATACGCATGGGTGCCCAACATGATACTTGAACATATACCAGTGTCTGGGCATCATAGACGAGAGTAGTATTACGAACATTAACTGTAGAGGTTCATTTGCCTTTTCAACCAAATATATATTTATTAATGAGAGCATTTTTTATTTGCTAAAAAAATTTAGTAAGGCACATTGGTGACCATAATTGAATGAGGTTACACAAGTTCTCCATTCATTTCTTCCTTCCTGTTTTTTCTCCAATTTCCTTTCTTTTGGCTCGATCAAGATCAAGATGCCAAATTTCTTCTTCTTCTACTACTACTACTACTATTTTTTTCTTGGAAAATTAAAAAGCAAAGAGATTAAAGTGAAGAGAATGTTGTGGGACCCAACTTAACTCGGGACCCATCTCTGGACAGACTGTGTCCAAGTTCATTGTATTTACATAGTCAACTTATAATTACTGTTTTCCTTTTTTGCTAGATTGGCTTCCTTTTTTCTATTTAATCATGTACAAAGCTACATGTTAAACACACAGTGAATACATTTTATGAGAAGAGAAAAAGTCTTATCCTTGAATCTTTTCTCCATCAATTCTCTTCTTTATTTTCATTCTATTATTCAACATGGTATCACACCAGAAATATTTCTGAAGTTTTTTCCCTTGTCCGTTGTACTACTGTAGCGGATCCTCTCTACCGTCGATTTTTCCGGCGACACATCTACCCGTGGGACCCTATCTCTCTTGCCATCTTTGACAGAGAGCTCCTTCCCTCAAGTAGGATCTTTGTTTTGCTGCCTTTTCCGTTGGTTTCTGCAGCCCTCTGTCACAAGCGATTCTGCAATTTTCTAGAAAACCCAGTCTCAATTTTCTGCTTCGATCTGCTGTCTCGCCGCAGATTTGGGAGTCGATCTTGCCACCCTGCATTCGCCTCTGAGTCTAGTCTCCATCCCCCCGGCTTGTCCCACCTTTACACAGTTGTGGGACCCCCTCGTATGCATCATGGTTCTTGCTGCATCTACCGCTGCTGCCTTGATTTTTTCCTATTTTTTGGCCAGATCTGCTTGGTTTTTGCAGTGTTTTGCTTGGGACCATCAGTACTGAGTTCACCCAAGCCCTGTGCTCTCATCGGATTGACTTTATCCTCTATGATCATTGGTGGGACCCACTATAGAGCAGTTTCTTCCATCTGGGGCAGTTTTCTTCCTCCTTTCTTGCTGTTTTTCATTGGAGAGGACTCCATTGTCCTCTTTCTCTGTGGATATTGCTGTTGCTTGGCCTATTTTTCTTTGTAGGACCTACGGCTGTGTTCTCGATTTCTGCTCCGCTTGCATCTGACAGATCTATTTCCGGATCATGACTTCCACTTCCGATCAACATCAAAATGGGTCTTCTGGGAGTTCATCCAATACTTCCCTCACTGATCTGGCTGCTTCTGGGCCCACACATATTGGGAAGATCACTACCGTCTTATTGAATGAGACCAATAACTTCCAATGGTCTCATTCCGAGAAAAATTTTCTCAATGTCAAACAGTTGTCTGATTATATCGATGGCACTGCCCCTGAACCAGCAAAGACGGACTCCTTTTATCACACATGGACAGCTAACAACTCCTTGGTACAGTCCTAGCTCTTTCACTCCATGGAGGATCACGTTCGTGGTACTGTCTATACTCTTCCCATGGCCAAAGATGTATGAACACCATTCAAGCCTTGTATTCAGATGGTGATAATTCTACCCGCCTTTATGAGTTATATCAGTCTACATCTCATCACCCACAGTGGGAGCTCTCACTGATTCAGTACTATTCCAAGATGCGGGCGTGTTGGCTCGAGTTGGATCAACTTGACTCTTTTCAGTTTAAGTTATCTGATGATGTTGTTCTCGATCAGCAACTCATTAACCGCAGACGAGCTTTTTGAGTTATTAGCTGGCCTCAACCAGGACTTTGAACCTATTCGGGCTCAACTGCTGGAACAACGCCCTCTTCCTTCTTGCTGAACGCTCTGCCTTAGTGACCTCTCATCCTTCAGTGCCTTCTCCCACTCGGGAGACTTTTGGTCCTCCTGGCAAAAGTACCCAGAAGAAAGGGTCCCGGTTCTGCACTTATTTTAAAATGACAAATCATTATGTGGATTCGTGCTATAAACTGCATGGGCGACCCAAGCAAGTTAATGTCTCTGTTGCTGCTCCTGTCCCCTCCAATATGATGTGGTTAGTGATGATGCACCAGTGACTCGTCAGGACTTCAATATGTTGTTGCAACGCATGGATCGTCTTCAGCATTCCAATGTCTCAAATGATGTCTCCTCTTCTTTAGGTACTGGGCCCATGGCCAATCATACCTCCTCTCATTCTTGGATCATCGATTTCGGTGCCACAGATCACATGGCTGGTATGTCCTCTATTTTCTCGTCCCTTTCTCCTGTCTCATTTGGTACTGTTCGCTTAGCTAATGGTTCTTCTACTACCATTACTGGTAAAGGAACCATTCCTCTTTCTTCCACCATGCACCTTCCATCTGTGTTACATGTTCCCCACTTATCTCGTAACTTGCTTTCTGTTATTGCCCTTACTCAACAATTCAATTGCTCAATCACCTTTTTTCCCTCTCATTGTGTTGTTCAGGATCTGACCACGAGGCAGGTGATTGGTGATGGGCATGATGTTGGAGGCTTATACCTTTTTGATCCTCTTGCTGCTACTTCTGAAGCTTGCTCGAACTCGTCCTCGTCTGATTTGTGGTTGTGGCATTGCCAGCTTGGCCATCCTAGTAATTCTATTTTGCGAAAGCTTGTTCCCTCTTTATCTTTTAAGCATCTTATATGTGAACCTTGCCAATTTGGCAAATATATTAGAACCTCATTTCCTTCTTCTATGAATAAACAAGCATCTTCCTTATTTTCTGTTGTTCATTATGATGTTTGGCAATCTCCTTCTATATCTCGCACTGGTTTCCGATATTTTGTGTCATTTATTGATGATTTTTTCGTAAATGACATGGATTTATCTCATGAAACATAAATCTGAAGTATTTAATCATTTTCGCACGTTTTATACTTGGGTTGCTATTCATTTTGATTTAAAAATTAAAACTTTGCGCAGTGATAACGGGGGGAATATTTATGTCATTGCTTTCTTAATTTTTTACACGAGTATGGTATTTAATCACATTTGTCATGTCCATCCACCCCCCAACAGAATAGTATCGCGGAAAGAAAAAACAGACACCTCCTTGAGGTAGCTCGCACCCTTCTCTTTACCATGCATGTTCCACAGTCTTTCTGGCCTGAGGCAATTTTAACCTCCTGTTATCTTATTAACCGCATGCCATCCCGTGTGTTGTCCGATCAATCCCCCATTCAACTTCTCTCCGTACATAAACAGATTCCAATTTTGCCATTACATGTTTTTGGCTGTGCATGCTTTGGTTCACCTGTTTTCTGGTGATAAACTTTCCCCTCGTGTTGTGCGCTGCATCTTTTTAGGTTACTCACCGTTTCACAAAGGCTACAAATGTCTTGATCCTACCAATGGCAAAACCTATGTGTCTATGGATGTCACCTTCTTTGAGACAGTCCCATATTTTTGTACATCTTCTGGTCTAGCTTTAGTCCCTGTTTTACATGTTCTTCCTACCGGTACTCCTCCCTCTCGGTCCCCTCCAGCCAGCACTTCCAAGACTACCTTGGAATATCAACAACGGCCACCCTAGCATTGGCCGCCAATACATGCCCCTATCACCTCTGCCTCTTGTCCAAATCTACCCATCCGTGCTGAGTCAGACCTTCCTATCACCCTTCGGAAAGGTAAGCGTACATGTACTCTTCATCCTCTTGCACAATTTATTTCCTATCATGATGTTTCTTTTTCCTATTACAGCTTCCTCACAGCACTAGACAATGTCAAGATTCCCAAGCGAGTTGACACTGCCTTTCGGGACCCCTCTTGGAAGGCAACCATGGTTGAAGAATTAGCGGCACTAGAACAAAATCATACTTGGGATATGGTGCCTCTTCCTCCAGGAAAGACTCCAGTTGGCTGCAAATGGGTCTTTGCCTTGAAGCATAATCCCGACGGGTCCATTGCTCGCTATAAGGCTCGGTTGGTTGCCAAAGGATTCACACAGACTTATGGAGTGGACTATCAGGAAACCTTCTCCCCTGTGGCCAAGATTACTTTTGTTCGCATTTTGATCTCTATTGCCACTACCAATGCATGGCCGCTTCATCAGCTGGATGTGAAGAATGCCTTCCTTCATGGTGATTTACAGGATGAAGTTTATATGCTCCCTCCTCCGGGGTTTGTCAAACAGGGGGAGCCTCATTCAGTATGTCGACTCCGCAAAGCACTTTATGGCCTCGAGCAATCCCCACGGGCTTGGTTTGAGAAATTCAACGGTGGCCTATTGCCTTATGGTTTCTCTCGCTGCCAGATGGATCACTCTGTTTTTATCTATCGTCGTCCTGCTGTGGTCATGATTTTGGTTGTTTATGTAGATGATATTGTTCTCACTGGTAATGATGTCACCATCATCTCTACATTCAAAGCGTATCTTCACCGTGCCTTTGCAATTAAAGATCTCGGGCCATTGCGTTACTTTCTTGGTATTGAGGTTGCCCGCTCTTCTCAGGGACTTACACTATCGCAGCGCAAGTATGCTCTTAATCTCCTCCATGATGCTGGTTACTCTGGTTGCAAACCTGCTAACACCCCACTTGATACAAACACGAAGCTCTCTGCTTCCGATGGAACTCTCCTGAATTCTCCTACTTCTTATCAGAAGCTGGTTGGGAAATTGATTTACCTTACTATCACCCGGCCTGATTTATCATATGTTGTTGGTGTGGTCAGCCAATTCATGCAGGCTCCCCGAGATATCCATCTTCATGTTGTCTTCCGGATCCTCCGTTATATTAAATCTCATCCAGGACGGGGACTATTCTTTGCCAGACAAACTTCACTACCAGTTCGTGGTTACTCTGATGTTGATTGGGCTGGCTCTCCTGATGACAGACGTTCTACCGCGGGCTATTGCGTCTTCTTGGGCTCCCATTTGGTCAACTGGCGTAGCAAGAAACAGTCTGTCATTGCTCGTTCTAGTGCTGAAGCTGAGTATCGTGCCATGGCCAACACTACGGCTGAACTCCTTTGGATCCGACAGTTTCTTACAGAATTGGGCTTCGCTCTTGGTGATCCCCTTATCATGTTTTATGATAATCAAGCGGCCATCAACATTGCTTCCAATCCGGTCTTCCATGAGCGGACCAAACACATTGAGGTTGATTGCCACTTTCTTCGCCAACATATTTCTGAAAGTCGACTTGGCACTCCTCATTTGAAGTCCTCTAATCAATTTGCCGACATTTTCACTAAGTCGGTTCCTCGAGCTCAACTTGATTCCGTTATTAGCAAGCTGGGATTACTGGATATCTTCGAACCAGCTTGAGGGGAAGTGTTGTGGGACCCGACTTAACTCGGGACCCATCTCTAGACAAACTGTGTCCAAGTTCATTGTATTTACATTGTGTCCAAGTTCATTGTATTTACATAGTCAACTTGTAATTACTGTTTTCCTTTTTTGCCAACGTGATTGACTTCATTTTTTCTATTTAATCATGTACAAAGCTACAGATTAAACACATAGTGAATACATTTTATGAGAAGAGAAGAATTCTTCTCCTTGAATCTTTTCTCCATCAATTCTCTTCTTTTTCTTTATTTTCATTCTATTATTCAACAGAGAATATATAGGGGAGCTGCTTCTTTTACTCTTAAAAGATTTTTTTTTTACTAAATTTATATAATGAAGTAAAAACAATTTGACTTTGAGGTTCTGTTTTGCATCAAAGAGCATACCACCTTTCCTAACATGCTAGAATCGTCAACCCCTCTTGTGGTAATTCTAGTTGGCATGTGACAACACATTACACCCTTTTTTTCTTGAAACATTAACGACTTATACCATTAAAATGAAAAGAGGTTACAAGAGAAGAATCCATGTATAAGAGAGAGATACTCGGATCAAGACGAAGAAGTAAAAGAGAAAAAAGGAACAAGGAAAAACATGAAAAGAAAGAAAAGTACAACAAACATCCTCCCCTAAGAGACGACCCCAACTCCCCTAATTCCCAAAATTGGTTAGAAGAAAAGATTTCCAAAGCTAGACTTTGCTTATGAACAACTACTTTTACCAAGAAATCCGCTACACAGTTTGCTGAACGGAGTGTGTGAGTGAAAGTGATGCCTCCCAACCTGCACATCCTCCAAATGTCCCTAGCAATGCAAACCAACCTCTACGGGGGGGGATTTCCTATTATTAGCCCAGGAGATGGCATTAGTAGAGTCACCTTCAATAATGAGGTTACCGCCCATAAACCTGGATCAAACCTGAAGTGCTCTCCTGATTGCTCACAACTCTGCCTCGTTTGACTCCATTATCCCTACTGGTTCAGAAAAAGCAGCTAACATCCTACCTCTATCATCATGTAACACACCACTTATACCCGTCGGACCGGGTTTATCCCTTGCTGCCCCATCTACATTGAATTTGCATGAACCTATGGGGGGGGCGCTACCCACTCTACCATATGCTTTCGACCTCTACCAACTCATTTCATACAACATTCCTAAGACAAGTAGAAATCCTCTGGTGTAAAACCTGAAAACTCCTTACACACAGACAACCAACCTATCACCTGCCATTTCGCCCTCTCAAACACATCTCTAGAAGCACCCCTCTTTCCTTCAAAAACCCTCCCATTGCATTCTATCCAAATTGCCCACGAGACAGCGAACGGAACCATTCTCCAAACCACTCTAAGTCTACCTCTAAGATCCACCCCACTGTCTCCTCATCGTCCTCGCACAAAGGGCAAACTGAAGTAGCCTCATCCGGAAGTACACCCCTACTCCTGAGATTATGTCTCACTAGGATCCTCTTCTTCAAGGTTGTCCACATAAAAAACTGGATCCTAGGGGGGATCTTATTGTTCCAGGCAAGGTTGCAAATAGGGGGTGAGATGAATTTGTCGCATATGCTACTCTGAGACGGCTTCAAGGACCAAACCCACTTGTCCACATCCTCTATCCATAAACTGGTATCTCTTAGGATTCCTAACAAGGCTTGGTGGATTGCTACTTAAAAGTCCTACAAGGTTCTTCTGAAAGATATGGACCACTCTGATGTACCATTGTCCTCTCTAAAATAATCGTTGATCAAAGCTTCGCGGTTTTGAGCCACTCTAGGAATTCGGCGAAATACTTCCAATAATGGACTCTCTCCCACTCAAATATCCGTCCAGAACAACACTCTACTGCCATTGCCAACTTGCATCCTAATCCCCCTCTGAAATATCTCTCCAATCTTTCCAACCCCGCTCCCTAGCCTCATCAAGGATTTTACTACCGACGAACCAACCCTAGTAGCTCTACAACCTAATCTCCACCCCCCGGGGTCTCCCACGCCATATCTCGCTACTAAAACCTTCCTCCATAAGGCCTCCCTCTGTGAAGCGAATCTCCACAACCATTTACTTAAAAGGGCATGATTCCGGTCTCTGATGCTATAAATCCCCAACCCACCCTTCTCCCTCAAATCTCTAGCCTCTTCCCATTTCACTAGATGAATTTTCCTCGCATTACCATTTCCCTCCCACAGGAAGTCTCTTTGAATTTTCTCCATCTTTTTTGCCACTCCTTTAGGCATTACAAACAGAGAGAGATAGTAGGTGGGGAGATTCACCAAGCAAGATTTGATAGGAGTCAGTCTACTCCCCAGTGAGGGGTAAGCTTTACTCTAGGCATTCAACTTTTTTAATACCCTTTCTAGAACAGGTTCCCAAAAGAGTTTGGATCTCGGATTCCCACCTACAGGCAACCCAAGGTAAGCAAATGGGATCTTGCTAACTCCACACCCAATCTCCCTAGCCAAGATTTCGAGTTCCCGAATCTCTACCCCGAAACCAATAAAATTGCTCTTCCAACGATTAATTCTCAGACCCGATGCAAGTTCAAAACACCTTAGCACTGCTCTCACTCCAAATAGCTCTTCACTAGAAGCTTCGCAGAAGAATAGTGTATCATCAGCAAACTGAAGGTGACTGATCGACATACTACCAAGGGGGATCTCCAAGCCTTCAATGAGATTTGTCTGTTTGGCATGACTCGTAAGCCCGTTGAGTGCCTCGGCTACCATGGTAAAAAGGAATGGAGATAATGGGTCACCTTGACGTAAACCCCTAGTGGCCCTAATCAGTTCTGTAGGTGAGTCATTCACCAAAATTGAGTATAAAGAATCTTGAACACATGCCCTCATCCAACCCCTCCACTTGGGGCCGAAGTCCATCCTCCAAAAAAGATAGTCCACAAACTCCCATCTGACATGATCATAGGCCACACATTACACCCTTATTCGCCAATAGAAACATGCCCCATCAACCCTACATTTGATCCACGACTTAAACTTTGACGCATGGCATACTAAGAAATAGAAAAAGGTAAAAAGCAATAAAATCCCCTGCTCTCCACACACTTGCTATTTTGAGTCCTCTCCAGTTCCTTTGAATAGTCAATGATTCTTTTGCACTAAGGTAGAAATTCGTCACTTTGGAAGCTTGGACTTTTCAACCCTTTCAGAATGGATATCCAAGAGCCCATATAGAAGAAAATGGGCTTGGACATGTGTACCATGCCCCTAGGCCCTTCAATTACCAATTTTTGGCTCATAGCTCTCCAAATGGGCACATTCTTGGAGCTATAATAATTTCCATTAAACTACAGGGCCAAGTTAATGATGTTATCTTCCTCATAATTAGTGAGCTCTGCCTCATGTGGCTAAAGAATTTGATGTACTGATACAAATAACCTTACCATATTTCAAGTCACCAGCAAAGTGGATTATGGATGATGGTGCTTGTAGCAGCTGAAACCGGATTGCTTCTGTTGTGCTCTGATACAAATAAGTTCTGGTATGATTCTTCACAAGTTGCAGGCCTTAAAGTAATAAAGAATTTATTAAAGAATAAAGGTTTATGTCCATACCAATGGGGAAACCAAGGAAAACTTTGACAACATCAATGAAATTAAGGGCAGTAATACTGGTCCTGACCAAAGTTTGAAGGATTTAACAGAAATCCGAGCATTCAATAATGCCACTGCAATCTGAAGATATCTCAAAAGGCATGAAGATTATGTAAAAATATATTAAAAAAAAAATACACTAAATGACGTGAGACATAAAGCAACAAATGCAAGAAGTAATAAGGCTACAGGATAGGACAAACAGCAAAAAAATGTTGAGTGGATGTATGACTGCAACAATAAAAGAGAGATGCCAGGAAGGCTCAAACCTCACTCGTCATATTTTATTGTGCCTTTAGCATATGGCAGCCCACAACAATGTTTTAAAACCCCATCCTTCAAAGCGGTTGAACCCGGTTCAACCTTGCCTTTTATAAAATGCAGTTCAGTTATCTTAAAAACCTTTTCAACATTCAAACCCTAAAAACCCTTAAAGACCTGCGGTTCGAAAGAGTTTGTACAATTAACCCTCAATAACCCAAGAAGGTTTAGAACTTATTTTGTTTGATTGTTGGACTATTATGTTATTTATAATTATAATTAATGTAAACAAGACATTTTTATGAAAATGTGATTATTAGTTTCTTATATTTTGTGTTATATTTGATATTTTACATTTTATATTTATTAGTATATTTATTATATTTTTAGCTAATTTATTATTAATTAGTTATTTAATATTGTTATAGGACATTATGATGATGACACGGTTTCGATCGGGTTTGACCATGGTTGATGACGTAAGACAAGCTTTGATACCAAATTTGACGTAGAACAAGTCAAAATATTAGAAATCCTAGATTTAAATGATAGATGGACATATGAGAATCCAAAATGTGAATAGTGAATCCTAAAATGATATGCAACCTATATCCGTGAATCACATAAGATGCTAAAAGATAAATTAATATTAAACAAAGAATATAACAAAAACTTCACAAATTCACATACACCATTATTCAAAGAGATTCAAAAAGAAGAATGACACTTACACATAAAGTCCTTAAGGTTGTATTGCTGGCCTTCAAAATCTTTTAAAAGACTAATTAAATGATACCAAACCCTATCCTAGGTCTTCTAGATTTAAAAACCAATCACCCAAGGGATGAAATAGGGATATGGGATCACCTAGGAATTAGAGTTTGTTTTTCTTTTATTATTATTTTCAAGTAAAACAAGTTCCCAAATAGGTTCATGCAATAGGTTAAAGTTAGATTTACAGGTCTAAGAAAGGGATCCAAAGGTTAGGGTGCAAAATAGGGTAAAATAAGGCAAAAGGGGTCTATCCACCTGACAGATGGACAGGTCTGCCAAAAACAACTGGGAAAGGGGGGGGATCCCGTTGTCAGAGGCCGAACAGATGACCAGATCGAAGGCCGAGAAGGGATGGGTGTAGAAAGGACCAATGATGGTGGTCTTGAACAAAACTTTCAATCTGCTGAAAAATAGTGAATACCCCTCGAAACGAGGAGGGAGAAGAAAAGAGAAGTTCGCTACAAATGTCCTCAGACGTCGGAGTCGGAGGTGACGCTGGATTCCGATGAGGAACAGTAAAATGGAAAAAGATCCTCCTAAAGCATCTAGAAAGTCATTCTGGCTGATACCATGTAGAAAATAATAATAGAAAAAAGGTGAAGGAGAAGAGAAAAAGAAAATATGGAGAAGAATTCTTTCTCTGTATTGTATTGTATGTATAAAACCGAAGGAGATTACAAGTATAAATAATACACAAGGAGCCAACCAAGGTGGCTTTTCCTAGAAAGAAATAAAATAATGGCTAATTACAATCAATCATACATAATAGAGTTAACTTTCCAGAATTAGAAGATTCTAGTCAACTATGATGCAGAAATTGGTCCCACAACAATGGAAGTGGATCTCTCAACAGTAGGGACATGTACGCACATCCGTACGAACTGGTGGGTCTCAGCGGGGTTTTGGTGGTCGATGGAGGAGTTTGGCCTTGGTTTGGTTAGGATTAGGGGTTGGATGAAAAAATGACAAAAATAGGGTATAGAAAGAGGGAAAAGGTGGAAAAAAGATAGGATAAAACAGAAGGGAAGAAAAAACAAATAGAGAAGAAGAAGAAGCACAAGGATTTGTACCTTGAGTCACATAAGGTTCCTTGATGTCACACCAAGGAGGTAGATAAGAGAAGCTTAAATTTCTTTTGGCATTCATTCATCATAGAAGTGTTTACAAGGCCATTTATAAAAAAAGGAGATTCTATTAAAAACCTAGACACATGTGACTTAAGGCACACATGTAGATGATCTAAAACCATAAAAAATAAATATTTGTCTATAACAATCTTAAAACACATGAATAAAAAAATCTGACATTAACAAAAAATAACGAAACCAAATGTCCGAATCGACCTGGATCAACGATCAGATCGGTTCAATCCATAAATGAATGTAATTTAGATGATGCAAATGGATGGATCGAGCCAAATCTTCAAATCCGTTGCTTGATCAATATACAATCTGGGCTATCCCTGGCTAGATTTGCCTCTATTCATGGTCAAATATGTAGAGATTATGCAGAAATTCATCATCCAACCATGCTAAGATAAAATCTAGATTCTCATGCATCCTTTTTTATTGGCGTCCCATGATGTCCTCATCAGTTAAACCCTGGTTGAACTCTATCCTACACAACCTTTTCTTAAGAAGGTTTGATCCACAAGTCAGCTTTTAAGACATTGGTACACAACATTCCCATGAATAGGCCATGCAAAGGGGGAAAAACACACACACTAAACTATCAGAAAAATTTATTCCATGTGTTTAAATAAAGACCATTGTTTTTACCATCCTTTCAATTCTTTGAACAGAAACATTAAATTATATTAATAAAAAAGTTACAATACCAAATTTGTATAAAGGACTATAAGGAATACGGAAAAAAAGAGACAAAAACCACACCTCCATCACCCTACTCTACACCCAACCAAAGAGACAATAGAAACAAAACAAGACTACACCAAGGTACAAACAACATCCATACCCCATACCACTACATTCTACATAAAGGATTCACAACATTCCACATAATTTCATCTCTGTCAACTCCAACCTTCACCAAAAAATCCGCTACCCAATTTGCCGACCTTTTAACATGTCTAAACTGAATCGATCTCCCCTAGAGAGCCTCTTAATGTCTCGTACAATATGAATCAACCACCAATGGGGATTCTTATTCTCACAAGCCCAAGCTACAACATCAGCATACTTCCCTTCTATAATCAAATTATTCAACCCGGAGTCACACCATAGAGAAAGAGCATTTTTTAAAGGTAGAGAGAGCATTTTTTATTGTCCTCATTCAATTCCATACAACCTACTGACTCTAGAAAAAGCCTACCATCTTACCTCTAGATTCATGAACTACCCCTCCAATAACAGCACGACCTTACTTACCTTTAGCAGCTCCATCCACATTGAATTTAAAAAACCCAATATCTGGTTTCATGCAAGACTCTCCCGTCACACTCCTTTTCCTCCTAGACCCACCAGATAAACAACCCTCCTAACAAAAAGGAATTATATATAGCAAATTCCTTCAATTATTTACATAACGATAGCCATGATGCCCATCTCCACTCCACTCCCTCGATAACATTCCGTACCTCCATCAACTTATTTTCAAATACCCTTTGATTCTTTTCTTTCTAAGCAAACCATAAGATGACTGCAGAAACTATATTCCAAGCAACATCCTTTTTACCTTTGAAAGGACCACCACCCCAATCCACCAAAACCTTCACAACATCATTGCTAAAGACCCAATCACAACCCAACATCCCTAAACAATGGTGCCAAATTCTTCAAGAAAACGAACAATTGGACAATAAAATGGTCAACTGACTCCTCCGCCCTGCACAAAACACACAATAACGAGCTCCATTAGGTAATAAATTTATATCCTTTAAATTACACCTGACTAATATTTTCTTTTTTATAGCTACCCATGAAAGCACTTGCACACATGGAGGCATTAAGCTATTCCACACAAAGTTGTTAAGGTAATTAAAACCCGACTCCCCACTCCCCACCTTTGCCAAAATTGATTTTACAGAAAAGAGACCTGAAGAATCACCAACCCAAATCATTTGATCCTCATCCTCTACTGAAATATGAGCATCATTAAGTAAGCTCTTCAAATCATCATAATGACTTTGTTCAAAATCCCTTAAAACCTCACCTAAAATTCACCAACCATTCAATCCTACCTTTTCTAAAACTGTAGTAATCATTGACACACATCCCTTTTATCCACAACCATTCTACATAACTTGGAAAAACCCTCTCCAAGGGCCTATCACCAAGCCAACAATCTTTCCAAAAAAGAACTCTATTGCCCTAACCCACCAACAACTGAATCCCCTTCTTAAACTCTGCCCCAACTTTACCCACCTTGTTACGTAACTTGCAAAAAAATCTTACTACCATAGAACCCTCTTTTTCTGCTTTCTTGCCTAACTCTCACCCACCCAAGCCTCCTAGCACATAGTACTCTTCTCCATAAGGCTCCTTCCTCATGAGCAAATCTCCAAGGCCATTTACAAAGCAAGCCTGATTTTTATCCACCACCCTCGAAATACATAAACCCCCTGCAACCATAGGTTTAGTCACCTCTTCCCATTTTACTAAATGGATTTTCTTCCTCTCACCCCTTCCCTCCCAAAGAAAGTCTCTCCATTTTTTCCAATTTCCTAGCTATTCCTTCTGGCATTTCAAATAATGACATATAATAAATTGGACTACTGCCAAAACAAATTTGACTAAAGAAAGTCTACCACCCAACAAGAGATCTCTTACTCCACGAAGAAAGTTTCTACTCCACGGACATCATTTGTAAAAAACTTTAAGGGCAAAATACGACAACAGTTTAAATGTATAAACGTCAAAACTCAAAACCCTAAACTCTTTGCTAGTGTTAAAAAGGGAAGAAAGAAAGAGGAATGAAGAGGAAGGGGGTGAGAAGACCATGAAAGGGTGAGGAAACAACAAATCTTTATTAATTGTTCCGTTGTTTCCATCAATTCTTTTTTTTTTCTTCCTTCTTGATTATTTTAATACTCCGTTTTCTAATTTGTCTTCTCCTCTTTTTCATTCTTTTTAGTTTTGCTTATTTTCTATTTTATTTTTTGTCTTCATTATTCATATTTTCGGTTGTTTCTATTTTTTGGTAAGAGGATTTTTTGTCTTTTTTGTTTGTTTTTGCTCTTTTATTCTTGATTTTCCCTCTTTTGTTCACTTCTTTTTCCCTCTTTTTAAATTTTTTATATCCAAGGTTTCTTTTCAATTTTTTAAATTTTCTCTTCTTCTTATTCTTCGTTTTTTATTTTCATTTTTTATTTTTAAATCTCTAAAATATGTAAATATTATGAAAATAATATTATTTTAGAGAATCTCACCGAGATTTGATTTTTTTACTTGGTCAAGATTCGCTCAAGTATTCAAGTCGACTTGACTTATTGAAAAATCGAATCAAATAGAGTTTTCGAGCCATGGTTACACTACATTACAAGGACAATCAATATTGCGATAAAAGCTAAATTTTATTCTTCTTTTGATTGTACTTATTATTTTTGTCATACTAGTGTAATACTAGGCTTAGATATTTCTACGTATCACATTTATGAACTCATATAACAATACGTATCTAAGGTCCCCCATGCCCAACACCTACCATGCACGAACTCCACACTAACATCACCAGATCTACATGCCAAGTTAAACAGAATAGTGGCATTGTCTACTGTATGCATGTTATATAATTTCAGAATACAAGCATATCATCATGAAGGGATCACTTACTCCTTTTTTAGAAGCTGACATGATAAGATTAGGCCATAGTTCACTTTCCATCAAAAAAATAGCAATTGGTTTCCAATAACCAAGGAAAGCATCCACTGCAGCAGGAGTATCAATTGGAGCAAACTACAAAGCAAATAAAATGAAGTAATCAAAGTTCACCACAAACAAATTGATGACACTAAACAGATAGCAAACATGCACCTGGGAAAGGTTAACCAATAGCATTCAGGTTATAAGATGATACAAATGACAATATTCACTCAATAAGGTCAAAGAGTGCACAAGGGTTTAGCAATAAACATCCTGGCATTTGAAAATTCAACATAATTAATACTAGCCTCAGATCATTTTTCATTGATGAATATTTCAAAATGAACAAAGATATATATGTATATATATGCATGAGTATCCACACCTCACATTGAATGTGAGACTAATCCCACAAATACACGAAATCGCCCACAATCCTCGTGTATCAATAAAGCCCAGGAAAAGTTTTTTTGTCGATGTAGATATAATTGTTGATCACATTTTACATGTGTTCTTATTATAGTTGACTTGTGGCTAGCATGGATTGTAAATGGGTTATAACATATTCTCTTTATTTTTTCGTTACCTTGATTGGCTCCCTATACTCTATATATCCATGTATCATTTCTTATTGGAGAGACAAGTAAAGACAATACTTAAGAGAATTATCTCTCTCAATTCTTCTCTCTTCCTCCAATACTTTCTCCCTATTTTCATTCTAACATGGTGCCAGAGCAAGCTCAATTCCTGATTTTTCCGCCTTGTATTGTCATTTTTTTTGGGTGTTTATCCACTTTCTGCAGCCTCTGAAGTATCTCTCTTCCCTACGATCTTCTCCTTTGTGGTGGAATTATCTTCTCGCTAGGTTCACTAATTTTTTTAAGGACTGCAAGAAGCCATGACTGCAGTCTCAAGATAGTTTCACTATTCACCTCTCGATTGGAGTGGATATGGTTCATTGGCCGTCGAAACCACCCCAGCCCTAACCTTTCAGGAAAAAAAAAACCACCCCAGCCCTAACCATTGGTGGGTCCTCCTTTCATCCATCCGGTGGATCCTAGGGTTTGCTAACGCATGTGGCCCTTTTTCTGCCTTCCAATGATCGTCCCTTAACGCTCGGGAACAGTGTTTTTTGGACCTTTTCCCTCATATCTACAATAGTAAGACAAATATATTGTTGGAATTCATATTCCTATAGTCGCCCAAGGCTCTAGTACATATCCCATTTGTTTTATCTTCTTCTCGTGATTTGTGTGGCCCACTATTGATGCTATCCTTTTGCAATAGTTACGTGGGTCTGTTTTTTTTTTCCTCTACATTTGGCTGTAGATTTGAAGCCTTTGGAACCTGATTAACATCAAACATAGTCCCCATTGGCCTTCCTTCTCATCCAACTAGTTGGTATTGCAGATCTCTGCTTGTGGGGCCCACTTTTGTTTTTTTAACAAAGTTACTGTAGATGGATATTTTTTCTTGCACTAGCATTGTCATTGGGCTCTCAGTTTTTGGTGTTTCTGAGCTGATCTGCTGTAAACCTGCATTGTCAGGGCTGTTTTTTTGCAATCTCAATTGTGCGATCAGTACTAATGCCATTCCCTAGCCCTATTTCTCCTATGGATGATGTCATTCAAGTGTCTCTGCGAGAATTTGATTCTTTGGAGCAAGACAGGATGCAACTTAAGAGCCTTCGAATCAGTTATGCCCAAACTTCCGTTGCTCAATCAGGTACTATCTCATTTGCTCTCCAGACCTCATCTGACAATCTCGGGCTATGGGTCACATGACAGTATGTCTCATCTTTTCTCCTCTTAAACCTCTTTCTTTTTTTTTGAAAAGTCTTGAACCTCTTTCTTTGAAAACATTAAACTTGTTGATGGGACCCTTACCTCCATCACTGGTAAAAGGACCATTCCGATATCTTTTACTCTTGATCTTCTTTTCCGTCCTTCTTGTTCCTCAGTTATCTTATAACCTTTATCTGTTAGTAGACTTATTTCTCCTACTACGGCCCTAAATTGTTCTATGACTTTTTCCCTTCTCATTGTGTTATTTAGGATTTGGTCACGAAAAAGACGATTAGTGATAGCCGTGAAGAAAAGGGTCACTACTTTTTTTTTCCACAAATTGACTCACAATATGTTGCTTGTTCTACTAGTCATCAAGACACTTGGTTTTGCTATTGTAGGTTGGGCCATCCATCAAATACAATGTTAAAGCATTTGCAACCTTCTTTGAAGCTTAATAATTTTGTCTGTGAAAGTTGCCAGTATAGAAAGCAACATCAACTCACCTTTTCTCCATCCTCTAATCATTTTTCTTCCCCTTCTCTTTCCTTAATACATTCTGATGTTTGAATGTCACCCATTGTTTCTTCAACAGGATTTCCTTATTTTGTTACATTTATAGATGATTTGATGCGGGAGCATTTCCTAGTGTTTTTTATGCTATTTTGTTTCAGTCTTCTCTAGTTAGTCTTTTTTTGTTTTTGCTATATGGGGGCAAATATATCATTCTTGAATTATTGTAATGGGGACACTTATGTCATTGCAATTTCATTAGTGGCTGCCCTAGGGCAACAAGAAACCAATAAGGAGCTGCCGGCCCCTTAATGGTGTTTTGTTATTTAAACTCTTGTGTTAAGGATTTTTGGAAGTTAATGAATATTATGAAGATTTCTGTGAAGCCCTAGCCTCCATGACGCACATGGTGTTGATGATTTCCCCTTGAGGATTTGGTGTGAAGCCAACGGAATCGATTATTCTATCTTCTCTCTCTTTTTTTCTACACCTTCTGGTAAGATCTCTCCATCATTCTCTCTTTTCTTCTTTTTTCTTTTCTCTCTCTCCTTATTCCCTACATCATAATTTTCTAAACACCCCTAGTTGCCACCCCACCCCAAGCCTCACCATACCCTTGCCGCCACCCTCCTTTGACACAAACAGCAGCTGTGGCCCTTTCCATTGATCCCCACAAACCGTCTCGGCCAATATTCAGCCTCTATTCCACAATCGCAGCCTTCCAACCAGTCATAGCCCCTACACCCATATTTCTCCCAAGACGGCCCCAATCAGTCCTATTTAAACCCAAATAGCCATCCAGTATTTGGGACAGCACTGTACCACTTTACTTTGAGCCCCAAATCAATCCACACAGCCTTCCTTTGGCCTATATTCCACCAAACAGCAACCTGAAAACCTGGATAGCATTAATTCAGTCCCATGTTGATGCAAGAATTGTGCAGTGTCCTCCATATTGATTGATGAACTGCTACTTATTCATTGGACTGATAAGTTTGGCTCCTTTAGGGCCAGAATTAGGGCTTTCCAAGAGTAATGACTGTGGTTTGGAATCTTACTTGAATGCTTATAAGGGTGGATGTGTTCTGGCATGTTGAATTATTTAGTTGCTTATTGTGATCTTAGTCACTAATCTCAGTTTTACCACCTTCATATGTTCATATCATCATTTAGGGTAGCCTAGGTCAAGTAATCGTAGTCACCCAGCCATTACTTTAGGATTTTTAACCAACCCTGCATCATGATTACTCTCGAGTGACTTTGGTTTATTTGATGAAACTTAAATTTGAGGTCTTTGATCAATTTTGCACTTTTCATAAATAGATTACTACTCGGTTTGATTGTTGTCTTAAAATCAAGCGAAGTGATAATGGGGAGAAATGTCTCGCTCTTCTTTACATTATCTTCAGGAACATGGGATTGAATCCCCAAACTTCCTACCCCCATACACCTGAACAAAGCAGAGTTGCTAAGAAGAATAATTTTCATTTTCTTGAGGTAACACTGTCTTTGTTATTTGCAATGAATGTTCCTAAGTCATATTAGTCGGATTCTATTCTTACTGCCTAGTGGTTAAAGGTTTCACTCAGACATATGAAATTCATTATCAGGATATTTTCTCTCCTGTTGCAAAGATCACCTCTCCTTTGAATTACTATGGTTCAAACAATTTTTTTATGAATTGGACTTTCCTTCCTCAGATGCACTTATCATGTCCTGTGACAAGCAAACTGCAATAAATATTGTTCCAATCCAGTTTTTCATGAGCGTACAAAGCATATAAAGATTGATTGTCATTTTTTTCGACATCCTATATCCTCTGGAAATATTGTGACTCTATATTTGAAGTTCAAGGATCAATTAGCAGATATGATGACGAAAGTCATCTCTCGCTCTCAACTTGATGACGTTTTCAGAAAAGTTGGACTTGATTGATATTTTTGCGCCAACTTTAGGGAGAGTGTTATAGATGTAAATATAATTGTTAATCATACTTTACATGTGTTTTTATTATAGTTGACTTGTGGTTGGCATGGATTGTAAATGGATTACAACATATTCTCTTTCTTTTTCGTCACCTTGATTGGCTCCCTATACTCTATATATTCATGTATCATGTCCGATTGGAGAGACAAGTAATACAATACTTAAAAGAATTATCTCTCAAATCTTCTCTCTTCCTCCAATACTTTCTCCCTATTTTCATTCTAACAACGTTGGTTAAAGCAGTTTCCTAAAATAAAAACAAATTAATAGGACATAATACCTGATACATCACTCCCTTCGGAAGTCGCTCCTTGATCACTTCACTACAAAAAAACAAAAATGGAATTGTTGTTATGATATCCCTCTCCCTTTAATAGATACTTTATTAATTAAAAAAATTACAATAATCATATGTCCACGGAGAATGCACGTTGAAAAAATAAAGAAAAATAAAACACTAACAACTGAGTCTTAGAATCCAACTGACCATGTTAAGATATAAATTTAGAGAATATAAGTAGCAACTTAGAGGTTTAGAGTTGTACAATATGATTATGTATTGGTATTATAGAGTACGTAATAGTTATCTAATTTTGTCCATGTCTTGATTCATCAATTGCAAATTAGCTATAAAAATTATATGTAATTAAACTTTACAAAATGAAGTTTCAAACTTTTAAATTTTGTTACTTCATGATTCTTTAATTCCTAAAAACTAAATGGATTTTACTGGATTTGGTTCTTCTTCTCGTAGTTATCATTGGAGGCATTAATTCCATCTACCTAGGGTAGGCACTCATAATTGGATTTAGTAAACTGTTTTCCATAGGATAACTGCCCATTTAAAGTTGACATGACTCAAAGAAGAAATCATTAGGGTTGGAACAATGAGGAGGACTTGCTAATTTTCAAAAAAATCAAAGAAGCAATCATTAGGGTTGGAACAATGAGGACTTACTAATTTTCAAAAAAAAAAAACAATGAGCACTTGCCAACTGCATAAGGGATTTTGATTTTTCTTCTCTAACATGTAAGTCGCCTAAATGCTCTTCATTGTGACACTTATCTTTATTTGTCACTATTGGGAGCCTTTGGTGGGAATGGAATAATAGGTTGTTCAGAGATATGAGTAAGTCCAGTGCGGCGGTTGGAAGACGTGCTCTTACTAGCTTCTTGTGCTGTTCGTTGCAGGGATTCCGAAACATTTCTATGTCTGACATTTTGCATATCTAGAAAGAATGTGTTGATCTTGCTTGAGGCTTCACGGATTCATTTCTTTTCCAGTTATTAGTTTTTGTTGTTTTCTCTTTATTTTCTCTTTGTATTCGCAACTCTGGTGCCTCTTTATATATCAATATATGAACCATTTAAAAAAAAAATGTAATTACATTTAAAAAATAATTTAAACAATAGATAGATTGCTCGTCAATGTTGAGCAGTACAAGTTAAAATAATAGGTCAGAAGTCTTTGAGGTTCCAACCTTGAATGAAACTGCAAGAAAGACAACTAAAAAGGAAGCTCTAGATCTCCATATGCACTTGGATTTAATGGTCATCTTCAGTAGATTTTGTCCAGTCATATTTGTTTTTTATGATATTTAACACATTCAAAGGACATTTTAAGATGCATGACATTTTTTTATTCCATATCTTTCATGCAGTACGTTATTTCGAGTAATAAAATTAAGCAAAAAACTTGTGGTGGTTTGGCATTCCCTATACCTTTCTTGCATGGCAATCACCAATCAAAGACCTTTAAAGGTTAAAAATGTACAAAGAGTGCCCAATTCTATCAAAAGTAGGAAGTGCCTAAATCACTGCAAAAGCAAATGACCTATTATAACTGGCACTTTTAAAGTAGGCAATCTATCCATATATGTATTGTATCCTATTCAATATCACATTGCAATGAGTAAAATCCATGTCCCCACCATATGCATGATCATACACTCCACTTATTTTAGAAAACTACTTCGGATACCAACCCCCCCTCCCACACACACACACACACACACACACTTCCCCAATTAGTAAGCAAACTATATTTTAGAGTCATAGTTAATTGCGTTCTAGAAAGGTCCATAAAATTCAAAAGTATTGAAGGAGAATAAGTATTATAGAAGACAAGGAGAAATTGTATAATGAATAATAATGGAGCATTGCTAACTCCCAAAGTGATAAACCTTATATTTGAAATCTACTTCATGCAAGTAGCAACATAGTAGTCAAGGTGCACCTAGGCTCCAAGCCCCAGTCAAAGGCTCATTCCTAGGCTGAGAACTCATCTTAAGCTTTGATAGTTATGACTTATCAGGGTAGTTTGTGTTTTTTATGCTAAATTGTATTTTTATTATATTGGTGTCATAAAAGATAAATAAAGAATATATATATATATATATATACCTAATATGGCACCTAACAAAATTAGGCAAGTGGCATTTACATTCCTTTTCCAAGATTAAAATAAAACAAAATAAAAGGCACATGCGTAGTCATGCACCCTACAAGTTAGGCTTCAAAAAATACTTCTATGCCTTGAGTGCACCTTGACTACCGAGTACCAAGATGTCCCTTTTGGGCATACAACAAAACATCTAAAGAAGTGGCAAAAGAGAAAAGTTCTGCACATAAAGATACAAAATGTAACAATCTTCCATCTGTCTCATTACTCATCTCTATCGTCTCCATCTTTCAGACTCCATCAGGTCTATTCTCTACAGTATGTACACTATACAAGTCATGATATCAAACTATCTTTATTAGTTCTTAGTCAATACAAACCCAACTATCAAATCATCTCTATCCTATGGATTGAACCTTGAGATTTTTGTGGTTTTTCTTTTCTTTTCTTTCGTGCAAAATATGGGCATGGAGTCTAGGCAAAGTGTAGATTGGGCTACCCCCTCATAAGGAGTTCCAGGACATCTAAAAGTCCAATATGCATTGAACCTAGAGCGAGAATTGGGATAGGGTAGTTATAGAATAATAATATGGAAATAGGCAAAAAGAAGAAGAAGAGAGATAGTGGAGAAGAATTTTCTCTGATTGTATTGTATAGTGTGTTTTCCTCTTAGAGGATACATCAATAAATAGTAAAAAGGGAGCCAATTAAAGTGGATAAAAAAGGAAATACAGTAAGAGAATAAATCATACAGTTGACTTTCCCAAAATAGTATTAGTCGGATCAATTAACCTGAATCGGGTCCCACAACACTCCCCTCAAGCTGGTTAGAAGATATCGAATAATCTCAGCTTACTAATAACATAACCGAGCTGAGTTCGGAGAACGGACTTTGTGAAAATGTCCGCAAGCTGATCTTTTGACTTCAGATGAGGAGTGACAAGTCGGCCTTCGGAAATATGTTGACGAAGGAAGTGACAATCAACTTCAATGTGCTTAATCTGCTCATGGAAGACTGGATTGGAGGCAATGTTGATAGCCGCCTGATTCTCCACCGTCTCTCTTCTTCTTCTTTTTCCTTATTTCCATATTATTATCCTACATGGTATCAGAGTAAGGTTGATCTTCTGAATGCTTTAGGGAGAGTTTTTTTCCATTTACTGTTTCGTCTAAGCTATTGTTCATCGCCAGGATCCAGCGTTGTTTTTTGGATCAAATCTATGGGGCATCTGTTGCAGATACTCTCCTCTCTTCTTCCCCTACCAATCTGCCTTTACAAGATTTGGTTTGTGGCAGTGCTTTCCCCATCGTCACCTTCAGCCAGAAACAACCCAGTTTTTTGGTTTTTGCCTAGATTCGGTGGCCAACCTCCAGATTACTTCCACTGAAGTCGCCCCAAGTCCACCTACTCTGGCCTAAGGTGGACCTAGGTTTTCGGTCAACCGTGGGGCCCCTTTGTTCCAGTCTCCTCTGCTGCTTCCTAGGACAGCAGTCACCCAATTTTTTGGGTTTTTTGCTTTGATCCGCATGGATCTTGCTCCTTTATCACTGGGATCGACACCACTAGGGTCGCCCCTAGCCCACCTTTGGACTTCTGTCAACAGTGGGCCCCCCTTTTCCATCTTTTCTTGCTGCTACCTGGGACATCCGCCGCTTCTGCTTTTGGTTATATCTTCGTGCACTTGGCTTCTTTCAGCTTGGAACCAAGCCCACTTGTTTCGCCCTTACCTGTGCTTCCGTCGCACCTTCTGACCCCCCTTCCATCACCGGTGGGCCCTCCTTTCTACTGTCTTTATCAGTTGTTACCTGGAACACTTGCTAAGCAGTTTTTTTGGAAAAAAATTAGAAGATCTAGGAATTTTTTCCTTACATCCACCTCACCACAGTCGCCCCTGCCCAATTTTTGGATTCCCTTCACTGGCTTCGACCACAACACTAGTGGGGCCCACTTCTACAAGTTTTGGACTGTTTTCGGTGGTTTTCCAATGGACTATTCTTCAGTTTTGGGTCAGATTCGCTGTCCTTTTTTACCATTTTGGCTTAGAATCAAGCCTGCTAGCATGCCTCATCCTACCTTCTGCATCTACAAGGATTTTCGCTTCCACTCTTTCTTGGTAGGGACTACATTGGTTGTGTTCTTTCTTCACCGGAACTACTTACCAGTTTGCTGCCCTTGTTTTGGGCTCGCTCCACTGTTGTACCAGGACTTGTTATTGGCACATGGAATGTTCTACTACTCTCTCTCCCAGCAGAGGCTCACGGACGACAGGTACCCGTTTTTGCTCCTATTGCAAGACGCACAATCATTATGTTGACACATGCTACAAGCTTCACGGTCGTTTAAAGCAAGCTCATCTCTCTGTTGCGCCTTCCTCTGATATGGCTAGTGACAGTGCCCCAATGACTAGAAAGGACATTAACTTATTACTGCAACGACTGGAGCGCCTTCACGGTCTCTCCTCCAAGGTCTCTCCTATTGTCTCCTCCCCATCATGTACGAGCAACGCGCGCACCATGTCTCCCATCATTCTTGGATTATTGATTCTGGTGCTCCTGACCATATGGTTGTTATGTCCACCCTCTTTTCTTCCCTTTCACCCATTTCATGTGGGAATATTACATTAGCTAACGGACCTCTACTGATATTGCTGGGAAAGGACAATTTCAATTTCTCCTACTTTGAAACTCTCTTCTGTTTTGTATGTTCACAACTTATCCCGCAATTTGTTATTTGTTAGTACTTTGACTACAAGTTTGAATTGCTCTGTCACTTTCTTTCCTTCTGACTGTGTCATTCAGGATTTGACCACAAAACAGGTGTTGGGTAGTAGTCGTAAAGTTGATAGCCTCTACCTTCTTAACTCTTGTCCTGGCAAACCCGAAGCATTTTCAACATCTTCCTCTTCAAATGTATGGTTGTAGCATTGTCACCTGGGCCATCCATCGGACCTTGTTTTGAAACAACTTGTTCCTAGTTTATCTTTTAGTCATCTGGAGCGTAAACACTGCTAATATGGCAAGCATAGTAGATTTCATTTTCCTCCATCTCTCAACCAAACTGCATCTACATTATTTTCGCTTATACATTCTGATGTTTGGCAATCTCTTTCTGTCTCTCGCACTGGCTTTCGTTATTTTGTTATATTTATTGATGATTATTCTCGCAAGGCTTGGACATATATGATGAAACACAAATCTGAGGTCTTTGATCACTTCCGTACTTTTTATCAGTGGTTGACACTCAATTTGGTTGTAAAATTCAAGTTTTGCGAAGTGGTAATGGGGGGAATATTTGTGACATTCATTTCTTACATTTTTACAAGAGCATGGTATAGACTCTCAACTCTCTTTTCCTTCTACACCTCAACAAAATGGTATAGTTGAACAGAAAAACCATCACCTTCTTGAGGTGGCCCGTTCTCTTCATTTTACCATGCATGTCCGACAGTCCTATTGCCCTGAAGCTGTGTTGATTGTTTGCTATCTCATCAACAGAATGCCATCTTGCATTTTAAAAAATCAGTCCCCTATTGACCTTCTCTGGCTTCATAAATTCGTCCCTCATCTTCCCTTACATGTATTTGGGTGTGCATGTTTTGTTCACCAATTCTCTGGTCATAAACTCTCCCCCCAGTCAATGCATTGTGTCTTTCTCGGTTACTCACCTTTCCACAAAAGGGTTTAATAAATGTCTCAATCCCCTTACTGGGAAAGCATATATCTCCATGGATGTCACATTTTTTTAGCGGGAACCCTATTTTTCAACACCGTCCCCCTCTTCCACCTCCCCTGTTCTTCCTCTTCTCCCTGCCAATCCTAGTCCCCCCACCACCACCAAACCCATTCTAGTGTACCCACGCCGATAGCCTAGGCCGCCACCTATCGCTGACTCCACCACTCCTTTGCCAGTGGTCCAGATCCGCCACCCTTTGACCAGTCTGATCTCCCAATTGCACTTCGCAAAGGTAAGCGTACTTGCACCAGTCACCCACTTGATCGGTTTGTATCCTATCATATTGTTCTCCCTTCCTACCAAAGTTTTCTCACATCCTTAGACACAGTTAAGATTCTGAAGAGGATTGACACTGCATTGAAACATCCCTTATGGAAAGCCTCCATGGATGAGGAATTAGCTACACTTGATAAGAACAATACTTGGGACATAGTCCCTCTGCCTCCAGGGAAGACTCCTGTTGGGTGCAAGTGGGTCTTTGCTTTGAAGCATAATCCAGATGGATCCATTGCCAAATATAAGGCACGCCTAGTTGCCAAAGGCTTCAGGCAGACATATGGGGTGGACTATTAGGACACTATTTCACCTGTCACCAAGATTACCTCTGTGCGCATCTTGCTCTCCCTTGCTACCACTTATGCCGGGCCACTTTCCAATTAGATGTGAAGAATGTTTTTCTCCATGGTGATCTTCAGGAAAAAGTGTACATGCTTCCTCCTCCTGTATTTGTCAAGCAGGGGGAGCCCAACTCTGTCTGCAAACTCAAGAAAGATCTCTATGGTCTTAAGTAGTCTACCCGTGCTTGGTTTGAGAAATTTAACAGTACTTTGTTGCCTTATGGTTTTACTCGTTGTCAGTCGGATCACTCAGTCTTCATCTACTGCCTCCAATCAGTTGTGATGATTTTGGTGGTCTACGTTGATGATATTGCCCTCACAGGTAACGATGATGCAACCAGCTCTTCCTTCAAATAGTATCTACAACAGACTTTTGATATTAAGGATTTGGGGCCCCTCCAGTACTTTCTTGGAATTGAAATTACTCAGTCTTCTTGTGGACTCTATCTCTCTAAGCGGAAGTATACCCTGGATCTCCTCCAGGAAGCTGGCTATTCTGGTTGCAAACCCGATGATACTCCGCTAGCTGTGAACACCAAGTTATCTGTATCTAATAGGAATCTTCTTGACACCAAGTTTTTATCAGAAACTCGTCGGCAAGCTCATTTATCTCACTATTACGAGACTGGACTTATCTTATATTGTTGGTATCGTCAGTCAGTTCATGCATGAACCACAGGACATTCATCTTCATGTTGTGCTCCGTATCCTTCGAAATCTTAAGCTCATCCTGGCCGACGTTTGTTTTATGCACACCAGCCGACTTGTCCGGATCGAGGTTATTCTGATGCTGATTGGGTCGAGTCTCCGGATGATCGCCACTCTACTTCCGGCTATTGTGTTTTCTTGGGCTCACATTTAGTTGTCTAGAGAAGCAAGAAACAGTCAGTTGTTGCCCGTTCAAGTGTTGAGGCCGAATATCGTGTCATGGCAAATATTGCTTCTGAATTATTGTTGTTTCGTCAATTCCTTACTGAATTGGACTTTGCTTCTACTGATCCACTCATCACGTTTTGTGACAATCAAGCGGGAATCAACAGTAGTGTCTTTATTTCCTTCTCTTTTTGGGCTTCACTGTCAATTCTTAACCACCTAATAAGAGAACATAATATAGCATTATTGCCAATCCATGGTGCAGTCACCAAATAATTACCATTTGAACGAGTGTAACACCAAGAGCTAACCACTGCCTATACAAATGTTGGCCCAAACAGAAATCAGTAAAAGCTGGCACTAAGATGAGGACGAATTTTCATTCTTTCCTACACTAAATGTCTTCTTTCCTCTCAATGTTATCTGTATGGTTTCAACAACATTGAAATATTTTAAGAATTCTCTACCTCTCTTAGGAGAATTTGTTTTTATCAATTTTATGGGTTTTAACAGTTTCTATCATTTTTAATGGTGTTGGCTTCTCCTTTACCTCTCTTAGGAGAATTTGTCTCTATTGTTTTTATGGTGTTGGTTGTTTCTATCACTATTTTTTTTTTTTTTTGAAAGATTGTTCTTCTTCGATTCATTCTTGTAGCTTTATCATATATTTTGAGGAACATGCAGCAACATGCACCTTACATTACATTGAATAGAATCACCCTATAATACTTCTAATTTTGATTGAAGTAGAGCTTTGTAAGTTTATCTTTAGTGTGTTTTTTACTTTTTTTTTAGACCAAGGTGTCCAGGCGTCTCATCCGAAGGGGACATTTTAACCTGACTAATCCTTGGGGCATGTGAAGACCTCCCAATTCCGCACACACCAGGTAAGCAACTAGGGAGAGTGGCCCGTTGGAGTTGAGCAAAATTGAACTCAAGACCTCGCTTCTTGAGACAGGCTTCTTGACCGTCAGGAACGATCCTTAGGTGATTTGGCAACTCAATGTTTATCTGATTCAGTCAAGTTTCAGAAAGAAAAGAGTTAAACTAATAAACGTCACAAATTAAGAAAAGTATAATCATCACTTTCTGAATTTAAATTTTAAAAATTATCAAGTCTTATGTATCATTTGCAAATTTAAAATCTAAAGCATCTGCAAATCTTTGTCTTCTATGAGTTTTGTTCCTTGACACCCTGATTACTTATTATCAATGTCATAGACTTCCAATATTTAATAATAAAAAGTAAAAGATTTGTAAAGGGAGGAGAATTTGACATCAAAGGGTGTCCCACCTTGGCCATGTGACAAATATTTCACATGCTGGAGGTCCCCTCTGTCCTACACATCAATCAGCACAATTCAAGGACCCCACTATGATTAACACACTGTTAGAGTACAAGGATGACAATTGCACCAGCCAATGATCCATTCAATGTTACAGATTTGCACCGATCAAACACCCAAGCCATCTTGCCCACTACATCAACAGCCCCCACCACCCACTATCTCCAAGTGTTGATGTTCCACATTCGATCTCCTGTTTGGTACCAAGATGGTACAGGTTCAATTCAAACTGACTCCGTAAAGTGAGAATACAAATCGAATCCAGTTTTTTTGAAACCTATATGTTCTCTATTTAAGCTGAGTGCAACTTAAACAACAGAAGAGTGGCATCTACAAAGATGATGACCTTTTTTATTTTTAATGATATCTACAAGGAGAATGTCTGACTATTAAATGCAAGTGCAATAGAGGTGCATATTGCATGAAAAGGACACATGGGGCTCGACAAATCTGAGCCAACCTCACTCTACAAGGAGCAGTTGACATCAAGAAGAGCTAGCTTAAATAGTGCTTGATAAATGATACAACCAACAAAATTTTATCATCTTTTCTACAAGTAAAACATTTAATGGGGCTACAACGTTATTGCTAAAAGGATTAGAAAACTAAAGACTGAAAGAGCTTTCATCTTACAATGCTGAAACTGTTGTAGTAGTCATCAAAATGGTAAGACTGGGTTGTTGCTGAACACAATACTTGATAACTGGGATTGCAGCCATTCCTTCTCCTAGCAGGAGGAAAAACCACCATTAACCCATATACACACTACATATATCTATGCATGTACATTAATGTCGTTGTAATTCACTATCACAAATGAGATCACTGCAGCAAAGAGTGTGAAATTTCCATGCCTTTACTTTGCTCCATGTAAAAATCATACAGGACACATGTGAATGAGATTCGGACAACTGGTTCACTGGATCCAACCAGAAATGTAAATGACAATAAGCAAATAACCAAACAACAAAACAATCTACTACAATGATCACAACCATTTCTTCTGCAGCATATAAACGGGCACACTAATACACAACTAGTAATGGTGCATTTATAGGAAGATCCATCAACTGCGGTTCTTATGTACAATTGGAACCCTGTGAGGTCTTTACAAAATTTTCCAAAGGATTTGTACATTTGGAGAATCAAGGATTTGAGGGGAAATTAAGAATCTTGAATAATTCCAACTTTAGGAGTCTAGAAATTTTCATCAGTGCTACTTTGAAATTCCATAGCCTAAATCACTTAAATTATGGAATTACAAGATTCCAAATAATAGTTACAAGCTCATCAACGACAAAATGGCTATTACGGGCATCTCCAAATTCTAGAACTATCAGAATTTGCTCAATCTAGAATGCTATAAATTGGAAATTATGTTGGAATTTTCTAGCAAATGGGGCCTAAATTGGTGGCAAAATACTGTAGATCCCACATTGGACATATGCCCCAAATCCAAGTTACAAGAAAGAAGTGCAAAAGATCTTGTCTTGTGTTACGTATGTAGCTCCCAAAAGTGAGATAAAAAGTTCTTTTCTTTTCTTTAATGGTAAACGAAAAGATTTTCTTTCAAAACAACAAAAAAGGTTCAAGAGCTGACATGATTGATTGTCCTAACGATCATCAATGCACGTGTATATAGAGGCCGCATGCCCATGGAATTTCATTTCCTTCCAAGTCACTTTCCTAAACTTTCCTAGGCTACTCATGAGTTGGAGTTGCCATTCAGAAAGGCAAGAAATCAAAACAGCGCATTTTTTGATGAAATGGGTGTTCGGATAATGGGTTAGTAATTGAGACACTGTATTTTCAATAAACTAGGATGCTCGAGTGATTTGGTTACTGAATAGAGGACTTCATTTTTTTTTCGTTTTTAATAAAAAGAAGACACTGGTCTTGCTTTTTCACCATTTGAATGATAATAACATCAACAAAAAGAAAAGATCTTCAGCCCATTTTCTCAAAAATCTGGTGTCCCAATCACCTATAGTGTTCCTTTTCACCTTCTGAATGACAATTGCTGTAAAAATAAATAAACAATACCAATTTCTCATTTTATCAAAAACCCAGTTTCTAAATCATTGTTCTCAGTTGACTAGTGAGTGGGAAACTAGAATTTTCACAAACAGGATACTGAGGTTCTTTCTTTTTTCACCCTCTGAAGGGCAAAAGCAATAATAAAAAGAAGGTAGCATTTCTCACACATCAGAAACTCCATGCCCCATCATTAATCTTTCCAATGGAGGGGAAAATGAGAAGTGCGTTAGGTTAGGAAATGAAACTCCAGGGCAAGGGATTTATTTATAAAATAAACAGATAGCATGGAAAATGGGTATTGAAAAGAGACAGACCCAAGGAGACGGCGTGGAAGTAGAGGAGTGGGCCCGGAGGGCGAGAAAAGGAAGGGCGGCCAAATCGCTCCCTCCACCGTAAGGGGTGTTCAAGGCCTCGGAGCCTCCGCCAACCAAGGTAAAGAACGAGCAAAGGAGAGAGGCCGCGGGTCAAAGCCCTGTACAGTCCGTACACCGCCTTCCCACCCGCCCTCTCTCCCGCCATTTTCTCGCTTTCTACTTCACTCTATACGCCTGCCTACTTCAACAGGTAAAAGCGGGAAATAACTGCAGCGAGACAGTCCTAGTTCACTCTGAGTAAATAAGTTTTATGGATTTTAGGAATGAAATCTGAATTTCAAATTTTCCAACAATGATCAGTTTAATAAAAATGTTGACACCTGGGTTGACTCAACTCAATTTCTTCTTTCACCGTCCACTCAATTTTTTTATTAATTAATCTTAACTAATTATTAAATAATTAACAAATGATAAATTCTGAAGAGAATAGTCTTTAAAATAGAGAATGAATCGAAACAAGATCCCACTTTTTAAAGTGAATTCTTGGACGTGATACCAACCCCCTTCACCTTATATTCTCCCATAGAAAACCCATTTCCAGCATATTTTGTCCTGTGGGGTAAAATCAATGGCTAAGATTTTCTCTGCTTTGATCCCAGATTTGATTTATTAGGTTTATATTCCACATCCATTTGTTAGTCCTCTCCTCTATAAAGAGCTCTTTGACTTTTGATATTCTACTCATTCAACTCCTTTTTCACTAGGGAGTAGGGAAGAGGTCCCACATGTGGCACCCACTCATGGTTCTGCACATCAATTTGATCCCTCATACTTACAGCCCATGCTTGGTTAGTTGGTTACTTTCGCATGTTTACCCACAATTTTGAGTTTGATTTCTTTGGGTTTGGAAGAAGTTCCTAATTTTTTCAATATTTTTTACTTGATATTTTCACTCACCACAAATCTCTCTGAGTGAGGAATTTTTAGGTCAGGGAGATGATGAAGGCTTTACTTTGAATTCCATAAAAACTAGATATTATTTTATTAAATTATTCTCACAAAAAACCTTGAATTTTGAGATTATCTTAGAACAAAACTCAAAAAAATTAATTAAAATAACTCAAAATGGTGAAAGTTGATGAAAATAACTCAAAATTACCCTAAAATTGAATAATTTTTTTTAAACCATTTTAAATTTAAAAATATTGATGAAAATAACTCAAATATCAATCAAAACTGATTTTTTAAAAGAAAATGAAAAAAAAAAAAAATACAGGAACATGGCCGATACTTATCGGCTGATAAAACGGTCTTACATGTCAGCCCATGACAATTTAGGTAGATGGCCTTAGTTACAAAAGAGGCATCTTGGTAAATCCCACACAATCTATGTAAGTTTTTCTTTTAAATCCAATCTAATTGTTTCAAATAATATAAGAGAACAAAAAATATGTACCTCTTTGCAGCAATCTCTTCATTCAACCCACCAATAAAACACCCAACAAGTGTCTTTTCAAACCAATTATCAACACTGTTGGCCAACAACTTAAATTGAGTTTGATATTCTCAATGGGCTTCATTAAAATCTTGGCACAATGAATCCATTCAATCAGAATACTATCAGAATAGTAAAAAAACATTAAGATGATGATCAAAATGAGCCCGAGTAACACTTCTCTAGTCACCCACATCGCCTTCATTGAGTTTTGAATCCTCTCTAGAAAACACCAATAACCTCTCCTTCGAACGAGGACTTCCAATGGAGGGAGTGACGACGGCCATCCCATGAAGTAGTCTAGGGGATCTCTTGAGTCCACATGAAATAATTTGAGACCTAACTCTAATACCACTTGTTAAAACTTGTTATAGTGATCAAAGTCCTTCATAAACTCTTAAATCTCCCTCTACATTTCCAATATAAGACTCGTTTGATGCAGCCCAAAAGTCCATTTGTAAATGCATTACAATGGTAGCCTTCAAATCCTTCGTATTGTCGATTACCTCCTCAATAGCAGTCGATCAAATTATATTTAACATCTACCTCAAATTTCTCAATGGGATCATTATTGGTCACTATAGGGTCTCGACAGATGGATGTAGAACAATTGAGCAACAATAGAAAATGTAAGGATAGGTTATTTTTCGGAATTAGCTCTTTTAGTAACAACTATTTCAGCACGACAAACTCTTTTAACAATAGCATTGTAGTCATTTCAGCACTAAAAGTAAAATTCTTCTGCTCTTTTAGTGTTGTTAACATTCTTTTAGTCGCTTTGTTTATAATCTTCCAAGTATTGGGGATCCTAATATATTGATCTTACGTCACATGGGTTGATAGTGGGCCTTGATGGCATGATCTACGGTCAGATGTGCCTTTGACAAATCTTTATGTACCAATCCACTGTTGATGTGTTAGACAAGGTCTTAATGACTTGATTTGTTATTAGATGGGTCAACGGTGGGCTAGACTGGTTTGACTCACTGTTGGATATGCCTTTGGCGAGTATTGATGTCCTACTCCATCATAAGCAATATTCGACAGGATCTTGATGACTTGATCTGTTGTCAAATGAGTTGACGATGGGCCTTAATGGCTTCATTGATCGTTGTATACATTTGATAGAGTCTTGATGCCTTGATCTATTGTTCACCTAAGGAGAATTCTGGAAAAACGTCAATGGCTGCTGGCTTATTTGTCAAAGAAAATATAGTACGTTATAAAGAATTAATCGATCAGTTAAGTATTCGGGAGCAAATACCTCGTTAATTTGAAGATTGTTTGAATTTTTTGATTTATTAGATTTTGGATTTTGGTGAACTCCCTTTCATTTTCAGCAATTGATGGAATAAAGAATCGGGAAAAAACATATGAACGCATCGACAACAAAAAAAAGACCTCATGATAGTCAATATGGGTCCTCACCAACCCTATGTGCATGGTGTTCTTTGACTAATCGTTACTGTAGATGGTGAAGATGTTATTGATTACGAACCTGTATTGGGTTATTTACACAGAGGAATGGAAAAAATTGTAGAAAATCGAAACATCCGCCTTATGTAACACGTTGGAATTATTTAACTACCACATGTGTTTTACTCCCCGTAACTCTTCTTCAGCCAGGGCAGAATAGTAGAGCAAATACTACAAATGCTGTAAGAAATGAAATGTCACAATATGACATGTTGATGGAAGGCTTGATGCCTTATCCACCATCACATATGTTCTTGGTGGGCGTTGAAAACTTGATTCACTGTCAAATATGCTGTAGATGGTCACATTGCATCTTTTGATTTACATATCCATTTGCCGATATGAGAGTTGCAATGGATAACTTTTTACATGGATCTTCAAATCATACTGACGATTGTCACGATCATATAGCAATAAGTGGGCCACACCCTGCATCTTTTGATTTAAATGTCTGTCCGTTTGCCTATCGAAGAGTTGTGATGGATAACTTTCACATGAATTTTAAAATCGAATTTAAAATTGTGGTCATTAGACCATCGTAAGTGGGCCATAGCTTGTATCTTTTGATCTATATATCCATCTTTGATTTGTAAATTATGTAACATTCTTTAAGCTAAGATATACCATCTTGGAGCATTGCTTCGATTAACTTGTAGCCCATCTCTGATTGATCATACTATATAAGGTCTAGATGATCTAATCCCCTCATGGATTTCAGTTGATTTTACCCACTCATTGTATTTCTATTTGTCAAACTTGGTTGATCTATATCAGACACAAATGTCCCGTGATGCAAATTTTCAAAAAATTTGGGTGCAAACAAGATGATGCATGAGCTACCTGTAGATTTTCTCTTATGCATTTGTTCCGAACTCTTTCAGTTTCAGTTGTTGCGGCAGTGATTGGTTGATATTCAGCTTCTGCAACATGTTTGCAACCTGTCCTCTGCCATGAATAACATAACATTGAAGAGAACGAGGGTTTTTCTCTAGAACAGGGTCAGACAGGCACAAGAGAGAGACAGGCACAAGAGCGAGAGAGAGAGAGAGAGAGAGCTCAAAGACGTACTACGGAAGCAATCACTCTCTACGTATCAAAATGAAGTAACTGAAGAAACACTTGAGTTTTTACAAATTTTTTTATGACAAAAGGTGTCCACGTGTCTCGTCCGACTAGTCCTTCAGGATACATACATACCTCCCTACACACACATGCCGAGTTAAAGCGATGAGACCTTGATCTATATATATATCCCACGAAGAGTACCCCAGAGGGCTGGCCAGGAATCGACCCCAAGACCTGGCTTACCTTGACCGTCAAGGCAACACCCCTAGGGGTACTCATTTTCTACAATTATAGTGCAGTAACCAGAAATAGAGTCTTCGTGTAAGGATTTTTCCCAGAGAATTTGGGTAAACAAGAAGACTGTTAGTTCTTTCAAAGAAATTGAGCAAAAGAGAGATGCAAAGTGGTGTCAACGTACACCAAATGTGTTTTGTTGCTTGCAGACGAACTGGCTTGATCAATCTGAAAAAATAAGATTAAGCTCCCAGGGCCAAGAAGATATTGGCATAGATTAACTCTCAAGAATCTTTAATTTGATGAGCAAGAAATGTTGCAAACCAACAAAATGCTGCCTGCGACACAATGAGGCATCTTTGATGATGCACTCACTTGTTTCCAATCTTTTGTTATTAATAGGTGGAGTAATAACAATCTCCTTTCACACTAACTAAGGTGAAAATTCTATGTCAACTCATAAATATTTCACTTCTCCCTTTTTTTCGACTATCTTATTTTTGATGACCAAGGTGTCTTTTTGAGCACCCGACTAATTCTTGGAGCACATGCAAACCTCCCTACCCACACACCGAATAACTCTACGGAGGAGTGGCCCTTTCAAAGTTCTCTTTCCTGCATATGAAGACGTTAGGGCAACAACAAAGTACATAAAATGAATACCATGTGGAATGTAGACAATGGACACGCAGGTGCGGACATGCTTGAGCACACAAACACACGAGTTCCATTTCATCCATATTTCCAATAATCTGATATGATTGTAGAATCAATTGTATGCATTATTTCCTTTTAACAAATTCCAATGTTCTATGCCTAGACAATAGAAACTTCTCTCTTATGTAACTAATTAAATTTCAAAGTGGGCATTTCAATGTGGACCAAATACCCAATGACATTGATCACAGCCCAAACACCCCCCACCCCTTCTCCAATAATAATAATAATAAGAAGAAGAAAAAGCAGCAGCAGCAAAAATAAACATAGACACTTCCTAAGTTCTCTTAATTTGATATGCATGAATTTACTTAGTTTGTTGCTTCAAGTCCAAAAATCAAAACCTCTTTAACCTTCTGATGGTTTAACTCTACCTCAATTTCATTTTCAGAAGCAGAAACATTGCCGACTTATTTCTATGAAAGGACAAAGTAAGCCTCTTTGCTGTGTCATTCATTATTTTTTCTCTGAAATAATGACTCCAAACAGATATGTCCTGTCATCCTATTGCAACTTCACTTCTATTAAGCCAATGAACATATGCATTGACTTAAAACTGTGGTTATGCCTAAACTGCTCACTTTTAGACAATCTGATAACAAGTGCTGTCATCTGAAACCATGGTTGATGAAATGTACTAACATTCTTTTAATGGTGACAAAAAATTGATTGGAAGAAAGAAAAAGGAACATAATCTGCGAAGGAGCACTTAAAACACAAAGGAAGGAAAAACAAAACAAAAAGTACAAGCCACCAAGCAAAAAGAATAATCCAAACTGCACTCAGATGATGTACATCCATAATCACTTAGAGCTAAGGGAAAAAATAACGCTTACACAGTTAAGGCAGCATACAAGTTGGAGGTTCATAATGTTTATGGTCCTCACAAAATTGAAAGGCTCTGTGGAAGCCGGGCCACCCTCCAAAAATTCAGATGTTCCCCAGAAAGTAGCTCTTAACTGCCAGAGACAAATTAGTTAATTTTTCCCAAACATGAAGTGTGTCTGTAATGCAGTCACAGAATACCCGCCACATCTACTTCCTTTACAAAAAGCAGTAGCAAACACCCTTCTCCAGGTGCAAGAATAATTACAACACAGCCAGGCATATGGAAGTGGTTGAATGCCCTTGTTATGTGGAAGATCTACCCAATTTGAGATATGGTGCAGCATCAAAATTGCAATATGGTGGAATCTTTCGAAAGCTAGATTGGAGAGTTAATATCAAGCTCATCCAGATCTAAATGTTATCATCTAGCAGACAAAAGCTAGTCAATAAGGCTGTATCCATGCTCTTCTAAGCAAGGCCCAACACCTCCAGGCCAGATCAAGCTACAGTTAGAAGGATCAGCTGCCAGTTCAGGCTCACTTGGAGAATTTGGAAGAGTTTGGGGCATTGTGCTTGCCGTAATGCAGATTCCTGCTTTTTACAGATTCCTTCGGTTCACAAGTTTAGGGCATTGAACCATGGACTAAAATTTGTGAACCACGGAAAGTAGGACTAGTACTGGAAGGAGATTTCCCTGAAATCATCATGAATCTCAGCTACTGGGTGTGGGCATTGCAGTCATCTATGATATCTACAATATCCTTTCATCCTTGCCAAACATTCTCCTCATACATTGCCAAGAGATGGCCAACACTGTGGCTGACGACATGTCCAAGTGGTGACTCCCTGAACTTTTGATATGGAAAGAGAATAGTCCAGACAATTTGCGACTCCTGGCAGTGGACTCTCCCATATTGAGACAGTTACATCTACACTAAAGTAAATGCAATTCTACTTGTCTGTAAAACAAGGAACTGGTGGCCAAAATCCAGCTAAAGCATCAAAGCTACCAACTTGAAAATTCCACCTCTTACTAAAAAATTTATTTCCAGTACATAGTTGTGAAATTCCGTTACTAGAAGTATGCACGACTTAGAGGGAGATGAATAGGTCGGTTTCAATTTTAGTTCCCTTTAAAAAATAAATCAGATTTAACAATATGTGCAGCGGAATAAACGTGTGTGCAAGTGATAAACAAATGAATCAAACCATTAATGCAAACCACACATGCACAACGATATATAGTGGTTTGGTTCACCTGAACCTACATCCACTGTTGGACTCACCCTCTCTACGGCTATCCCAAATATACTATGTATGGGTCTCACACCCAAATAATACAACCTAGTTTTTTATAGAGGTTCAATCCAATCGGTCTAATCCTCTACACCTATTTTTTAGAGTGGTTCGAACACACTGTTCTAATCCACTTTACAATGTTTGAAATAAAAGGAAGAAGAAATACTTGTCTTAGGTCTTATCCGATTTCCTTTATGCACTTTCTTCTTTACTTGATTTGTGTGCTCCTTTCCATTAGTTTAGCTCCATCAAAATGACTATCGGCACAGCAGTATAGGACACAATGAATACCTTACTCTTCATCAGCATTGGGATAATGATTACACAAACATCCACTAAGGAAGATGATGAAGAAGGTGCAAAGAGGGAAGGTTGATTGATCTGACACACTATGATACTTTTCCTGTTTTTCTCACTGTATTCAGTCCCTCTAACAAAAAGCTTACTATTATTTTATAAGATAGTTTGTAGTTTTGCAGTAAGTTACACCTAAGGCCTCGAGGCTTCCAATGAGGCCTCGCCAGCGGTAAGTCTGTAAAGACAGCACATAATCTGTCCAGTCAGAATCCAGTAAGATTCCAACCACCTCATATCCACCGTGCATGATTTGCAGTAGATATATCTCAGCCATCAATCAAGGATTAGATGGGAAGATTGCAAATGGATTTACAACTCATGGAGGAGCCTTTCCATACTTGTCATGGACAGCTCCCCAACGGTATTCAAATTCAAACTTAAATGAGGTGGCAGCATCTCACCATATGGATAAATTCATTTACCATAATTAACTTCCAATCAATTTACCATAATTAACTTTCAATTAAAATGACACAGATTTTAACTTCCTAAATCTGTAGGAGACTGAGTCAGCAAGATAAAAGGTCAGCTGGATTACAGTTGTCCAAAAACAACTCAACTCAACTCAGCACAACTGGCTGCGAGGCCTCAGCAGACTGCATGAGGCCTCGAAGCTGAAAGTCACTTATTATCTTATTTTCCAGTTTATAACCAATTTACTTTTAAGGTATTTGACTTAGCCTAAGATCTCCTACGGTTCACTTACCTGTGTGCCAATACCGTATTTGGTGTAGACGCTTCAGCTTCATAGTAGATCTTCTTATTCATCTAAGACAAGTCCAACTGAGTCACGTAATTGACAATAAGGGTGACTCGGACGAACCGGGGCACTTACAAGTTGTTGCTAGTTAGTTTAATTTAGTTCTCTGTCATCTTTTGTCTTTGTTTACTGTTGCTCTTTTTAGAGAGAGAGAGAGAGAGAGAGAGATGTACACCCACTACAATTCAAAAAGAATATATAGAAACAAGGTTCACTCTTGAGCATACATTCCACAACTTCATTTCAAAATAATAATAATAAAATAAAATAAAATCATTAAGAAATACATTCCATAACCTATGCAACTATTTCTAAGATTCCCTGGAATTTCCAGAAGGTTAGTGCCCAAGAGATAATCATGCATCTCTAATCTGTGCCACTGCATGGAACCAGTTGAGCCTATTTGGCAAAATTTCATTATTTTGCTCTTCCTAGGGTCCAGAATGTTGCTCCTGCAGCACCTGAAAGAGCTGCAAAACCAGATACTGGACATCCGTTGTAAACTGACAATTCAGAAGCAAGTGATTCACAAACCAAGTGCCATGCATATAAAGGACACCTATTGAAAATGATAGTAAGGCAATGAAGGCTGTGGTGTTTTATATTTGATCTAAACTCAATGATCAATAAAAGCACACCACCCTTGGTGGTGTTCTAGGGACAAGATCAAGATATCAGGGCGCAGCTATTTGCATAACTACACATCATCCAACAGTAAATCTGACTGAGAATACCCTCAATGGATTCTCGGATGTCAAACTCTTCTGTCTTCTCAAACTAACAGGATAAAGACTCCACTCAACACACCAAGAAGCTCCATTGAGTCTGTGCCTCATCATCCGAGACAATTTTCCTAAAGATTGGAGAACAAGTTACCTAAGGGTGGCAAGAGGTCAGGTTGGGGCTTGGTCAAGTTGCTGATCCAATTATTTTGAAGCCTTGTTAAGTCAACTCTTGATAAATAGACTGCAGATATTCACTATTAACCCTTTCAGGTCAACTCATTTGATATTCAATATCAACCCTTTTCAGGTCAGATTCAGGTTGGACTGTCCAGTTTGTACATAAATTGTCATTAATGTGTCAGGTTTCATTGGGTTAACTCACCCTAATATTTTAAAACATCAATCAGAACTTAACCCATATAAGAAATATGTTAGCCTAACCCAACCCAATTATTAAGCAGATGAAAGATCTCAACCCAAACACTGTTTTTCTGGTTTGTGTTGGGTTAGCATGTCACTAGGAATTGCCATCCCTACATAACCTCTCAATCTATAACTATTTCTGCTAAAGAAATTTTTTATCCATAGACACCTGAGGCATAGTAACAGATCATATGAAGTGAAAAAGATTAATGTCAAAACTACATTTAAAAATAGCAATTTATTTAATGCAACTTTATGGCACTTTTTATTATCAGTTTATTCCTCCATTAGAAGAAGAAGAAAAGAAAAGAAAAGAATCAATTTCATCTCATTATTATTATTATTATTTATAGAACAGATTTGTGAAGCTACCAGAATCAATTTCTGTGAAGCAATGTACTATCAAAAGGATTGTGATATGCCAGGCCTCTCCATAATGGATGTCAGAAACGGGGGTTTGCACATGAATTCACTGTTAGAGAGCAGCAAGATATAAGATTGTATGATGTACGTCCTGCCAGGGGTTTAAAAATCGTTTTCGGCCGATATATCGGCCGATATTTTTCTCTCTCCAGCCGATATCGGCCGATATTTTGATATCGGCCGATATTGTGAATATCAGCCGATAACGATATATATCGGCCGATATTCACTAGTCAAAAACCGATACATATCGGCCGATACGATATGTATCGGCTGATATTTGTACCCCTGCGTCCTGCAACTTGCTGACGTTATTTTTTAATGAAAGGTGTGACTTGCCAGCATTAAGCGTTTTCTTGTATACTGCATGCCAACCTCTCAGTATGGACATTTCATGCAATGAATTACCGTTACTTTAGTAAACTTATGATGATGATAGATGATGATCGTAATGATCATGATAATTCCTAGTGACCTGCAAATGACCATGATCACGATGATCATAATGATTATGATGAGGATAATGACAACAGTATTAGTGAACAACTGCCAGTGGAGGTAATTTTCTGATGACATGATAAGCAATCTTCCCTGCTTTGCCTTCTTAGCATTTTCTTATTAAAAACAACAGCCAACGGCACTGAAGTACTTGATCTAACTTTACAAGTAACTAAACTACAGCAAAACAACAGGTGCAAAGTTGAAACATCCATTTAAGATATCATATAAGTTACACTCACCGAGTCATCATACATCCATAAACATCTCATACATTATAAAATTTTCCAAGCTTCCTATAAAAACAAGAACAATCAAAAGTAAAAGCTACATATATATTATGAAATGCTTCTATGGATATAACTATACACCAATCTAAAGGCATATAAAGGAATCCTGGACGTGTTAAAATATGCTAAAGAAAGATCATGGACAGGAAAAGGAGCTGTCCTTCACTTGAGAAAATTTTAGATGCTAAACCAAGTACCTCAACTGTATGAAATCCTCCTCGGCATTAAATAATTGAAATGAATAACCAAACTCCACCACTCCCGTGGAAAAACCAGGAACTCATATTCCACAAACTGCCCCATGACGTGTGCTACCACCTCATCATTGCTTCTTGCAATGTAACCTTACAAGTTATCAAGCCAAATACAGCTCAAACCATGAACTGTATGAAGTGCGAAGGTGGAGACAGGGCTATCTGGCATCAACAAAGCTCAAGCTAAAATAAAGGTCATCCATGTACATCCAAATAATCACCAAAATCCATGCTTCCTGCAGCCTCTAGTATGGCTTTCTGATGAAGTTCTCCTTGAAATCTGCATATGTAATTCAGACCAACAAGAAGTTCAGTGATTGCTGCTTCTGTCTTTGCCTGATTTGCATAGTAAAGTGTCTGCAGCAGAAGCACATTTGTCCTTGAAACCCAGTGTTGCTGCTCAAAAGTCCGCTCAGATTGCCACCTTATCATGTTGTGTGCAAGAGGTGCTAGCCATTCTAATATCCGTCCTAATGCATCATTCCACTCTGCTGCAAGAACTGCATCGTATGAAGCAGTCTTCAGATTCTTTGAGTACGATTTCAACCTTGTCCTCAGGGCTGCTCTTATACTTGTAGGCAACATATTGTAAAGGTCATCCCTTGCATCCGGAGCAATCAAGTGGGGACATGTCGCAAATTTCTCAATTACAATGATAACATTCGCATAGTGGAGGGCCAATGAAGCTTCTCCAAGAGTTGAAGGAGGGGGGTTTGACAGAAGTCTGTTCTTTGAAGTAAAGAACGATCGATTCAAATTGAGAATTTTTGAGTGCGAGGAGTGTACTTCAGAAGGCTCTTTAAGGATTCCTGAAACAACACCATTTGACTTGGGAAAGCTGACACCAATTGGCTTGCAACCATGCAACACTGGGGACTCATTTCCGCCACCACCTGTCATGCATCCTCTGAAAGGATGGCTCCCGGTACCTGACCGCCTGGTTTTCAACCTTAATTGCCCACTTGCTGAATAAAGTGGACCAGATTGTGTACCAGTTAGTCTTCCAAGAGGGCCAGAAGCAAACCTTGGTTCACTGTTCTCAGCTGGATGAACGGATGATTGCAAAAGTGAAGAGATTGAGTGACTGCGAGGAAGAGAGTTCAGAACTCTTGCATCACCAGTAACAGCAGCACCAGAATTAGCAACTGCTATGGGATGATCGATTCCAAAAACATGCTTCATTCGCCCATAAATTGTGAATAGGGACCGCACCATGAGGCGGATAGTGTAATCATAACTCCGATTCCATAGTGAACTGTCTCTAATACTCTTCACCTCTTGTCTTTGCCAAACAACCCTCTGCTGCAAGTCCAACAAGTTACCTCGGTTTGGATCACCTTCACTTGCCTTCATTCTCCGCAGCCCCTGCTCAAGCTCTGCAAGCACTTCCATCTCCTGGTACAGATTTCCACTGGCTGCTACAAATCTTTCCATCTTCTTCACCTTCCGGCCCATCTTCTTCCAAGTGAATTCCCACCCAAAAGTATCCGCGGCACCCACATTCTTCACCAGGTCATCAAACAAGGCCTCCAGACCCCGCAACACAGGATCAGAGCATCGCTTGCCTAGGCGAGCCACCGCCCGTACAACAAAACCTAAATTATCAAACATTTCTGCGATTGCAAGCCATAGGAGGAAATCATGATCATCAGACACCAGCTTCCTCACACCCTCTGAATACATGATCTCATCCCTGAGCTTGATGATTTGATCGTCACCCAGTGATTGCCAGAGCACAACCACCTTCGACATCAGGCTTGCAACCTCGAATGCCAACACCCGAATCAGCACCTTTTCATTCTCTGAAGAATTCTTCTTTCGTGGTGCCCGCCAAACGCGGCTAAACCATGAATCTGTCCCCATCTCCTCACTCACACCACAAAGTAAAGGAGAAAAAAAAAAAAAAAACCTAAACCTAATTCAACCCTAATTGATAGGTTAAACTCTAAAATTCAACAGAAAACGTAAATCTGAAATACTGAGATACCAAGTCACAAGATGATCTAATCCCCCATTTTTCTTCAAAAAAGATTAGAAAAAGAATAACCCAATACCAATTCAACAAGAAACCCTAACAATTCAACCCCAAAACAGTGTAAAAAATGAAAAACCCTATGACTAAGTAATCCATTATACCATGAAATTTCATGGAAAACGAAAAAGAAAAACACCAAGATTTCAAATTACAAAGCTGAATCGTATCCCCCAATAGTTCCTTTTTTTTCAAAAGAGAATTTAAAAAGAAAACCGACACCATTTCAACCACACAACAGGAAAAACCAAAAACTCGAAACACAAATACAGTTCTAGGCAATACATTGGACCTTGAAATTTCTTACAAAATGTATGATTCAAGTACACAGACTCCAACTTGAATAGCTAAACCCACACACTTTAAAAAATTGACATGATATCAAAGATCCAACTCTAACCTTAAATTAAGAAAAAACAAAACCCCCAACTCCGATTTAACCCTAATCAATCAAACGGAACTTTTGAATTCACAGAAAATGTGAAGAACTGAAATAAACAAATTCCAAATAAAAAAAGATTATTCCGATAAACCCAACACTGATTCATCCCCCAACCTTCCATCCATTCCTCTCACAGAATCTCTCTTTCCAAAATCAGAAATCTATTTCAAAACTACGATCATCAAAGAAAATGTGAACTTAATACCCAGATTCCAAATTACAGACACAAATGCAAGTCTTCACTTTTTCCCCTTCCAAACGAACACCCAAAACTACCTCAACTCAAATCCTCTCCGAGATGACAGGATAAGGGGGAAAAGTCCAACACTAATTCAACCCCAGTCCTCTTCAAAATCGGAACTCCGTCTCAGGTTCCCATTACTTCATTTGAAAGATTCTTAGGTAGGATTCAACAATCCGCGTTTTTACAGAAAATTTAACTACGGCTCTCTGGAGGAAAAAAAAAAAAAGTAGCAAATGAAAAAAGACGCGTTTCGAGGAAGGAGATGAGAAGGTAAAGTAGAGAGTAAGTCTCTAGAGACTAGAGGTAAAGATAGAGACGTGGAGAGGTAGAAAGCGGCTGAGCAATAAAGGGGGTACGATTGTAGAAAATGAGAGAGAGGATAGAATTGTAGGAGACGAGCGTGACAGTGATGGATAGTGGGGTGAGAACCAGGTCAGTAGGTAACAAGTACAGAAAAATAGAGAGCCAACGGTATTTTGCAAAGGGGAAACTTTTTTTAAAGTCTCCCAGCTAGTTTTTATCTTTATTACTAAGGTGGGTTATATATATTTAAATAAAATTGATAAATAAAAATAGAAAGATTTGAAAACAATATCATCAAATTTTACTTTCTTAGTGCTATTTTCATAAATTAAAATTAACATAAATCATTTGTAATGTGATTTTTCTCTCATTTTATTACATTTATCAAACTTGTTGTGGGTCAACCATCACCTCACTTCTATTGATCCAATCTCACTATTAAATTGAATATTAAAATATAATTACTTGTAAATATTTACTATTTAAAATTTAATTGAAACTTACCTTTCATTTGATAAGTCTACTTATATTTTAATTATAAAAAATTTCAATGTTTTTCATCATCCAGTACACCATCTTAGTAAAATTCTCGTTACAGAAATCAATTTCCTTTTTGAATTAATAAAGTTTATTAGAAAAAAAAAAAAACTTAATCATTATAAGATCATATCTTATCCCATATTTTTTTAATTTAATTTATCGATGAAATCATTTAAAACTTAAGTTAAATTGAATGAAGATCTAATATATAAAAATTAGAAATGTGGGTGAAATGTCAAAATGGAGATCTAGCCAATGTTTTAAAAAATGTGGGTTTTCTTTAAGAAAGTTTAAAATTTTATTTAATTAATATTGAGCCAACTCAGAACATTCATTCAAATACCAAAATGCATACAAAAAAGAGATACATCATATGCAAATGTCCCACTATCTACTTACAAAACATCTACTAAGTCATTTGGTCCATAGAGCTTTTGTGAAAAAGAAGCAAGATTTTAGCCCACAACCGGTGCACATTGAGAGAGAGAGAGTAGTGTTCATAGTTTTTCACTTCATCAGGTTGAGATTTAAAATGAATTTTTGACCGCTAAATCAACTCTAACAATTTAAATAATATATAACATATTCCTTAATAGATTTTTATAGTAGATAATGATTCATTTGTATCTAATGTAAGCTCTCTTTTGTATGCATCTTGATATCTGAAAGTTGCTCCTGTTAATTAATTAAAATTTTAGATTTTCTTAAAAATCTATTTTAGAAAAGGATTAAGTGGATAGAGTTCAATCGAAATTCAACTGCATTAAAACTTAATTGAACTCATGATATTAATAATGTTGTCATATAAATAATTATAAGATGTAAAATATAAAATATAAAATATGTAAAATAAAAAAAAATAATAATAATAATCATATTTACACAAGAATATCTTGCTATAAGTACAAATAAAAAATAATCTAATAATTCAAAATAATAAGTTTTAAACTTTTTGAAGATTATTAAAACTCAATTGTCCCAACTCTTTCGAATCATGAATTGTATCCGAAAAAAATCAAGGTTAAACTTCGAAAAAGACCAACTTTTATAACACTAGCCCTAGGTGGCAGGGTGTTGATGATACTGACATAACAATCAAGATTAAAATAATAAAGAATAAAATCCAAGCTTATCATCTCCAGTGGTGTTCACGGGCTGAGCTTGAGCTATGCTCTATGGCAGCTTGAGCCCCATTTATATATTTTGAAGTCAGAGATTGTCCGAAACTCGTCGAGATGTGCCGGTTAAAGTCCACGTATGTACATTTGGGATCATTAAAAAATTAATCTCTTTGTTACTCGATTTTAATAGTCAAAATTATTCAGTGTTTTATTTTGATAATTCTTAAAAATATTTGACAACTTTAGTCATTAAAATTAAATAGTTAAAAAATAATTTTTAAATTCATATTTGATCCACTTATAGTTCATCATATTCAATCTTATTGTCAACTTTCTAATTAGATTTAAAATAATTTTTTAAATAAAAAATGACCTAAATGCACACATACACATATAACATCTAACATCCGACCAAAAAGCTGAATGAACTTTCACGACCTTCTTGCAAAAGCTCATGTCAGATCATTTATATAATCTGACTCAAGAATTTAACTTGAGCTCAACCCGACTGACTAACATGTGTTCAAATTTATTTATTTATGATGGATTGAAATAGTTTTTGAACCGAGTTTGGACCCAAAAACAACTCTACTCATCTCTCAAAGGAGAATGTATGCTGAGCATATTTGTGGGGACAAAAAGAAAAAAAAAACTCTTGGATTCTGTATATAAACTTTATAAAACTGTGGACAACGTAAGTGATTGGGAGTCTTAATTTTTTAATGGTGGGGATCTAATATTGTATATTATGGAAGATGGATCATCCACCGTATAATTCGAGATGGGTGAAAGATGGATAGTGTAGGGAATTTCGTTATTGGGATTCAAGTTACGTTTGGTTCAAGAAATGGAAGATGTGGCGTTGGGAAGAATGTCTACTTCAAACAGTATAGCTTTTGATGAGCATATTTCTTGTTTTAGGGATCCAATGCTGGCCGACTACCCACTTACCATTTACTAAATGTTTTTTTTTTAAAAAAGAAATCTTCTACTTGTCTAATTTTATAATTTAAATTTTGAAATTTGAATTCAACTCGATTTTGACTCACCAACTTAGTTCAATTAATTGTTAAGTTATCAAATTAAACCAAGTCTAAACAGGATTTAAATAGTTTGATTTTGGTTGAATATTGTTCATGAACGATATTTCTATTAGACTTTTATATGAAGTTTACCGAAAGTTAAAAATATTTTTTTGCACACCTTATATTTCTTCTAAATTGCATCAGTACTCGATTTGAATTCATTTTATGTTAATCTCACTATTGGACTAAAAATCAATTCAAAACTGATGTCGTTTTGACTTTTGATGTTTGTAGACTTGAAAATTATGGATTTTCAAATCTTAAAATTTTTTTTTTTTTTGAGAAACATTTTCTTGAAAATACCTCTGAATTGCAGCCATCGCCGTACATTAGATCCATGTAGCCCAGCCACAAATGATTCAAATGCACATTGCGCTTACTCTTTTTTATATCATTGGGATAAAATTTCAGTATGTAAACTATTTTGCAATATATTCAAAATAATTTGATATAAACTTTCAATTTCAACCCTTAAATTAAAACACTGACTTAAATTAAAAAGTGATAATTTATAGCAAAGATTGAAAGTTCACATCTTTTTTTGTGAATTGGTTGACAATGGATAATTCTCTTTTTCAATAAGTCACTTACAAAGATTTATATTTAAATATATGATCCAACCAAAATCAATATGGTTGAATCAATCAAATCATATTTTTAGAGATCAACAAAATTAGAGAGTAAAATTAATTTAAAATATTCAATTTCTGATGAAATTAAAGAAATAATCGTCTTAATGGAATCAAAATATTTTTTTGTGAACTATAAATTCAAATACATAATTTTTTTTTAAAAAAAAAAAAAAAATCATTCTCTTTGCCTTTTACATGACCCACATGCAGGTGAATACTTATCTATGTTGCCATTAATTTAAAACTTTTCTAGTTGCAACTAAATGCTTGAAGATAGAGATCACTTCCATTGTAAAAAAGCCATTCCTTCATTTTTACTCCAATTGATTTGGTAATTTTGTAGAGTGATATATAAATAACACCCACTATTTAATGAATAATGTCTTGAGTAGTAACCAATTATTATATGGTCTTAAGATTAATCATATTTTCTTATTGTAACTTGTCCTAAGGTGAATAAAACATCAAATGCATTAATGATGGGTCCCATTACGAATGCAGTAAAACAGGCAAACAAGAATGGAAATTTTTTTTCTAAGGTAAACCATATGATTTGCTCTCTTATTATTTTAATTAGGTGACATGAATATCCACAAAGTGATGATTCACAGGTGATAATCAGTTGATTTGGGTGGTAAACTGGTTGATGATTCATTATTTTGCTACTACAACATGTTTCTCAGAATAATTGAAAGTGGGAATAAGTTTTTTTTTAATTTTTATAAGTGAAATTGTGTTTTTCACCCTTAGTAATGGGTAAACATTCTCAGACGAGAGAATCCTTTTATCTCACATGGGAGTTCATTTTTTTTTTTTTTTATTTCTCGTTTTATCCTTTTACTTTCTGTGTTGGTTGGAAGGGTAAAACAGGAATTTAAAAAAAAAATTGAATTCTCATGTGAGATGAAAAAATTATCCCGTGTGATAATGTCTACCTTTAATAATAAATAGTATAATGCACTTGTCCTCAATATTATTAGAACCGGACCGTCTAATGAACCGTCTTTGAGGCATTTTAGGTTCAACCGCGGTCAAAGCCGGTCAATGAATAATATAATGTAAATATTACATATAATATTAAGTAAGACACCTTTTACAAATAAATTAATATAAATATTACAAATAACATTCAAACTCTAAGTAATATTATAATACCCCAACCTAATTTAGAGGTTAATTAGGATTAATTAAATAATTTGTAGCCGTTGATTGTGATTTTTGTTCCTTCAATCGTGAAGATTACGGAATAAGCTTTCCAACGGATTTGAGTTTGACTCGATCTGAATCCGATAACTCTTTTAATTAAGTTTCAAAGATATATGGGTAAGTTATGAATATAATAATATTATTATTTTAGACTTAAACTTAGCTGCTATATAAACTCAGTCATTTTACTTAATTTGAACTTTAAATTTTAGATTATCCATTATTTTTAAATTTCAGACCTAATGACATGCCCTCGTTATAATTTCGCTAATTTATTTTACTCTTAAGTTTTAAAGTGGTAAAACTCTAATTTGATAGGATAGAGAAAGTCCTAAAAATATACGGAGAGAATCAATACTCAGTCTATATTATAACTAAGTTGTTTATTTTCTTACACTAAAAAATAGTGCGTTTTTTTATATTTATTTTAAGCCATGAAATATGGATCGTTGAATATTCTTTCACTTGGAAAATATGGTTTTTTACTTCAAAACACTTTGAAACTTTAGAATGTTTTTATAGGACAAATTTACTCTATCAACCTATAAGGTTACATCTTTTCAAAGAGAATCCTCAAAATTAGGAGATCTTATTTAAATGGTGATTTTTAGCCCAAAAAAAAATAATAGGTTTTTAACATAGATTTTACCCTAAATTTTAATACAATATTTAGTTTTTAATATCTGAGCTAGTGAACCAATTGTATCAATATGATGAGACTCTAAAATATTCTAATGAGAAAAAGAATATAGAAGTAAATAGAAAAAAAATAAATTAATAGAAGATTAAAAAAATCTTGTTAAGATAAAGAATCAGCCTAGCGTTTGCATGCTACAACTGTAACCGTGCGACGTGTGCGGTGAAAATCCACTGGCACAGTTATAAATTGAGAAGGAGGGAGGAAACAAAGGAAAAAAAAAACTTTATTGCTTCTACCATTTCCTTCTACTTCTTCATTTCCTCTCTTCTTTTCTTCCCATTCTTTCGTTTGAGCAGTAGTCGAACGTTCGAATTTTTCTGCATTCTCTCAAATGTTTTTGAATTTAGTTTATTTTAGATAAAATTTTATACTTAAGGTATTAAAATTATTATATTCTTATTTTTATTAAATCAAAGAGTAAGTTATGAGTAGAATGACTTAATATTGAAGTTTAAAAATAAGTTTATTTAAATGAAAAGAAAAATAGATTTTCTCTTAAAATTTAAATTTCACTCTCAAGATTTGTATTATTTTACGTTCAAAATATAATTTTTGACCCTAAGTAAAATCGAAAAAAAAGATTAACCCCAGCTGACTATTATGTGTTTATTTTTCCGTCTTGTGTGTTTAAATTCCTTTACTGTACCCTCTGAGCCAAATTCTCAATACATCTTCATGGTCTTTCTTCCAGAAGACAATACGAGGATAGTGCACTGAATACTTTTATTTATTTTACCGTCTCTTTACCCTCTGGGCCTCTCAAGACACTGAGTACTTTACATTTTTTATTTTATTGTAATATTTTGGATGTCTAACAACTAACTTTCTGACATAATGTAAAAGAGTAGAAAGAGCTTAGGTGACTCATTACACATATCATGTTTTTTTGGAAAATAGCACGGGGTTTGGAAAATTATTATGTGTATATACTGATAAATAGAAAATTTATACATTTTACTCTATCTTATAGATTTTCTGTGAAAAACTCAACCGAAAAAGGTGAGAAGACTCGAACCAACACTTGTATTGTGTTATATATTAAACCCACTAACACCAGACTGAAATGAGACTTATGGTCAATTAAAGATGAAAAATGCTATATAGGTTAAGAATACGAGACCTGACACTGTCTGTATGTAAGGGATGTAAATGTTCTAACTGTTTAGAATGTAGGCGTTAAAATGGTGTCGGGGAGTCAAAGATTTGTAGTCTCTAACGCAGTATGGATCTATGAAGTGTTTAAAAATTGTTGGGTAAAAACTAGGTGAACGCATTCGTGTTATTAAATTTAGTTTTATATGTTTGTGTGATATTGATTATTTTATTGATTTCTTATATTGGTATTGGATACACCAAATGGTAAGGCTGAAATATGGTGGTTCTCTCAGAATAAGAAAAGAGGGAGTTATATGGGGTTCGAAAACTCCACTTATCATGTTAGTCTTCTGGGTTGGAAGCCGAGACTCAATAAGTGGTATCAAAGCCAAGGCCCAAGCCATCGATGGATCTCCTAGCTTGATGGGATGGCCGGTGACGTATATCCACTGGAGAGCCTCATTCAAGGGGGGATTGTAGGGTACGAACGAGTCTCGCATCGGTGAGAGGGAGAGAAAGAGAGAGAGTTATAATATGGAGCTGGGGAACTCCACCTATCATGCTAGTATTTTGGGCTGGAAGTCCAAACACAACGGATAGAGTAGAAAAGGTCTATTTAGGTTGGAGAAATTGACGATTCAAACTTAGGAGATGGAGATCAATTTGAACAAATAAGTGTAATAATTTAGAATCTTTGATTTTTCTCGTTACTTGACAAACACATAAATTGAAATATTTAATTTCATGAAAATTGAAAAAAATTAGAAATTCATATTTGTCAAAAATACATAGACACGTCTTGTCTTTTAACTTGGTCTAAGACATCCCACTGATTATCCCTTGAGTTTTTGTTACCACAATCTTTAAAATGAGACGCTCTAATGTTCGTCACTGCTAAATCTATAACATTTAGGCTAAGCTCTATTGTCAAATTTACCTTTTTTATTTTTGAATTTTTGGAGAGTCTCTCCATCTCATATTGGACGTAAGACTAATGTTTACAAATATACAAATTCACTCACAGGCCCGGTGCATTAGGATAAGATTGAAAGAAGTCAAATCTAAAATCTCTAATCTAATTTGAAAAGATTAAATGATCTGAATTACCTTGAATTTGTCTCAAAATAGCTGAAATCTGAAAAACAATTTAAGATGCTTTAATATGCCAAGTTTTAAAAACCCTATATCAACCAAGGGTAAAAAAATCGATTTGCCGATACAGTGGCCGTTATGCTCGTATCGATGAACTGATACATAACGACCGCTACAGACTGATACACTTTCATCGACACCTGTCGATCATCCATTCGTTACCTATCTGGACTCTGACCGCAATGCGTGTCAATAGTGAAAAATCTGATACAATTCAGCCCATACACTAATCCATATTTCAACCAAAACCCAGAGAGTGTATTTTAATGCTAGCTTCCATGCATGGCTACCCATCACAATCCCTGCAATAGAAGATATCTTATACTGAAAGAAACGTTGACTACAATTAGAAAAGAATAATATCATGGTCACTACTATCAGTACTTTTCAACCTTCACAAGAGCGTCTGTCAATTTATTATTCCCTATATAAGGAGGGTATTAGAAATCATGCATTATGATGCATTTGCCATTTGTATCTGAAAATTTTGATTATAAGTTAAATCTGTGAAAGATAATAACTTTGGAAAATCTGACATTGCTCGTTGGACTATAATTGTTGAGATTAGCCGAACATCGTTTGCGAATAGTTAGATTGGACGTGTTAGAAGGCTATGGTCGATCACCATCAACCGTTGGTATTGGATGGGCTAGTAGTCCGGGTCGTGGAGACCACGTACGTGGGATATAGCTTGGTGGGAGATCCCCGTATGAATAATGAGATGTATTTTAGTGATTTCTAATTGAATACTGGGATATGACTAGGTGAATGATTACCCCAGTGGATAAATGTGATATGACTAGGTGAAAGATTGTCCTAGTGGAAAAATGAGATTTGACTCGGGTGAATGATTATCCCAGTTGATTAGGAAAATATGCTTGCAAAATAATTCCTTTAATTATTTATAACATGAAGGTTAATGCATGCATGGCATAATGGGATAAGACTTGGTGGTAAATTGATATATGACCATAAGGGTAAACAATGTCCTATAAGAATGATCCTAAGGTAAAAATGGATCATATGTTCATTTGCATTAATACATACATACCATGGTTTCTGATTTATTTGAGTTCTCCTTACTGGGCTAGTAGCTTACGTCCCTTACAATGCAAGGGATGAGCTGAAAGATGGAGTGGAGGAACCAATGATGCCTCATTAGGAGTTAGAACTTGGGAATTGTCTTTGGTTTCCCCCACGTGGAAGCTAAGCGTACCTTTGACTATTTTGTGTGTTTTTATTATAAATATGTCTCATGTGGCATAAGAAACTTATGTCTGTAAGTTTTAATATCGTACACATTATATCCGCTATGTTTCGTTCGTAACACTGGTAAAATAAATGAAAATATTTGTTGTGTGATATGGGGACATATGGTATATGTTTGAGCCCATGTGTGAAGAGCACGTGTAACATTTTCTATGATCGGGTTTTTGGTAAACTTGAAGATCCAACCCAGTTATGACGTTGGGTGATTAGAGTTTATTGTTGAAAAAAAAAAATTAGTCGCGTTTCGGGCCCATATACGAGTCGGGGCATGACAAATATACCAAAATTATGAAAGATATGTGATAAAAATGGTAAGAAACCTTTATATTTCAAATATATCCATTTTTTAATATTAATTTATGATATTTTGAGGGAGACAATTTTTAAAAAAGAATTGTGAGCCATGGTTCAAGGTTCACGGTTTTGACCAAAAATGATTTTTATCACCTAACCGAACGGCGGCCTTGTCGGTTCTGGTCGAACCGCAGATTCAACCGCGGTTCAGCCCGGTTTTGATAACATTGCTTGTCCTACATGTGGAGCTCATCTAATTTTGATTGACCCGCTAAATATGTTTACAATGCTACTTTGGAACATAGTTGATAAATGTATTGGCATGTAGACTTGTGATACGTATCGAATCAGCTGTACATATATAATAGTGGTCAATATTGGTTTTTTATTTTATCTTTTTAAACTGGTTTCGATTGATTTTTTAGTTATTTTCAAAAAAAATTAATTTAAAAAGATTTAGAATCAAGTTATTTAACTTTGGAGTTATTTTTATCATTTTTAATCATTTTAATTTATTTTTTATTAATTTTTTTGAGTTCGGACTTTAAGATGATCTTAAATTTCAATTGGTGTAGCTCAATTGATTGCCTTCCACCTCAAGAAGCGGGAGGTTGCGGGTTCGAGCCCCCATAACCTAACTTCGGTGTGCCCTAGGGGTAGTGAGCTCACCTATGGGGGTTTTACGCTGGGTATCCTGCTGTTTCATACACGTAAATTCAAGAAAAAATTCAAGCTTTTTGTGAAAATAATTTAATGAAATAAGATTCAGTATCTATGAAATTCAATGGAGATGTGTTAATGTCATTCATATAGTTTGTAGGGTATTTGTCTCTTTTTCCAAGATTTTTTGAAAATTTGATAAAGTCGGGATTTCTAAGATACTTCACATTTTCGACTTTCTTGTCAAAAAAAAATGAAAGAAAAATGATTCTACAATTAAATGGAGAGCCCTTAATTTTATTGGTAGAGATTTTAGGATCTATGTATAATTTTTTAATATTCTGATATTTTTATGAAACTCAACTTTTTTTGATAAAAAAAATTAAGAACTGTAATAGAAGATAAATGTCGCTAGAGGATATTTAAGAGCATGGAGTTCATATTAGGTGTTTTCTCGTGCTGGTTCCTTCTTTATAAAAAAATTAGACATATTCCAAAGTTTTTGGATATTTTTCAAATTTTTAAGACGTATTAAAATTTTGACTTTCAAGGGTCGAAAACTCTATAAAAATTACCACTATTTTTTCAAAAAATATGCTCACCCTCGGTTTTCCTTTTTTTTTTTTTTCCTATTTTCTGTATTTTTTCCAAAAAATTAAAAAAAAAAATGAAAGAAAACCCCTCCTTTGCCCCTTCAATTGAAAGTCATGATTCATGAATACCTTATGCGAGCATCTATTAGATCTACTACCTAATCTATAAATTAAAATTTACATGAAGGTATTATAATAACTCGTTTTAAGGAAAAAAATGTTATATAGAGTTGTTATCTGAATTCCACGTCATCATTTTACAAAACCACTTGTTAACATAAGATTTATACAAAACCCAAACTCTGTACAATTTTTTTCAAATAAAAGTGATAAAAAACTCACAAATATCTTGATTATCATGAAAAAAATGCAAGATATAAATAAAAATTGTAAATTTAAACATCAATTTGCCGCACATTTTTTTATTAATCTCAATCTTCTCACCTAAATACAAAAATATTAATAAAAAAGAGATGAATAAAAAGAAAAATAAAAGAATAAAAATGTAAGGACGAAAAAAAAACACTTAGGGCTGAAATGGGAGAAAAAGACAAAAAGCAAAGAATAAAGTAAGAAATAAAAGGAAAGAACTTAACTGAAAAAAGTAACCTTTAGATAAAAAAAATATCTACACATGCTATGTAATTGATCTTTTTTTATTAAAAAAAATATTTGTTCTATTAAAAACTCAATTGCATAAGTTGAAAATAACAATGATGAATTATAAATGGACCAAATTTTAGCTTTAAACTCAATTTTTAACCACTTAAATCTGAATGTTTGGGAATCACTATACGTTGTTAATTTTTTTAGGAATGTGTGCCAAATTCAACTATTGAGATCAAGTGGTTAAAAATTAAGTTTGAGACTAAAATTTAGTCAATTTATATCTTATCAAGTCTACTTTTGAATCATACGATTAATTATTTATATCATATTTATGAAATTAAAAAAATCATCCTTCTCACTTTAGCATGTATATTATATACACATGTGTATGCATGTATATTATATAAATAGAGAGAGCAAGTAAACTTAGATTTCAGCTTCAAATTCAATTTTTAACGATTTAATTTTAATGGTCAAAAATCATCATAGACATCCCTGAATTATTTCAAAGACTCTTGGTGATTTCAAATCTACATAGTTGCTTTTAATAAAACAAATGAAAAATGAAAAAGGAAAATAGATTAGTTGGATGAGATGGATAAATTTCTTCAACTAAAGAATACTTCTTTGCTCGAGCTCATTCCTCTCATTTCTTATTTCATTTTTCTCCTAATTCTGCCTTTCTATTTTCTTCTATCATCTTTATATTTTTGCGTATTAGTGGAAGATGAAGATTATAATAATGATAGATGTTTCAAATTTATAATTTTTCATAGCTTGCATTTCTTTAGGAAAAATTACATTGTATAAGTTGTTTATTGTTTTTATTTGGAATAGGAAAACACTGGCTGGAGTTTAGATTTTGGAATAATCGAAAGCTAACAAATGACAATATTCACTTTTTTGACTTGGAACTCAGATCGCAACTCTTCATGTAACAAATATTCCGTTTTCACAGTAGTTTCATTCTAACTTTGATTTTCGAGGCTCACATTAGACCCAATAAAGACATTTAGAGCTGCAACTCAGGTCAGGTGGGTCGGGTTCCTTAAAATCCAATTCAACCCAAGTTGATATATATGGAATCCGACTCGACCCGACTCAATCCGACTCAATCCGAATCTCATAATCCGACCCGACCCGAATTGTAATCCAAATCAACCCGAATTATGACCCGACTCGCATTTTGAACCCATTTTAGACTAATTTTAGCCAGGTCGGTTCGGGTCGGGTTAACTCATAAAATCCTTGACCCGACTCGCTGACTTGAATTCTGGACCCGACCCGCATGATTTCTCGGGTCGGGTCATGTGGGTCGGGCCAAAACCCGACCCGAGTTGCAGCCTTAAAGACATCTATGAAGTACTTAGGGGTGAAACAACCCAACTCGTATGACATGATTTGAGAAATCAATGGGTTTCGGTTATGTTTTTTTAAATCTCGAGTCGGGTCGAGTTGGAAAAAAGTAAACTTATGAAATTTGGATAGGATCGGATTTAGAAATTTAAAAGCAACCCGAATCGACCTGAGTCTATTAAGTTCTAAAACAGGACTTGTATTGAGTCGGGTTAAATAACTCGAGTTAGCAATTCGGGTCAGATTCAATAATTTTTAACATGGATTAGTTATATTGAAATCTGATCAGAGTTTGAGCCGTAGAAGTACTCATATTTTTTATTGAATAATGTAGAATAGGATTGTGAATATGATAGCTCAGGTCAAATTATTGACCTTGTATAGAATCATTGGATTGAAGCATACCCTTTCGCTGCACATTCATATACAGACTTAATATTACTTACCAATAGTTTTAGGTGAAAGATCATATAAGGTCACTAAAACATTAGTATAGCTAAAATAAATGATTTTTTATCCCTAAGTTTGAAATGCTTAGCCCCATAGCATTTATTTATTAAAACTATTTTATTTAATAATGCCAATCATCTTTAGTAATTTTGAAATTTAATATTTAAACAATTCACTCTAAAGGCTAGAATGTATTGCAGAGGATTGCGATGTTCCATAAATTGATACAAAATTTCCATTATTTAAGACAAGGAAGGTCTACTAGATGCCCCACCAGAAATGTCTGAGTGTTCTAACTCTACATTTCAGAAGGTAGAGTCTGATTTATGAAAAATAAATAGATCGGGGCTTCAAATAGCGGCCGATACCAAATGTTGGACCCTGTAATAGATTATTATGATAGATATCTCATTATAAAAAATGAAATTCCTTGAATCATTATAACTTTTGATTTTTTAAAATCGAAAATAAACTATTAGATACTTTTAACCTATCTTAATCAATTCAATAGTGAAAGTGTATCAAATGAACATTTAAAAAGGTTTAGATTTAAGATTAAAAAATATTTTTAATGGCTTAGATTTATCATAAACTGGACCCACATGAGACCTGGATGCCAAAAATACCCAGGCATTTTGGAGTTATACCCTTTAAGACTTGAACAAGATCTAGCCCTCTTAACTAATTGTTAAATTTAATATTTAGTGATTCAATATGCTATCTAAATCACAACAAAATAATCAGGTGTATGCTATTTCATTTTTTTTTTAAACTTTATTCACAATTAAAGACTGGAGGTGCCGGGTTCGAGCCTCCATGACTTCACCTAGTGTGTCTTAAAGGCAATAGGTAACACCCGTGGGAGTTTTACGCTGAGTTTCCTACAGTTTTCCACACGTAAATTCAAAAAAAAAAAAAGGCAGGTCAATGTGAGAATTTTTTTGAAAAAATATATGTTATAAAGTAATTTTATATGCGTATCTTTTGGAGTTATATGCAAAATTTATATCTATTACATGTATTTACAAATTAATGGGCCTAATAAAGTATTTCATTGTTGTAAGCCCAAGTACAAACCTAACCAATTTAGTAAAATGCTCAATTTATGGGCTCAAGCCCATCTCATCCGCTAGAATTATAGAAATGCTTAGGTTATCCATAACAAAGTATTAGAAGTTTGAAAATATTTGGGATAAAAAATTTAGTTTGCCGATACGGATGACTATTATGGCCGATATGCATATGTCTCTCACTTGTCCAATCACATTTTTTCACACGTGGATAATATGCATCACATTAGCGGATGATACAGATCGTTTCCATGAGTCAATATGAGTAAGGCCAATTTTACCGAGTCACTCGAACTGGCCACATATACGTGGCTTTTGGATCCCCAAATCCATAGTTATATTTGGGGACGTTGGGAGGTCATTGCCTGATCAAGAAAATACAAAAGAACATCAAATCACGCTTTCATTGGCCCAATTTCGACTCAATCTCGGCGTCTAGCTTCGGTTTTCTGCATCACTGAAGTAAATGACCGGACCCGAATTTTATTTACCGGTTGAACTTGGGCCAAGACCAGCCCATTGAGTCCAAAATCTAGACATGGCTTCTAATAGCTTGGATGTGAGTGGTTTTGACTGGACTAATTAGATGAGTCGACTCAACTCAGTAAACAAATCATGAATCATGATGGAATGAAGTACATGAACATAATATTCTTCTACCCCACCAGAGTTTGACCCTCATGGGCTGCCATATCGGCCACAGGTCTACCTGCACGTAGTTGTTTGTTTGTACTGTGATGTACGTGAAAATGATAGGAAGAATGATTGACCAGTCATATCTCCTATTCTATTTGTAATAACTTCTAAAATTTATGTTCACATTTGTTTGAGATGGTACAAGACGAAGCATATACACTACCCATTTCCTTCTTTATTGAATAAGTACATACCAATCATGTACAGTACCTACTGTCCATACAGATTCTATGCTGGGAATCTACAATGGACCACACAGGTGATTGATGAGTCATGGTAATCTCCTCAAGTATTTTAGTTGGTTTGAGTTAGATGTGAACTTTCATATTTAACTCCTCCAAGGGGTAATTTGATATACGAGATTCGTTGGTGATTTTGTGTATTTTTTAATTAACTCAAAGTATAAACTTTACAAGTTAATAAGAGAAATAAATGAACTCTCTTTATCAAATTAATAAATTATGACATGCATCGAACTGCGAACTCGAATGTGAATTAGTTGAATTGTGAACTAAGTAAATATGGTCTAATCCACCCATAATGTTTGATGCATAGTTTTTTTTTTTTTCTCTTGTATTTTTTGAGGTAAAGCTTGGTCTTATTGATTGGGTGAGTTTAATTTTTTTTTTTTTATCCATGAGGAAAAAATAAGATGTAGGAGACATAATCATGATAAAGTGAAGTTTACATGTCTATCGTCCATTAAAAGACTTTGAAATTTTGAAATATAGAGTTCTTACCATTAAGAATGTTAGATATGAAGGACCTAATCTTATTACAATCAGTTCTTTTATACTTAATTATTTATTTTTTTTACCATCGACTCTAAAGTCATCTTTAAATCAATTGAACTAAGGTGAGCTTCAACAATGCATAACTTTCTAGCAAGTGGGTAGTGGGGAGGAAGGGGTGGAGGCTGAAGAGGCTCCCTAATCAACTTTAACGTAAGCTCGAATCCTACCATAAAATTAAAATGAAGGATACAGTGATATACATGATATTATAGAAGGTTAGGTTATCTAAAATAGGGTTTATAAAATCATTCTATGATTTATAGTTAGACCACTAAATAAATATTTATATTTGTTACTTTCATCTATTAATAAAGATAAATGATATGAACATTCACTCTAATCAAATTAAGTGATAGAGTGAGCAGCTTCAATTCATCATAACATGCACCCCTATTAAACCAAAAGAAAGAGAAAAATATTAAATTCAATGAGATTCCCACCCCATTATATATATATATTTAAAAGATTTACCCAAGATCACGTCGAACTTTTTTTCTCTCTCTCTCTTCTTTTCTTATGAAATCTCCATCTAAATAAATTTATAAATAAAGAAGTGAATAGTTTTAGGTCTATTTCCTCTTTTATCTTTGTCAAGTCAATATAATCATGCTATGTTGCCAACCAGTTGGCAGAATAAAATATGTTGTTTTTCTTTTGTGGTGTGTGTGTGTGATAAGTGTTTCTTCACCTTTCATACGCAACAAACCAAACCTCATTCACACATGTAATTGGACCTAGTTGGTTGATCTCTAACTTGGACCCCAACTCACCATATGGCCCACATGGGTTTGAAAACGACTCAGCAAATTGACTCGCCAACAAAAGGTTTAACTTTTCTAATGACCCATTTTGACCCATCATCAATCAGCAATAAGTAGACACTTGGCGTTTTCCCAACCGTCAACGGTCCACTGTTTGCTTTATAAAAGTTCAACTCGGATGACCCTGCGAGTTGACTCAAAGGTACGTTGAACCTTTGATCCATCCTAGGCCCACTTCCTATCACAATCCATATAGTTGGCTCAAATAAATTTGTTTTAGGAATGTTGACTACTTTATTCACAAAATTATTTATTAAGCATTTATGTGAATAAATTTGTTAGTAGGGAATCAACTTAGTCATTTTTTATTCTTAGATGAATGTTGAAGAAAGACCAGCCCACCTAAATGGGCCATGACCAGTTAGGCTAACATGTTTAATTTGGAGGAAAAGGACAAAAACTCTCCATCTCCAGAGCGTGAGTTGTCTCTGTTGATCATTATCAAGACAAATAATAAAAAAAATGGGTTTTTGTTGTATCACAGTATATTAAATGACTCAGTGAGCTGGCAATCAAATTCACATGGAGAGTTGGATTGTATTCAAGAGTTGTCGAGTCATGACTCGGTCCAACAACCCCATGGTAATCGGCAAAGTCAACAAAGTGTTTCATTATATGATTTTGGATCCACCATAGTGGATTTGACAAAAAGATGATGCATGTAGTTTTCACACCATGACAAAGCTTGCTTTCCTTTGAAGTGATGTCGTTTTATACTTTTAATGTGAAAAGAAAAAAAATAAAGAGTTTTCCCAAGATCATTGCATTGATAATTGATGCAAGGGGATTGAGATACTAGGAAATTTCCTTCATGTGGGACTTGAATTTTAATTTTTTTTTTTTTTTAATGATTAAGGTGTTCGGGTCTATTAGAGCACCCTGTTAGCATAGTCTCACATTGTCTAGGTACAAAAATTAGTAACTGTATATAACACGAGAAGCACCCTTCTCTCAATGGTTAACTTTTAAGAGTGAATTCTACTTTAAGATTGTTGACATTTTATCAAAGCAAGGTACTATAGGGATGAGTTGGGTTTGTATCTCCTGTCCTGCATGGAGGGATAGAGTCGAGTGTCTCCAACCCTGATGCGGAGGGGGAGTGTTAGCATATGCCACATCACCTGTGGGCCTTAAAGTCTTGGAGTTTATAAGCATGTGGGTTCATTCTCCTTATAAGTCGATTTTTAAAGGTGAATTCTACTTATGTGATTAATACACTCGACTAATCCTCAGAGCATCTGCAAGCTTCCCTACTCAGATACACCATGTAGCTCTACAGAAAGTGGCCCTTTGGGGTAAAATAAGAATCAAACTCAGAACTCTTGTTTTCTAAAGCGGTTCATGACCATTACTCCAACTAATCCTTAAAACCAACTATTTAAAAGCATATGGGTTGGATAATCAAGATCATCGACTGATTGTTATTTTTGGATCCAACAAATAATGTGTCTCACTTAAAATTCAAGATACCAGAATGATATCTTAAAATGGATGATAGGAGCAATATTAAAAAAATTAAAATTAATAAATGACTGTATTACAGAATTTTAAAAGTGGCTTCAATAAAATCTTAAAGTAACTCAATAGATGAGATCACAAACTGAAATATTATAGGCAAAAGGTGGTAGGAGAAGGATAAGGGATGAAAAACTAGATAGATTGTGGAGTGAATGAAAGGATAAATTTGAAAGGTTATAAGGATTTGAAATTAAAATGATGATTACTACACAATTAATAAAGCTGATGGTAATCTTCTTCAAAATCTCATAACAGTCTAATATTTTTTTGGATGATTAAAAGATTACGGCTCTGCCACTTTGGCGGCCTTGACCATAATTTTTGGCCCAACATAAAAGATGTAAACATTTGCAATAATGTCCACATAGATGGCGGTGGTAAGCTCAACATTTAGAACTTGTCTATTTGTACAGATTTTTCTAGAAAAATTGAATTTTTATTGGGCTGCTTGATAATGAAATGGAGAGAATGTAATGAAAAATTGGTATTGATTTACTATTTTAACAATGAGTTCTATTTATTAACATAACATGATAGATGTGGGAAACACGAATGTCTATTCTTTCATTCTTCTTCTAAAGTTGATATCGTTGATGGTCATTTGACATCAATTCTACCAAACAACCTTTAAAAAAAGAAGGGAATATATTTTAAAATGTCTATTCACATGCCAATGCCATGTTGGGAATCTCATTTTTTAATTGAAATGGATTACAAATTTGAGTTTTAGGACTACATTTTCCTAGAAAAATAGCCTCAGAATCGTTTCATCGAGACCCATGGAGAAATGCTTAGTTGTGAAAAATTATAAAACACAATTTTGAGATTTAGGCTGTGTTTGGATGAGGGAAAAGCTTTGTAGGGGTTTTTCCTATGCAGAGGTGTAACGACCCTCCCTCCAGCAAAATATTGCCCACTTTGGACCCCACGGGCCTGCAAAGCTTTGCTTTGGGCTTAGCCCATTTGGCAAGACCCAGGGGTAGAAAAATCGATTGGGCCGAGATATCGGCCGATTTTTCATATCGGCAGATATATTGGCCGCACTTTTTCTCTCTCCTGCCCATTTTTTTTTAAAAAAAAAATAAAAAAATTACAGTAAATGAAGATAATTATGGGCTTATTGAATATATAATTTTTTATAAAATATCGGGCATTTACATCTTCTAATATGTTTTTGAAGTTACAATATCGGAAAATTATATAATTAGTAATAAAATGGTGAAAATTACAAGGAAAAACAAATAAATGAGAAAAATTTGTAGGAATAATTTCATAATTTAAATTGATATAATAAAAATAAAGAATACCTTCTAATAATAATGACAATGGTAAAAATATTAGATAGTAAATATAATATTAAATTATTACAATAAGATAAATAAAAGAAAAAATTATACTTTTTACTTTCAACATAAGTAAATATTGTATTTAAAATAAAAAAAAATATTACTTTCACATTAAAAATAACTTTTTGATAAAATATAAGAGTACACACATGAGCTTTCAAGTGAACTCTTTAGAAGCTCACGTGAACTCTTTACTTTTTTTCATAAAGATAAAGATGGGTTTTCACTTAGAAACCCTAATGCTCATCTTTTAATACCCTTATTCTCTTTCACTCTCTCTATTAAACCCTAGCTGCCGTCGCCGCTTTCTGTATTTTTCCCGTCAACGAAGAAGAAAAAGAAGAGAAAGGAAAGTTGTGAAAGGTATAGTGATTTTTTTTTCTTCAATCTTTTCTCCATATTTCCTTTTTTCTCTTTCCATTCTTTCTTGTTCGATATTTCTAAAAAAAAAATAACGAACAACTGACTTTTTAAAATTCGGCTGATATCATGACCGAATTATCAGTCAGAAATTCGGTCATATCGGCCGATATACATCGGCCTTCGAAAACCCGATATATATAGGCCAATACGCACAGTATCAGCCGATATTTTGACCCCTGGCAAGGCCCAAAAGGTTTTGTGCTCATAGGAGGGAGTTGCCATCTTAAATACCCCTCCCAACCCAACTCTCTGGGCAATGTGGGACTTTTTCCTACATGCCCAAGTGGGTATTACAATCCACCCCCTTAGGATCAGAGTTGTCCCCAATTTTGTCATGTCACACGGACAGAGGGTCCATACAGGCAAGCAACGTCACAAAAGTAGAGAACCCACACAATCCGAGTGTTGAACCGTGCTCTCGTAACGACTCGCCCCTCCAACACAATATTGTTTGCTTTGGACCACATGAGCCCACACAACTTTGCTTTAGGCCTGACCCACTTGGCCAAGCCCAAAATATAACGACCCGACCCGAATACAGGGCGTAGGATTTGACTCAGTGTGATATTGTCCGCTCTGGGCCTCGCACACCAGCGAGCCCGCATGGTTTTGCATTTGGGCCCAGGCCCACCTGGCCTGGCCCAAAATGCCTCACACTTGAGTTCCATAGGTGGCTTCTTAATAAACCCACCCCCCCTTTTCTTTCCCACTGATGTGGAACTCTAAGGGAGGGGTAAGGTATCACAATCACCCCCCCTAAAGTCTCGAGCCATCCCCGGCTCTATCCGGTCCAGCTCAACAATTGCAGGGGAAGGAGGAAAGCCCACACAGTCCGAGTGTTGAACTCGGCTCTGATACCATTTAATAACGACCCGACCCGAATACAGGGTTTAGGGCTTGACTCAGTGTGATATTACCCACTCTAGGCCTCGCACACCAGCGAACCCGCACGGTTTTGCATTTGGGCCTAGGCCCACCTGGCCTGGCCCAAAAGGCCTCACACTTGAGTTCCATAGGTGGCTTCTTAATAAACCCACCCCCCCTTTTCTTTCCCACCGATGTGGGACTCTAAGGGAGGGGTAGGGTATCACACAAAAGGCCTTGTGCTTATGGGAGAGGTTGCCCTCTTAAATACCCCTCTCAACTCAATTCCCTGGGCGATGTGGGGCTTTTTCCCACATGCCCAGGTGGGTATTACAAGAGGATTTTCTTAAGTAGGGGTTTCCACTGTTGCGGGATTCTCCTGATCTTATTTGTTAATTAAAAAAAAAATAGATGTAAGGAGAAAATAGCATTCCCCCTAAGGAAAAAAAGTTGTTTGGTAAATGTAAATATTTTTCATTTTAGAAAATATGCTATATTTTAAAACTTATTAACCAAAAGTAAGTAAAGGGAGAAGTCTATATTTTCTAATAAAGAATTTTTTCTTAATTAAAGTATTTTTTATTATCTAAAATTAAGTTATATAGTAAATAGTTAAAATTGTCTATTATTTTTAAACTAGAATTTTTTATTCAATAAAAACCATTTAATTTATGGCCATATATCAAATGGTAAAATGTATGGGATAGAGTTCAATTTTTGAAATTATATAAATCTATAAGAAACTTGTCATCTCATATGATTGAAAATATCATAGTTGTAAATTTTTTTTTTTTTTTTAAATACCTAATCAACTCGTGTGTAACAAAGACCTTCACTTGCAATTAAGAAAAGAGAAAGAACAAGTGAAAAAAAAAAAATCGAATTTTCAAAAGAGGTTTTTTACCTTATAAGGGAAATACCAATCAAGGGAAAATAACAAGGGAACTCCTCATTTCCATCCCTTACCCCTCTTAGCCTGCATTTGGATGAGGGGAAAGCAGAGGGATTCAGGGGATTCTCCTCATTTCTCATGTTTGATATTTTCTAATCAATAGAAAAAGTAAGACCCAGTTTATTCTCCATTTCCCTTCTCTGACTTAAATTTGATTTCCTTTGGAGAGGGATGAGAAACCATGGTTTCCTCTTCTCTCTTTACTGCTTTTTTTATTTATTTTCCCCTTCAATTGTCAAACAAATACAAGAGAATCTCTCTATAAGAGAATCCTCTAATCAAGGAAATCCCTTATCCCCTCCATTTCCTTTCTCAAACTGAAATTTGGCTTCCCTTTGAGAGGGAGGAGAAATCATGGTTTCCCCTTCTCTCCTTACTTCTTTCTTTATTTCTTTTCTCCTCATACATTTTCCCTTGAATTACCAAACAAATACAAGATAATGTCACATTACGAGAAACCCCTAATCAAGGAAGCTCCTTATCCAAGGGAATCCCCCAAGAAATTTTCTCCTCATTCAAACATAGTCTTAACTAAATAAATCTTAAACACTTTAGTGATACGTATCTTGTGGATAATGATCCGTACACTATGAGTTTTCACTATGGTGCACCACCCTTAAAAGGAAAAGACCATTTTGTTGTCTCTTTTTTAAAGAGGGAAGAGAGAGAAGAAGAAAAGTAATAGCAAAATGGTCTTTTCTTTTTAAAGGTGGTGCACCATGGTGAAAACTCATGGTGTACTTGCCAGTATCGTGTACTTGACCCATTTATTAAATGAATTAACATAATCCAACTAAACTTAAATGAGTTGGCCCAGGCCCACTCATTTATTAAGTGGATTAACTTCATGCAACTATAATTAAATAGGTTGATCCAACCAAGCCCATTTATAAAATGGGTTGAGCAAAAGAAGTCTCAACCCATTTAGTGAACAGATTGACCAATTTAAGTAGATGGACAAACTTAAATGGGTCACTCAAGTTGGCCCATTTATTAGAAGCTTAACCCAACATGTTTTTGTATCAAACTTGATCCACTTATTAAATATGTTGACTTAATTCGAACAATCATAAATTGTACATTTCAAACTTAAACGGGTTGACCCAACCTTTGGCCCATTTATTAAATTCTTAACACAATGACATTCGCACCTAATTCAAACCACTTGGTAAACAAGTTGACCCAACTCAATGATGAATTATCAAATGGCTTATGCTTGAAATATCACTATTGATAAACTTTGATGCTAAATCTTCATCAAACATATACTATTAAAATCATCTTATGACTATCATTATTTTTATCCAACTATCTTATTATTGAGCTATTAGCTAATATCATTGCAAATGTCTAAAGTATCAACACTCCATGAAACAAGAGGTGAGTCAATGGGAGTTCCAATGAAGGGCCACTTCCTATGGGAATATGTATAGAGTAAAGTCCTATCGATTTATCCGGTATGTGCGGATAGAGGGTTTTCACACACCCCAAAGGACTAGTCGGGTGCGATGCGTGAACACCTTCGGACCTAAAAAAAAAAGGGGATAATGGAGGATAATCACCCATTCCCTCTCTTTGGTAACTAAGGGAGAGAGGTAAAAAATCAACTTTTTATCCCTCCTCAACTTTTGAATCCTTTTCAAATGAGGGTTTTTCATATTACCTGAGGTAACCCTTTATCCAAAATTTACCCCTATCCAAACGCAGCCCCAATGTTTTGGATGAAACCCAACCATCCAAACATACAAAATATTACAAACCAAAACATAGATAGTGTCTAAATCATAAACATAAACAAGAAAAACAAGAATGGTAAAAGTATACTTTCTTTCTTTTGACTCATTTCGGAGCACAATATTTTGATGTGGCAACTGCCAACATGACATATATTAGTGAAATAGTTAATCTTACCAATATAAAAAATAAAAAAAGTTGTAAATGATTAATAATCTAAAAATTACTTTCATTATACATTGCTAACCATTTGATATTGACGGTAAGAAACTTAATAATATTGTAAGACTTGCGTTGTACTGTAAACAGGGGCAACCAACTAAAAAGTGAATAAAGAAACAAAGAAATGGATAAAAAGTTTCATGCCTTCTGCTGTACTAAATATCAAACCAAAGCTCCTGTACCAAGTTTAATGCCTGGCTAAAAACTTTAATGCAATTACTTCAATCGGGTTCATTTATAGAAAAATGTGCACTTATGATTTTGTTTCAAATGCAATATGGAAATTTATGTTTTTTCTCGGTCTTTCTTCTTCAAACTTTCTTTTAAGAAAGCTGGCTTTATAATCAGTTTTCACGTTTTTTTTTAGATCATTCAACTAATCTTCAAAGTACGTACAACTCTCCTTACCTATAGATATTAGATAATTTTGTATGAAGTTGTCTTTTGCAATGGAGTGAGAATCGAACGCAAGACTTTCGCTTCTTAAGACAAGTTTTTAACCATCACTCTATTGCTGATTTTATAAAAAAATTAAAACTTTGGAAAAAAAAATTAAGTAGAAAATTGGGAATTCTATTTTCTTTTAGCCTCAAAAGTTTTGGGCTTTGGATAGATCAGTGGCAACAAATTTTCTATAAAGAGGTTTCAAAAAAAAAAAATCAATAAGAGAAAGTGATGGTATTTGACTACTTTCCTTTTTAATTTTTTACTAAATAAATTACTTAGAAAGAGAATTCTTTTGAGGGGTGATTTACATGGCGAAGGTGTAGGAGGTTATCATCTTTGTAACATTATTTTAAAAACTCACTCAACCAAGCGGTTCAACCCGGTTCAACCTTGACCCATTTTAAGTTCTATAGCTCTTTTACGAAATAAGGTAATAGGGATTCTTAAGAGAAGATAAAAAGGAAACATGATAAAAATTGGGAAGATCAGGTTGGAAGGTAATGTTGGGTCAGCAAGGCCCCAGACCAACCTGAATTTAAATTGGACGCTATTATTTTAACCTAAAATTGGGCCTGGGTCTTAGCCCAAGTTGATGGAGGTTCAAATTTTTGGGACGGGTCGAGTTTGCATATGATGGGCTGGACCTAACTGTCACTCCTAGACTAGATTCATCTGGATAACAATTTCTTACTTTTCAGTCCATAAAGAGGCCGATTAGTAGAAGCCTAACATACAGCCCACGATTGATGAACTACTTCTGCCCTACCTTAAACTAGCATGTCAACTGACTAGGTGGAGTTGGCCTATGTCCAGCCCATAAAATTGAGGATTTCATTTTGGGCCCGTCCATGTGTTACTAATTCAATTATCATATTTGTAATCAAAAGCATTCATCCCATCTTTTATTGGCTTCCCGTTATGCCAGCCATAGTTCGAAAAATCAAAACTTAGATTTCTCTTAAAATCCTATTGAGTTGAGAAACTTGGACAAGTTTTCCAACTTCAGTTAAAAAGATTCGGTAAAACTCATTGACTTACTTAATTCAGAACCTTATTGAGTCAAGTCAACTCGAATCAATTAATTTTATTTATTTATTTAGAGTTCTAAACAATGGCCTAAACTGATCCTAGCAAGAAATTCTAAGCTTGGGCCTGGAAGTATTAACTAATTTGCTAATCACTAATTAAACGTGCATCATTTTATCTAGTTTTTGTTTTTGAATTTACATGTGGGAAACCGTGGGATACCAAGCGTAAAATCTCCATGGGTGATCCCACTACCCCTAGGACACACCAAGGTTAGGCCATGGGGGCTCTAACTCACAACCTCCCACTTCCTGAGGCGAGAGGCAACCAGTTGAGCTACAACCATGTGGGTCATTTTATCTAGTTTTGTTTTAACTTTTAAACATTAATTTAAGGTCGCACTAATTTAGGCATGCAGTGGGCTGGGTTCATCAGTGAAAATGATTTTTAGGGCTTATTCCCCGTATTGGTTATTCTCACCCACATCATTTGGGTGATGTGTCAATGTGCAACACAGTTTTTGGCGACCCTATCCATCTATGAATAATTAATTCTGTCTATCAATATTATCGTCGGTATCATCATCATTAAAATCATTTATCTCTTATGTTTGTTAATAGATGCCTTTAAACCTATAGCGTTCTTGGATCAAGATTTGGAATCACGAGATAATTAGAAAAGAAGCTATTAAAGTTAAGTAAGCTGGATGGAGTGTTGACCCTTTTTTATTAAGTGGGCTTACGCCATCATCTCAGAGTTGAATGTTCAGTCCAAACTCCAAGCCCATCTTGAAATCTGAAACTAATGGGTTTCAAATGGGCCGGTCCAATGCTTCTTCCATCCAACCGTTTACTTAAATACTGAATGTGCAAGACAAAATCCTAAACTAGTATTACCATCCACAACTGGACAAGGACTCCATGAAATAGAATAGTGATGGGCCCGTGATATAGTTTTTCCCTTCAATATGTAACCGGTCAAAATTCACCTTGATCAGATTGATCAAATCATACTTTTAAATCTCTAAAATTTTAATTGTTTAAATTTTTTTTTTTATCCCTAAACTTTGTAGCATTTAAAAAAGATAGATTTGATCAATTCAATATAATCATTTTTGACCGACTATATTAAAAAAGAAAAAGGAACATTTTAATAGCCTCATTACCACCTCATTTCATGGGTCCCACATATAGATTGGTTGAAGTTCAATATCATTTGTCATTTCTCAGATATTTAAGGGGGTCTGATGTGGGCATTTAAGTGTTTGTCTAAAAATATTGGTAGTACTGAAATTGAAAGTTAGAACAAAAATTATTTATTAGAAATTAAAGAATTGGGCCAATGTGCTGAAATATGAGTCAGAACTTTTCGACCCATTAATAACCGGCCCAAAATTTTATATTTGGCCTTATATTTAAAACTTTGACAGATACCCATTGGGTGACAAGTCCTTTTCCAACCATAATATGACTGTAAAAAAATGATAAATATAGAAAATGTCATCCATTTTCTCTATTTTTACCTGTTTCTTTATCTTTTTACTGTATTGGCCGGCATTTGATAGCAATGATACAGACATTCAGATCCACTTTTACTACAATGGGAAGTTTTTATTATTGTTTTTTATGGACATTTATTGATAGATTGAAATTGAAAAGCCCAGTTTCTAGTGCAAGAGCATTGAGGAGTTCAAGCATTGGAGAGAATAAAGAGAAATTATTGTAATGTGAATTAGTTCACAAAAATCAGTGTGAATTTTAAGAACTCGTATGAGAAAGCGAAAATTTTGAGTTCGATTTTCACTCCACCTTAAAGGATCACTCTATCACTAAAAAAAAAAGAATGTGAATTTTTTGGTAGTGATTTTTGCACTATGATTTTTTCTCATGGTGCACCATATTTTAAAAGAAATTTTAATTTTGCATATACTTTCCTCTTTCCCTCTATTTTTTTCTTTTCCAAAAATAAGGGCAACATTGAAATTTCATTCAAGTTTAGTGCACCATAAGAAAAACTCATATTTTGCTTCTTAAGACGAAAGACACCTAGTTGAGTTACACCCATATGGGTAATAATTCAATTTAAAAACTATAGGTATAACTCAACTGGTAATCTCCCACTTTATAAAGCAGAAAGTACTAGGTTTAAACCCCCATAGCCTCACCTGATCTACCCTAAGGACAGTGGGTATTACCCATTAGATTTTATATTTTTACGTTGAGTTTCCTCAATTTCTCACACACATAAATTCAAAAAAAAAAACTATTTTTAAAAGTTTACAATTACAAATCGTTGTGCATTGATTAGCAACAGATAATTTCTCTAAAATAATGATATTGATCAGAAGCCAGTGGTATGCAGTATAAGTTTAGTGCACCATGAGAAAAACTCATATTTTGCTTCTTGAGACGAAAGGCACCCAGTTGAGTTACACCCATATGGGTAACAATTCAATTTAAAAACTATAGGTGTAGCTCAACCGGTAATCTCACACCTCATAAAGTAGAAGGTGCTAGGTTTGTACTCCCATAGCATCACATGATGTACCATAAAGACAGTGGATATTACCCGTGAAATTTTATGTTTTTACATTGGGTTTCCACAATTTCCCACACATAAATTAAAAAAAAACTATTTTTAAAATTTACAATAACAATCGTTGTGTAGCAACAGATAATTTCTCTAAAATAATGATATTGATCAGAAGCCAGTGGTATGCACTATGCAGTGTAAGGATTTTGAAATTGAATGATTTGATTCTGTCAATAATTTCCATTATATTGAAGTTAGACCAATAGCTTTCTTTTGCAGGACTATTGAAGGCCTCAAAGCCATCAATATGATGAACATACAGTCAACATACTTTCTTAAAGGCCCCATTAATGGAGAAATATTGTTTGCTCAAAAAAGGAAACACAACAAAGGGCCACATAGAAATAATGGAAAATGACAAATATTGGGTAGCTAAACATCATTAACCAAAGTTTTTTTTTTTTTTTTGGAAATTCTATATAAAGAGTTGGCCCCATCATGTCATGGTTGACCTACAGCTGTCCAATCTATTAAAATTTCAGACAATTCATTTCAGATTAGGAATCTAAGCACCACATTTAAATCCATGTAATAAAATAAGGCATCCAATTGGAATTTTCAACTTTCTTGATGTTGATAGCTCAGCCTCGAAGGGGCCAACATGGCCTTTTTCATAAATAAATAAATAAAATTAGGGGTTTGAATTAGTAGTTTTGAATTTTTTATTTTGAATATTATTTTTATATTGGGTATTAAGAATCAAATATATTTCATCCGATATGTAAGCAATTTGTCTAGTATTGCCTCATATTCTTGTGTATTATAAGAATATAAAATTTGAGAAATGACCAAACATTTAAAAAACTGAAAAGAAATGGCTGAAACTTCTTGCATTTTTGTCTATTTAGACACCCCACAAACCAAGACAATGGGATTAATTTATGATTCTTTTGGAAAAGAAAATGGTGAAATAGTCAATAGAGTGCAAGTTGGATTAGGTAAAACTGAATGCACATAGCTCAACTTAAAAATAGTTAGAGTCACGTCGAGTGGGGTCAAATATTAGTTAGAATAAAGAAATATTGAAAACTAGAGATATCACTGGGTCAGAAATTCAGATCAGGTCGGGTTGAGTAACTCGGGTCGGGACGAATTCAATAATTTTTTATATAAATTGAGTTGGATTTATTAAAATCTGATCCGACTTGACTTGAGTTTCAGCCCTATCACTGAGTTTAGATTCAGGTCCAATCCAATTTTTTTTTTTTAAAAAAAAAAATCACTAATATCGACCGTTATCGGCAATATATATCGACCGATATCAGTAATATATATCACCGATATATAAAGGTTTAAAAAATGATATATATCGGATCGTATCATTTGATATTATCACCCCTGGTTTGACTCATTTGAAAAGTTTATGTTTATATATGAAATCCAAAAAAAAAAACATATTGATTAAATTAATGAAGTCATATTTTTTAATTTTTTTCAAATTTTGTTTATTTTAAATTATTTTTTAAGTTGACATAAAAGATTAAAAAAATTAGAGTATTTTGTTTGTATGAAATGTCAAGTATACGGTCAGATAATGTATCTATAGTTTAATGTTTTATATAAAAAAATTGACAATATATAAAGGTGCAATCTGGCAAGCGAGATGAGTTCGGAATCTCAACATTTAAATCATTTTGTCGTTTACTCCACATTTAGTACTTAACCTTTTTCAGCATTTTCCTCATTTTTATGTCAATATCAGTCAGATCTTTTCAACTCATAAAATTTAAATTTAATTTTTTTTTATTTTTAAATGATTCTATCACAAATTTCAATTATTAACTAGACAAAAATGTGATAAATCACTCTAATTTAACAAATCTAATTTAGAATTTTTATTTCTATTTTTAATCTTTTTTGTTATTTTTCTCAATTTATGCATTAAATCCTTTTTGCTTTAGCCATTTTTTCACAAATTTATATATTTTTAATTATGGACAAGACAAAAGCTATAATCAATCAACTCAGACATGTAATCTTAAAAATGTTTATTTCTATTTTCATCATTTTTGCCCAAATTTCTATATTTTCAAGCCTCCATAAAATTATCTCAACCTCAAGAATTAAATGAATGACCATCATTGATTTTGAGAGTCACCTAAAATTGTCTCTCTTAACATTGATTGGTGTTTTCATGTGTTACTTAGACAACCCTATTTTATTCAACATTTATATTTATTTAACTAGATTAACTATTATGATTGAAATTCTCTATGAGTTTGGAATGATTTATTTCATTGAAGCTATTAGTATCTTGAGGAAGGTAATAATCTCCAATACAATCTCAGTTTTTAAAATCTTGATATCTCGGCTGATACGATATATATCGGCTGAGATTATTTTTATCGGCCGATAAAAGTAGTTTTTTTTAAAAAAAAAATAGGAAATAAGAAATTTCTTGGCCGAGATATCGGCCGTTACCGAGATTTATACCTTTGATCTGGAGCAATTGCATACATATTTTTTAAGTAAAGTTGAGATATGAGGTGTTTTTTTTTGTTGAAATTTATTTGTTTCTAAATTTTTTTATATTTTATCTAATAGAAATTGTACTAAAATAAATCCACACATGTAGTTCACTTGGTCTAAATTTCTAAGGTTATACTAGAGATTTTAGGTTCAACTCCTCTTTGACTTTTCTATACATGACGCATGCGGGTGGTTTCGTATATCTGCAGGATTATTCTCACCTCTAATGTGGAGTAGCGATACCCATGTTATCCAAAAAAAATCTTGGATTATATTTATTTTACTACTAATTCAATTATAAAGTAAGGAGCGAGAATTTTGAGTGAAGAGAAAGGCGGAAAATGTATTTTAAAGTAGCAAACATGATGAAGAATGGAGTTTATAAAGTAAAATGCAATTTGATTTATCTTTTTATATAGACAAATATGAAAGTTTCTTGGGTATAAAAAATAGGTATATGTACCTTGACCAAAAAAGCTTAAAAAAATACTTGAATTTTTTGTAAAAGCAGAAAGATTTAACAATCCATAATGCGTGCTAGTGGAAAAATTTAACAATCCATAGTACCCTTAACTTCAAATCAATTTGGGCCATTGATTTTTTTTGTTTTTTCAATTAGCGAGCTGTCTAGGACCTCTTAGAGCACTTGATTAGTCTCAAGACGTGTGCAAGCGCCCCATATACAGTTAATAAAACTACATAGAATGACCCTTTGAGGGCCAGCAATAGTCCCACATACATTTTGTGTTTAGCGACACGGGTTTTAGTGTATTCTCGATTTTACCCTTCGCATGAACAGTAAAATTCAACGGGCTGATTTTTTTTACTGTTCATGTGAATTTCCGCGAGCTGAATTTCACTGTTCATGAATTTTGGCGAGCCGAATTACATTGTTCATGAATTTTGGCAAGCTGATTTGCACTGTTTATGAATTTTGGTGAGCCGACTTACAATTTTGGCGAGCCGATTTACACTGTTCATGAATTTTGACTTGTCGACTTGCAATTTCGGCGAACCGATTGCACTGTTCATGAATTTTTGGCATTTTTTTTTCTTCGACATGACAGGTGAAAGGCAAATTGAACATCATGGTAAAACCCATATCTCTATACATAAAATGCCCGTATGACGATGTCTTACTTCCTTTCAATATTTAAATTTTCATATGAGTTCATCCCTACTCTACAAGTCACGTCCTTCTTCTTCTCCTTCTTTTCTTTCCTTTTCTTTCTTTCCGTTTTCTTTTCTTTTTCGTTCTCGTTTATAAATACATGTAATAGGTCTTCAATTAGATCAATACAATTGAATGTAATAAAAGATTTTAAGTTTAGTTTCTTCCGATGTTTGAGATCCTCTCTCTCTCTTGTTATTTATTTTATTTTATTTTTTATTTGATTAAATTAAAATAAATTATTTCCTTTATTTTTGAGTGGTATTGTTTGATCCATTAAATGTTTGATCTTTTGAAATTTCTGGTTTCAGTTTCTGATCTTGGGCATCTCATTAATTCTACCATTAAGAATTAATTTGAGATTTAGATTAAATTCAATAAATTTAGAATTTCATCTAAACCATATTTACAATGATTTGTTGAAATTATTTTTAGCACACATCTTATACAAATTCAGATCTTTCAAACTAATTGATCCTCGTCATTCAAAATAAGCTATTAAAAATATACTTCTCTAAATTGACAACAAACTAATTCATAATTGATAATTTCTCATAGTTTGGTCAGTCAATTTTGTTAAGAAAGATTGATGTAAATAAAATACTAAATTACAATTAAATTATTTTAATTTCTCTACATTTCATTGTTGTATATCTTCCTTTGTAGATGCCTTAGAATGTAGGTCATATGATGATGCTATGGATATTAAAATTTAAGAGACTGCTACGAAAGAGATTTTTTTTTTTTTTAATTTATGGGGGAAATCGAGTTTAAAACCTCCTCGGATGATACCCAGTGACCCACTGCCTTTAAGAATTTTTTTCCTTAAAGAAGATTTAAACATGGTCATAAGAGATAATTTAATATCTAGGTCGAAAATTGAAAATTTCGGATTTTCAAATAAAGAGAAAAAAAAAGGAAATGAAATGAAACAAACGAAAGGTCAGGCCATTCACCAACCATGCTACGTTAGGCTAAGCTAGCCAAATCTTTCCAAATTTGCAATAACTCCAATGTGCAACACAATTTTAAGTATCATACAAAATCATTTCAAATTATTCCTATTTATGATAAATGAATTAAAATTTTAATCTCCAATCAGTACATATAGAATCTTAAAAGACCCCATATTATCAAAGATTGTACTTTTGTATGTGATGAACAATATGATACATATATGAACTTCTATATAACAAGTAATGTCCCCTTGTATTTTGGATTAGGAAAAAAAATTTGAGTTCCAAACATATATTTAATGTTTTGAAATTTTAGGTCTTATATGACATCTACAATGATAAGAAATTATTGAGTATTAAAATTGTTCTAAGAGTCTATTTGTTTGATGAAAAGAATAGTTTTGATAGATAAATGATAATGACTTTAAATTTCTAATTTCAGTTCGACTCAAATTCTATGCGGGTTTTTTATCCAATCTGACTCAAGCCTTATTTTACAAATACATAACTCAACTATTGATTTCTCAGATTGGGTCATACTGGTCGAGTTAAAATCCAACCAAAGTTTCAGTTTCATCCCTAATCTTGAATATTAACATTGAAATCAAGGTATGAATCACGCCACCTACCAAAAGATAGATATCACTATTAAAAAATTCCAAACATGTCCCTTGCGCCAGATTTTGTCCCAGCCGACAGATTAGGCAATGAGATTTAAGATTAGTCTAAGCCTATAAATTCAACCCAATTATTATATTTCCCATCCCAACTTTAGTCTAGGTTTTACATTATATTCCTCTTATATTTTAAGATGGGTCTATGAAAAATATTTATATTTGAATCTTGTGTGCACAAAATATTTTGATCAGATGAAAATTTCCAAACTGTAATTACTGAAAATAATTAAAAAAATTAGTTTAATTGATCTAAATAATTTGATGTTTTTATATGAGATTTATATTAGTGTATGTGGTTTTAGTCCAGAGGATGTGAATTATATGTGTACATGAGGCAAAGAGATGTTATGATTCTGTATCTAATCACTTTTGCAGCTTTATTTATATGTTTTTTGCTTTATTTTTTCTTTATCTCACACTTTAGCTCCCATGTGATATTAAAATGAGTAGAAAATTGGAATAAAATCAAAAGAGGGCAGGCATGCTTGGATATATTTTTAATTAAAGCTTTTTATATAAGAGCCAACTAGAAATTAGCCCACTGAAAGATGAATTTTTATATTTGGATTTTCTCCTACCAATGCATTATTGGAATCCCAAATAATATTTTTAATTTTCTTATGTAAATGAGTTGTTATCCAAACCCCTAAAACCCACATGATCATCATCAATGGAATCTGCCCCTTTTTGAAATTGAAACTCTCTTTTTCTCTTTCTTCCCAATATTAGAATAGAATATTTGCTAGGGAAATAAAAAATTAAAATTTAAAGCATAAGAGAAGAGTCTATGTCTCTTAAAAAAAAAGGCAGTTTCTTTTCTTTTGGTGGGGAAATGATTCAGTGGAGTCAAGTCTACTATCATCTACTACAAGTATCCATCAATTGATTTCTTTATCTGCATCAAACATGTGAGACATTTTTATGATGATCCAGACCGTCTATTGTGGAAGATCCACCATTGATCAGTCTTGAGATGGAAATTACTTGTGTTGGGAGTTAATTTATTGTCCTTACCTAAAAGTGGACATTGGATCTGACTACCCACCTCCACCTTTGATCATCTATGGTTTAATCTTTATAACATGGGGTACTTAGTCCAATGAACACGGTTGGTTCACTTGCTTTATGTACCAAGATAAGTGGCTCTGATGATAAATATTGAGTTTGGAAATCTCGGCAAGTAGTTTAATATTATATTTAGTCTGAAATTCAAGTGAATTTTAATAAATCCAATTCAACTCGTATAAAAGTTATTGAGCACGACCTGAATTGCTAGTTCGAATTGCTCAACCTGACCCGACCCGACCTGATTTGTTAGCTCAACCTAACCTGAGTTGCTGGCTTTACTCGGACCTGAGTTGTTGGTCCGACAGGCCAACCCGTTTTAGCCCAAATTTGATGGAAAAAAAAAAATCAACAGCAGATTTTTTATATTTCCTAAAACTCAGGTCAGATCGAGTCAATTTGGGTCAAGTCAGATAGATTTTAAATTTTTGAGTCCAACCCGACGCGACCCTAAATTCACAAGTACATAATCCAACCCACTAATTTCGCAGATTAGATCATGAGGGTAAGGTTAAAACCCGATTCAAGTTTCACCCCTAATTATATCCAAGGTCTTAGGTTTGACTTTTTTCATACTTACTTTTGTACAAGGAAGTTATGGATGACTATATTCATGTATGGCTTAGTCTTATTTTTAATATGGTGTGAGGATTTTTATAGGAAAAAGATAGTTGCTCTTCTAGAGATAGTAGAAATCATCTCTCTTAAAAAAATTAGAAATTATCTTTAAAAAGTATTGGTTGATATTTCAAAAATTGCTAACCACAGTATTGAATGTGCCCAAGAATCAGGGTTGTTACATGATTTGTGATGAAAGGTCCACCTTTTGTTTATCCAAACTATTTATCCTAATAGTGTGTTTATCTTTCGATTTGAATAGACAATTGTTATAATTTAAAGTTTGTAAAAGGTAAAAAAATCAATTAATTTTTTATTACTGTATTTTGAATTGTGAATTTTAGATAAAACTTAAAGAAACTTAAGAAAAATTGGACAAATTGCTCAATTGTAGGCATGCAACCTAGGCGACTAGATCGAGTTGAGAGCTAACCCTAATCGGTACATATTAAATTTAGATTAAGTACTTTTTAATGCAATCAATATTTCGTCCATCTTCTAACCTGCCAATAATCCAATTTTTTTTGAAACTTTTAATTTGGGCTAAGCAATTCAAGTAGGGTTAAATTGACCGCAAGTCAAACTATACAATTAAAGTAGCCAATTGAGTCTAGATAGATTATGTTTGGCATGTTTCAAACAATGTGGCATTCATGAAAATAAGTCTCTGCCATCAGAATGTAGGGCTGCAACTCGGGTCGGGTTTTGGCCCGACCTGCATGACCCGACCCGATAAATTATGCGGGTTGAGTCGATAATTTCTTGTCAGCGGGTCGGGTCGGGTTGAGAAGATAAAAATCCGTATGAAATTTGGATCAGGTCAGATTGAGGATTTTACAAGTTAACCCGATCCGACCCGCCTAAAATTAAGCTAAAATGGGTTTAGAATGCAAGTGGGGTCAGAATTTAGATTGATTCGGGTTAGAATTCGGGTCTGGTTGGGTTGTGAACTTCGGGTTAAGAATTCAGTCTGGTTAGGTCGGGTTCTATATATATCAACTCGGGTCAAGTTGGATTTTAAAGAACTCAACCCTCCCGATCCAAGTTGCAGCCCAATCAGAATGTAATCACTGAAAAGACATAGATCTCTAAAAATCATCAAATAAACAAATAGAAATAAGATAATATATTAATAAAATATAATTCAGCTTATTTGGGTGATTTCAGTTATGTAAAGTAACCCTAGTGCAATTAATTTAAAAATGGATCAAGTTCTTTTAACATGAACTCATATCTCAAATAAATCTGGTTAGCCCGCCATATTTAATTTAAATTAATTCAAATCCAAGTTACACCCTGCTCAACTCAAGTAGGTTTAACTTTTTGCATTTTTAACTATTAAATTAATATTTGGATGAATAGATGAAACACACATCTACCTGTGGTTAATTCTATTTAAATTTGAGGGTTTAGACCTATGGATATCACATGGTTAAAAGATATAAACAAATAAAGTAATGTTGTTTGACCTTGACCATGGACATGTCACATGTGCCATGGTCTTCTAATGGTCAGTTTTGGTTGCAAGCAAATGGATGGCAACAGTGCCTCAAATTCTACACACATTAATTTTCATATTATGGTATTATGGCCTGTCCATATTTCCAAAGTAGGGTCTGTAGAAAAGCAATTTGAAAAGATCAGAATTTTTCAGAAATTTTTGCCCATATTTTTAAAATTTTGCCTATATATTTAACTTTTATCTGAATTTTTTTCAAAGTACAAATTGAAGAATGTTCAGGTCTTTGGAGTATCCGATTAATTCTCGAGACATTTACAAGCCTCCTTACTCATATACACTGAGTGTAATGGCCCTTTAGAGTAGAGTAGGACTCGAACTTAGAATTTCTACTTTTGAGTCAGATTTTTTATCATCACTTTTGAATTATCCAAATTTTTTTTACTGAGATGATGAATGGATTTCAAACTTGGCCTATGATTTTTACATGAGTGAAATTTACCTTTCAATCCACATTGGATGACATGGGGTTGAATGGGTATTACTTGGTTGACAAATTTTAGAAAATTAATTATGTTTTAATAATCAGTGATAAATGTAGGCTCACAGAGTATATGTCCAAAAAAATCAAATTCTCTCAAATTAATTTACATCCTTAGATGCATATTGTGAGTGATGAATCAAACCATTGATGAGTTGAGTTCTCCGGTTTTCAATCTAAACTGAGTAGAAGGGAAAAAATTATAGAAGAGAGAAAAGAAAAATATGGCATATATAGAACAATACAATTGTACAAGGATATCGGTCGATAAAAGTGGATTTAAAAAAAAAAGGAGAGAAATTTCTCAGCTGAGATGTTGGCCGATATCCAAATACCGACAGATATCGGATATCGGCCGATATCTCGATTGATACCGAGGTTTATACCCCTGCTGATAATGATAGAGGAACTCCGTTTTTTATAATTGGAGGTATTTTTTAATTGAATTAAAATACTCTCTTCCTCTTTAATATTGTCTCTCTTGCTCTACACTATGATTTTTTAAGCTCAAATAACCAATCATGTGGTTATTGTCGTCACTCAATTTTAATTAGATAACTTTTTAATTATAAATTTAAGTTCAATAATTCTATAAAATCCATTAAGTCATTGCTAATATGAGAATTAAAATAAATTAGTATCATTAAACATATATCACCAACTAAATAAAATAAATGACAGAAGATGAGCAACCTATCAGCTAAGGGTTAAGATATCGTTCGATACAAAATGTATCGTTCGATATGATACGAGTTTTCAGTGTCTTATCATATCGATCGATACGTATTATATCGGCCGTAAACGATAGTTCTAGGCCGATATGGCCGATATATCGGCGATATATATCGGTCCGATATCGGCTGATATTCATAATATCAGTCTTTATTAAGAAAAAAAAACACACAAAAGAGGAGAGATCTCGACCGATATTTACATATCTCGGCCGATATCTCAGTCCAGGCGAAATTTTTCACCCCTGCTATCAGCTGTCTAATAGATAAAAGAGTTAAATGAAACTTGCTTCTAATAATTACCATATTAATATACTTTAATTTGATAAGTCCAGTGTGTCTCATAGAGTATTATATTAAAATTAAATTAAAAATTAAAAATGAATCATGACCTCAAATTAAAATTGAAACTGAAGGACGAGTAATCATTTTAAAGAACTTCACATGCATTTTGTTTTTATAGGAGCGGTTTGATAATTGATGGAAAAACCATACTTTTAGAAAGTGATATAATGATCTTGCCATCAAGGGTTAAGAATATAGTCCGGCAATATTCCATTTTCTGTTTTTTTTTAAAAAAAAAACTATTCAAAATATGAGAAAATAAGAAAAATAGGAAACTTAGCGTGCGCATATTTTTGTTAAAAATAACAATCATTTTCATGGAGTATTAAACCATTGAAAGTCAAAATTTTGATATAAATAAAATATGTCCTAAAATTTTAAAAAATGTCTACAAATTTTTAGAAAATAGAAAATCAACATGATGAAACACCTAATATAAAATTTGTGTTCTCAAGTATTTCCCAGTTACATGTATTTTCTATTACCATTCATAAATTTTTTATTGTAAAAATTTTTAAATTTCATAAAAATATTGGAATATTAGAAAAATCATACAAGTACCCTAAAAACTATATCAATCACCTTAATGACCCTTCATTTAAATCTAAAAACACTTGTATATCATTTCATTTATTTTTTCTACAATAAACTAAAAAAATGGAAAGTATCTTAAAAAACCCAATTTTCATTACATTTTTAGAAAAATCTTCGAAAATCACATACACACGCTACAAATTATGTCAATCACATTAACAAATGTCCATTGAATTCCATAAGCACTGAATATTATTTTGTTGAATTATTTTCACAAAAAAACTCCTAATTTTATATTATCTTAGAGCCTAATTCAAAAAAAAAAAATGATGAAAACAACTCAAAATTGTCAAAATTTAAGAGAAAAAAAGTTTTGAATTGACAAGTACCTTTCACACTTGAAGAATTTACTTTAAAACCTTCTTAAAATCACATCTAATGCAAGCTTCAACTTTAAAAATGATAGAAATGGTTTTTTTGAAAAAAAAACTAAAAAATATGCATCGACCATTACTGTACAGTATCAGGCTGATACTAGCCGATATCTATCGCCACTTTATCGGCTGATACTACAATTGTACAGCTGATGAGATATGTATCGTTAGCTAAAAAGCTGATTTGTATCGGCCAAAAAGCTTAAGGACATGTTTAGATCAGAGTTAAAAACTTAAAATTTAGACTCGACTCAAATTGTTATCAAATTAAATAACTTAAATGATCAGTGACTCAATTGAGTCAAAATTTTATTGAATTGTGTCAACTCACCGGTTTCTTTCTTCTTAAAATATAGTTTGGATTCTTTACTTTTTGTCAATACGTTGCAGGATCAATTATTTTTGAACTTTTATATCAATAGTCATGTAGTTGATTTAAAACCAACATATAATTAATTTCATATAATTAAAATTGAGTCATAATAATCACATGACCCAATTATTTCAGCTCAACACATCCTTCCAAGTTCCAAGAAGTTGAAAAAAACAAAGGGTGGTATGGAGAAAGAGACATCACTAAATAAAGAGAGAGTATTTTGATCACATTAGAAGGAAGTGCCTCTAATAATAATAAAAAATAGAGGTACTTTTATCACTACCCTTAAAAATTAAATATTTAATTTTCTAATTTGATGTAAAATCATATGAAGAGTTGATATTGGAAATAATAAATATTAAGCCTATAATCCCTACTTAGAAACTTAAAATTAGGCTCGGCATTTACACATCCAGAAAAACTGTTTCTATACATCCGATTTTGTATTCGGGTGACAAATTACCACGATATCCCTACATTTTCATTCGTTAGAACGAATGCCCAGTTCATTTTTGCATTCATTCAAATGAATACATGTATACCCCCGCAATTTTGATTCGTTCGAACGAATGCCCCATATAAATTTAATTCATTCGAATGAATCGAGTGAACAGTAAGGCGCGTTACTGTTCACCCGTTCATTTGAATGAACAGATGGAAATGAATCGAGTGAACAGTAACGTGCATTAGTGTTCACTCGATTCATTTGAATGAATTGATTTTCTTTAAAATTTTAAAGTTATTTTTTAAGCACTGTGTATTTTTAAAATTTCTCAAATTAAATATCCGGACTAATTACGATAATCTGATAAAAATACTTTAAGACATCAAGGTCTTTTGACACTCCTAAATATTTAAAACACAGTATTTTACAAATAAGGGTATCCCTAGGTTGTACTGAAAACACATTTAGGAGTGTCAAAAGACCTTTAAGTCTCAAAGTATTTTTATCAGGTTATCGTAATTAGTCCGGATATTCAATTTGAGAAATTTTGAAAATACACATTGCTTAAAAAATAACTTTAAAGTTTTAAAGGAGATTTTATTATTTAATACACTATACATTACTGTAGCATATAGATGATAGACCATTATTTTTTAAACACTGTGTATTTCCAAAATTTCTCAAATTGAATATCCAGACTAATTACGATAACCTGATAAAAATATTTTAAGACTTTAAGGTCTTTTGATACTCCTAAATATGTTTTCGGCACAGTCTAGGGATACCCTTATTTATAAAACAATGTGTTTTAAATATTTGAGAGTGTCAAAAGACCTTAAAGTCTTAAAGTATTTTTATCAGATTATCGTAATTAGTCTGGATATTTAATTTGAGAAATTTTAAAAATACACAGTGCTTAAAAAATAATTTTAAAATTTTAAAGAAAATCAATTCATTTGAATGAATAGAGTGATTCAATCCATCGGTTCATTCAAATGAACGGGTGAACAGTAACGCGCGTTATTGTTCACTCGATTAATTCGAATGAATTAAATTTATACAGGGCATTCGTTCGAACGAATCAAAATTGCGGGAGTATGCATGTATTCATTCGAACGAATGCCAAAATGAACTAGGCATTCATTCGAATGAATAAAAATGTAAGGGTATCGTGGTAATTTATCACCCGAATATGGAATCGGGTATGTAGAGGTAATTTTTCCAGATGTGTAAATGCCGAGCCTAAAATTATGTATATAATCAATCTCAATCACATGTTTTTGGAATTGTCAAATTGTGTAGGGGATAGAGATGTGGCGAGTGGGGAGAGTTGATAGTGTATACTGATTTCCCTACTCTTTGATAGAGAACTCAATTCACTCTATTTTGGAGTGAGTTTCTTGGGTGGAGAATCCATAAATTAACAATCCAAACAAGGTGAATTTAGACTTTTAGAACGAGTTCAACTTCTCGACCTCAACTCACCTTGATAAACACAACCCATTTATTTGTTTAAAGATAAACACTTGGATCTAATCGTATCCAAATTCAATAACTACTGACCCGAATGGCAAATAATGTAAATAATATATCTATTGTTATTTGTTAAGTCGTATGAGAAAGAGCCTTTAAATTTAGCCTCATATGTACTAGCCATATTACCTATCAAATTTAAAATTTGGAGAGAGTATGATTAGTATCACAATTCACAAAGTGAAATATAATTGGACTTCACCATTTGAGTTGTCGGTTTTATTATCTATTTTGGTATTTTTCACATATTTTTTTTCATATGGGTTTAGAGTAACTTTTTAAAATATTTTTCTTACTTTTCATTTTCACTAATTATACACTTTTATGGGCTTTATGTTCTTGTTTGGTATTGGAGCTTGACTACTAAAGTAATTTGATTTCCATTTTGTCAAGAAGAATGTCAAAGAATATTTGATTTATGTCTTTGAAATTGTGATGCCCAATAATCAATGTTCAAATGATTAGATAGGGCATAAAGTACCTAAGTCCAAAATTCTATATTTATCCAACTCATCTTTCATGATAAAAAGTGGGCCCTCTAACATAGCTGTCAAAAAATTCAAATGTAAAGTTTATTTGATTTAGTATGGTAATTTAGATACCTCATTTTTCTTTTAAGAGACACTCTATTTTAAAATTTTGTATGAAAATTATCATTTTGCCCTCAATTTTTTTTAAAAATGATTCCTCTACACAAAACTGAGGAGCAAAATGGTAATTTTACATAATTTTTATGAAATGGAGTGTTTCTTAAAAAAAAAGTGGAGTGTGTAAATGACTATCCTTGATTTATATATTAGGCTTGCAACAGTTTGAGTGATATACCTATTTTATCAAAATAATTGAAATTATATAAGATGCCTTAGTACACTTTTTTAATGACAGAGGAGGGAACTTCGAGTACAGTTCTACTAAATCTTCCTTCTGACGACATTCCACACACTCACAGAATAGCCATCAGATTATGTCACGGGGATTCAAATTCACACCATCCCATTTCTTGAGACGTAATGTTACCAACTGAACTATCCCATATAGAATATACCTTAGTACACTTTAATTAATTAAACAAAAACTAAATTATCTTTAATATGACATTCTAAAAAAAATTAAATAAACATATTTTAATTTTGAACCCAAGGAACCAAAATTTATCTAAGCAAAGTTTCTTGAATTTATGAGCCTATTACAAATTATACTATGCATTATCTAACATTTAACTTATTTGGACTACACCAAATTCATTAGTATAAATATTTATTTAATTATTTAATTTAAATATTAAAATTAAAAACTAAGATAATTCAGTTAGCAAACATTTTTCGTATGATGTACATCCATTACTGTAGAGTATAGACCTCCTCTAATCAAATGCCACGTGTCATTCGATATCTCGCAGGATTGGTCTCGTAACGGGTTGTAGTACAAAACGGACAATAAGAATGGAGATTTGGCCAGTTTCGGGTCAGTAGCGGTCCGTCAACGGTCTTCCGACAGCTTTTAAACCAGTGTCCGCTTTAGCAGAGAGGGGTATTTTTGCAATTTCAAAAAATAATAAAAAAAGAGGGTTATTTTTTTCTCTTTTTCTAGTTTTCTTAATTAAAAAACCGGACTTGAAATTGAAGTTAGAGAAATTAGAAATGAAGGGTTTCGGGATTTGAACCATTTCCTTAATATAATAAGCAATTTTTTATCCCACTTTTAACTTTTACAGCACTGCATCAGTTGACCGGATTAGACAATCCATATAGGCGGTTTTGGAGCTTCTAATACCACTTATCTTTCCAACCTTGTTTGCTCCAGAACTTAATTACCAATATGCCCTTGGATGACACACAATTCCCTTATTTATCTTTTTTTCTTTCTTTCACTAAAATCATTTAATCCTTTTTCTTTTTTCCTTTTTTTTTTGGATTGTATCTCCACTAACTAATCTTATATCAAAGAGAAGTCAACCGTAAGCACTTTGTATCAAGCTAAATTTTAGAGGAATTGAATCCAAAACCTCTAATTTAACATTAGAAGTTTGGGTCATTGAATACTTTGATTATTTATTAATCTTATTATTATGTATGTCCACAAGATAAAGTAATAAGATTAAATTGCACAATCACAAAAAGGAGATGAGAAGAGATGGAGACACAAGCATTTTAAAGAGGTTAGGTATCCCCGCCTACATCCTCACCCCAAGACTCCGCTTGAGGATTAAATCCACTAACTTATTTTCCTTTCGGGTATAGAAGAAACCATTTATATCGAGCAACATCCATTTTCCTAGGATTCTCTTTACAAGTTCGAGAATGACCTATTATAACATCCCTTTTCAGGGCAAATTCCTCTTAACCTAAGAATCCTATAAGTTCTATCCAATTTTAAATTATGGATTCTAAGATAATATCCTAGGGTGAGTCTAGGTTTCCTAGGTTTGGTTTGAGCCACGATAAATTACATGAGTAACTTTACAACTTAAACACTCATGACTTAGCACCATGGATACAAACTTGACTTTGATCTTCATTTGCTTTTGAGTTCTTCAAATCTGGAGTCTTCTTCTTTCGGTCTTCACTAGCCATTCATTTGATTCTCCAAAGTCCATATGATGCTTCAGTCTTCTGTTGTTTGACTTTTTTTTTTGAGCGGTAAGATCAAATATTATTAAAAGAAACCAAAGGATATAAGAAAAAGAGACAAGAAAAAGGCCTAAGAGGGTTGGACCCAAAAACAAAATACAAAAAAAAAAAAAAACAACAGAACAGAACATAGAAAACCACCCTAGTAAATGCTAATCGCCAGATAACCAGAACGAGCCAATGATAGAACCTGTCACACTGTTTTTTGTAAAAAAATTCGCCACTTCATTTGCAGTCTGATTGATGTGAACAAAGGATACCTTACAGCCGCGAATCAACTTCTTAATCTCCCTAACCAAGATAATAAGCTTCCAAGGATACCTCACGGTCGCCCGTCTATTTTTTGACTTTGAAGGGAAATCATTTGATCTTTAATTCTTTGCGGGGCTTCATGTCCATTTGATCTCCGGTGCTTTATATGAGATAACAGTGCTTGATATCCAATAGATATCAATTGATGCTTAGGTTCAACTTCATTGTTCAACAAGTGAATCGATCCTGTTCTTAAAACATTATGCTCAAATGTAGATGTTAGCACAGTACATCAAAAAAGATTTAAATTTAAATTTGATGCATTTGAACTAGTGTCTAAATTTTTATATCAATATAATTTTGTTTAAAAATTTATTAAGTGAATGAAAAATTATTTACTACCAATTTTTTGACTAGTATTACTTGTACGAAGCTCAAAATTCTCACTACTTTTAATTTATTTTAGAGTTAGACGATGCCTCTTGGACCCTTTTATTATTATACTTGAGTCAAAGGTTGTCTCACCAAAATAACATTAAATGTTTTTTTTTTTTTAATTCTAATATCTATAGCTATGATAAAAAAGGTGTAGTAAATTCATGAGTTTATCCATAATTATCCAAATTACTTTTATTTTCATAATTTGGAAAAAAAAACATATTGGTTGTTACATACTAGGTCAATTCAACTTGAGAGTTTTGTAAATTCCAATTGCACTAAGGTAACAAGTTTTAAAACCTTGGACTTGATTAACCCTAATCTTTGCTTGTTAGTATGGTATAGTGTAATCATTATTACTATTAAAATTTCATACAACTATGGTTTTAGATTTGATTTTTCTTTTAAGAGGTATGCGGTTGTACATACTAATATATGTTTAATAAACTAATTAATTAAAATAGTTTCTAGCTCGAGCCAATTCAAACCTAATATAGTGTCTCAACTTGTGTGGGTTTGTAGATACCTTTTGTCACTATCAAAGTTGCTCAATAGAAATATGGAATTCTAAAAATGCACACCACATTTACTCCTTGTACACTTGCTTTTTTATATTAGAGAAAACCAATTTTGAAATAAAAATTAAATGAGCAAAGGCTGTCTTTTTAATTCTTTGAAATATTTTAGTTTATTATGAAACTCTAAAAGACTTCATGCTAAAAGGAGAGTGAGAGTCACTTATATCCACGATCAGGACGTTCACCCTAAATGACATGGGACAAGTGAAGTTTCCCAACTCCTCCAACACACATGGAGTTTCTCCCCCTCCTCCATTAGACATGTTCATCACAATCCATGCACATGAGCTTCCCCCATAAGCCATCTAATGCGGACCATCACAATCCCTCCCATCTGGGACGGGAGCCGTCATCAGCTTTAATATCATTTATAACCAATTTTACCCGATATTATTTACTTCAGACATAATATACGCGCCCTCACATTTTTGCTTTGGGATGTGCACCCGTACATACTCCAAAAAGCCTAGGGGTAATTTAGACAAAGATTACATTCACTCATAATTAATCTCTCCGACTTTTTTTTTCTTATCTATTTGGTCTCTCTCTATTACAAATGCTTCTTTCTTGAAGTTTTGGACCTTTTCTTTCGGCATTTTTTTATCTCATACCAAGTGCAATGAGAGCCTAAATGGACATGGGAAGCACCATAAACATGTGCAGAGAAAAGGGAGGAGAAGGGGGCGAAAAGAGTGTTTATAAGGGAAGGGAAGGGTGGACAATGGGGAATTTGGAAAGAAGATAGAAGTAAATTAGAATAGAGGTTTATATATATATATATATATATATATATAGTGGGTTATCTAATCAAATGTTTATTTGACCTTTAGTAAATTAGTTTTAAATTGAATGAGATTATTTCCACCGAGCCCATGGCCAACCAAGTAACCCATTATCAAATTGAACCAAACACGTAGTGACCTAGCTTAACTCAATTGGTTTGATTCATGTAAATATTCACTATGAATTTTTATCAAATACCCATTTATTTGTGATAATTTGGAGTAGTACTTACAAGGCCCACCATGCCATGTATGCATATGTTTAGATCGCTTCTTCAAAAGCACTCCCGGTTCATTCTGCTCTCAACAATCCGATTAATTCTCCAAGTGAAAAAACATTAGACATTCCATCTTCTTAAACTAACACTCTTGATGTGTGTAAAATTTGAAATTTTATATAACTAGTGATATATAAATAATTGTTTTTAGCTTAGATATGAGAATTACGATTAATCAGACCAAAATCAATATCTTATCCATCAAAGGTTGGCTTTCTACGTTCTTGTTTCAACTCATCCTACTGCCATTCCACAATCTCTCATCGTAGGTTTCTTTTACTTGTAAATCTAGGTTCTTAGTATTATTGCCATTTTTTTTTTCTTTTTTTTGTGTGCCAACTAACTATTGGGGGAGGGGGAGTTGGGACTTGGGGGAAGGGGTATTGTTAGATTAGAACATTAACATCTGTAATTATTTTTCTAATTGTAATGTTTTTACATTTATGTATGGATTCAAATTTTTAAAAATTTAAAATTTAATATGACAACTATCTTCTTATAAATGCATGAGTTGTCATCTTTGGTAACATTTCATTTCTTTTGAGGAATAATTTCTCGAAAATATCAATGGTAATGCAACGTAAACTTAAAAAACATCACCGTCATGTATTGCCATGTATCTAAAATCTTTCACATAAAAAGATCACAAGATTCACATATATTTTGTCTTTCGAGTTCTATCTTATGCTTGAGTAACCATTGTGAAATCTTAAATTAAGCCTTGCTAATATCTTAATATTTTTCAACATTCTCAATATTAAATAATTCACTTTTTTTAAAATATTTGTTTAAACAAACCTCTTTATATGACACTGCAAACAAAATTAGATCAAAACAAGTGGTCTCTCTTGTAATATTCATCTAGTTTTGATCCATATTAGCTTATTTTAAAAACAAAATGTTGACAGGAATAAGGATAAAATGTATTTTTCTCCCCTTATTATCCCCTTCTTGTCTCCCCTTTGAATAGGCTAGTTCAAGAAAAATGTCATTTTTAATTTTATCATCTTATACTTGAAAACTGTATTTCTTTCAAAAAAAATTATATTGCTAAAAGTTTAAAGATAATGATATATATTTTTAAAAAGGTATTTCAAAATGAATTTTACTATGTCATTAGCCAAACTTACTCCTTTGCCAATTATGACCAATTTACTTTAATAATTTTAAAAAAATCTTATTTTGGATGGATTGATTAAGAATTGCTCATAAAAATAATCTCTTTGATGTTTTTTCTTTTTTTAATTTTCAAAATTTTCTATTATTATATTTATCTATTTAAGTTGTTAGAGTCATTTTTCAAATTGACAGGGGCACTTTTGTACTTTGAGTCTGTAATCTCTATTTCCTTGTTTCTCTTTCTCCCAGGACAAGCTAGTAAGCTTCGGACGGTTTTGTACTTGTAATAGATTCTCACCGGTTTCTCTTTCTTTCTCTCACAGACACAGACAGAGGAAGAGAAAGAGAGAGTAAAAAGTCTGAGAACAGCTCTGGCGCCATTCTCATCAAACCTTCTGATTTCAAAAAAACAAAACTGAAGAATGCTTCTTCTCAACCCTCTTCTCCTCATTCTTCTGTTTATCATTGAAAGAAAGAAGAAAGGGGAATCCTTCTAGTAGTTTCCAACTCGTCGATACCCAGTTTCTTCTTATTCTTGTTGTTCTTCGTCTTGTTTCTTGATAGAGAGAAGAACAGTTCTTCTACAAGTTTCCCCATTTTCCACCTCTGAAATCTTCTGTTGCTTCTTCTGCTGCTGCTGCTGTCATTTTTATATACAGACAGATTTATTCATAGATATATATGCATGGAAGGGAGAGAGAACGTAGCAGTGTCAACGACACCGCCGCCGGTGGCGAATGCAGTGGAATCTGTGACGGGCAGCGGAGTGAGCGGAGGCGGCATCAGCAGTGGGGTTGTGCCTCAGCAGGTGATGAACATGGCAATCAGCATGAGCATAGAGAGGACATTGGGGAGCGGTAGTGGAAGCGGAAGCGGTGGGATCGAGAAGAAGAAACGCGGGAGACCAAGGAAGTATGGACCTGAGGATAGCATGGCATTGGCTCTCTCCTCCCCCTTCTCTTCTTGTGATTTCTCTCCGAAACGGGGTAGAGGGCGGCCACCGGGTTCCGGCAGACGACAGCTCCTTGCTGCTCTCGGTCAGTCCATTCTCTTGTTCAACACCACAAAATAAGAAAATTATCTCTCCTCTCTCTCTCTCTCTGTCTCTCATCTGTTGAATTAGATATTTTTTCCTATTTGGGTTTCTATTTTCAGTGATAGTTTTTCTGGGTCTTCTTTGTTTTACTGATAGTTTAAGTACATGTGACTCCTAAGATGGATTTGGGCTTTCTGATTTCTTCTTTTAGATTAGTGGGTGGAAACAAGTGTATATTGACATGTGATTATTCAGATAGATTTGGGTTTTTTTTTCCTAAAGAGAGCAATGTTTAATGTTGCTAGCTTGAGAAAACAAAAGTACCGTTACTTTTAGGACTGGCGATTCAGGCGTTCACTCCCCCTTTTTGATAGACTGAGGTACCCTTCTCCTTCGTCTCTTTTGGCATTTATAAGCAGATAAAAGCAGGGTAAAATATAAAAAGGGTGCCTTGTTCTATCCAAAACATGGGCCCTGAAAGGGTTTTGTTCTCGTTTAACTTGGCTGTATTACAATCCACCAATTATTTTGTTGTTTGCCAGTTTCAAGCCCAGCGGAAGGAGGAGAATTGCCTAAAAATGGCAAAAAGCTAAAAGAAGTTGGCTATATCTTTAAATGGAACCTGTATAGATGGGGCAGGACTTTGATGATGCTGATGGTTTACTCCTATGGTGGTAGAGAGCAATTCTAAAGATTGAATCATGCTTTAGTTTGAGAAAGCAATTCTGCACTGATCTTTGATTCTTGTGGTGATCTTGGTTGTTGAGATATAGATGATTACAGCAATGAGCGACATTTCCTCCCTGCATTAGTTTTTGATCATTGTGGTGGAACTTTTTCCTTGTTGATGTTGTATAGAATAGTGTATGATTATTCCGGGTGAAGTTTTAGTTTGAGATAACATGTACATATTAATGGTTGATAGTCATGATGAACTTTAGGTGGGTTTTCTTTTATTGCCATCAGTGATAAAGAACAAATTTTATGAGCACAGTGACGTTTTTTGTTTGAGAGCAGGGACTTCTGTTAATAAGCACTTCCTATGGTGAATTTTTAATCCCATTGTTTTTTTGAAATGGTAATCATAGTATATTAAGAGCACCAGAGGTGCAAAAAAAAGAGAGAACAACAACAAAAAAAAAAAAAAAAACAAAAAAAATAAAATAAAACCATCAGCCCCTTACACCCAAAAAAGATACCATCAAAAGGACAAAAGAAACTAGGAAAGGCCGATACACTCTTTCCACTTCCTATGGTGGATTTTTAATCCCATTGTTTTTTTTGAAATGGTAATCATAGTATATTAAGAGTACCAGAGGTGCAAAAAAAGAGAGAACAACAAAAAAAAAAAACAAAAAAAATAAAATAAAACCATCAGTCCCTTACACCCAAAAAAGATACCACCAAAAGGACAAAAGAAATTAGGAAAGGCCGATACACTCTTTCCAGGCACGCAACAAGTCAGTCATGGAATATTGCTGGAAGTCATTGAGAGAAGAAGCCCATTTGTTGCAGGGAGCAATTGCTGTCATTATAGAGAATCTTTATTTTGGGAAGGACAGGCTTACATTGGTATAGAAACATGAATAGACTGTTGAAACATGAAGTGAGTTAGGTTTTATCTGAAAAGATAACAATTATATATGCTTGGTTTCTTGCTTAAATTCATCAAGTTCTTTTTTTCTAGTTGGAAGAACAGGGAAAGCAAGTTTAATTGTTGGTTTTCTTGATGCACATTTGAAATGGCTCGACTTTCACTTTTCCGTGACTGGTTCAAACTTCTATACATACATGAGAATGATTTAACATGCTTTGTCTCTTTAGACAGATCTTGCCCCTTCCTCTGCTAAATATGATTGGCATGTGCTTCATTTGAATTGAATATTTAGCTTAGATTGATATGCGACATTAATGTGATATTTTGATTTGTTATTCAAATCTCATAATTCAGACCTTTGTTTTTTTCCTTTTAAAATCTGTGAAGGGGAGTGGGTTGCTGGCTCAGCAGGTGGAAACTTCACACCACATGTTGTGACTATAGCTGCTGGGGAGGTAATATAGAATACATTATGGAAGCTTAAATACTTTTGTTCTTGTGTTTTGATATATTTTTTTCTATACTAGTTGCTTTGATGCATTAGGGTGCATTTGGATGTAAATCAAAGTAGTTTGAATCTCTTTGCGGATTGGATGATTATCCACTTCACAATGAATTTGGGGCAGGCGGAGAAGAAACTGCATTAGGTGGTGACTTTTTTGTGTGGTCCTGAATTGTTATCATCTACACCAGGAGATTCAAACTGACTGCCATGTGTAGTACATCCAATCATCCTGAAACTGTGGTGTAATGTTGATATAAACGAAGCTTTTGTATTTGTAGGATGTTGCGACGAGGATATTATCATTCTCCCAGAAGGGTCCTCGTTCCATTTGCATCCTCTCTGCAAATGGAGCGATTTCTAATGTTACTCTGAGGCAACCGGGTTCTTCTGGTGGTACTCTGACATATGAGGTAAGGGGTGCTAGAATTGACTGCTGTCTTTTGTTTCCTATAGGCATTTTTCTTATCTATGCTTCCTTTGATGACATACCATGTGTTCATGTAACTTTATAGACTTTTCAACATAATTGGATTTTTAGTGCTCCAACTACTGACACATTGTTTATATTTCCTACAAATGATCCCTTGTCTTAGTTAATGATAGAACCAAAATGGAAATACCCCTGAGGGCGTTTGGTACACGGTGAAGTGCATTTAACATGTTCTGAGTGTACCCAAGTTAAAAGGCTAGGACTTTGGCAATCAAATCATATCGATTTCTGTAATGTTCTTGTACGTTTGCCTTATTTGAAGAGTAGTGTTATGTTCATAACAAGTGCTATGGGGCTAATGAATTCATGATTAAGAACAACAAAAAATATTATAAATATTCAGAATATCAATTCTCACCTTGGGTCTTGTGTTTTTTTATTTCACTTATTTAATTTTTGATGAAGATCTTAAATTTCCTGTTTGACATATCCTAAGTAGATTATATTTTATGGAGAAAAATCCTTGAACAAGAAGAAATGCCAACAGAAGAGCCTAACTTACCTGGGTATGGGTGCTAGTGTGAGGTGTCATACTCGACAATCTAGAAGAAATAGGACATGGGGACATGGCACCATATTTAAATAAATTCAAATCTAAATTTATTTTAAATGAAAATAAGGTGTAAAAATAACACTTACCAAAAATAATGTACTAGTTTTTATCCCAAACATTTTGGTGACAAGCATATTGATATTTTAATTATGTTTTAAGAGGGAGAATATGTCGTAATATTTTGGCCATCTTGGAAAACAATGTTAAAAAGCACTAAATAAAATCTATGAAGAATGGGTCCTATCGTCTACAAGTGTCTAACACAGGGAGATACATCTTTAAGCATCTGTGTAACATAGAAAAAACAAATCAAAACTGTCAAATGGATCCTTGTTTTAGAGTGGCTTAGAGCAGCATTTGAAAGTAATGCTTTGATGAAGCATATTCTTTGAGAGGACATTATCTTTTCCACCTCTTTGGAGAGGGGTTACAAAAGACTGGTTAAACTCTTCAAGTTGCTTACAGGGCTTTCCTTCTTATCCCTATAAGAGATCCATGGATCTCCCATCCTAGAGGCCATGATTAATTAGAGTTCCTTAGACAAAAGCTTGTAGAACCATTGGCATTTGCCTACTGAGGGAACCATTAAGGTCATAGGTTTGAGTCATCATTACCATTTTAGGGAAAAAAGATATAATGAAATCTGACACATGCTCATATATTTCCTGGGGATGTAATGAAGCTTCAAAATGTACTATGTCCCAATATTATAGACCTTTTAGAATGTAACATATGTATACAATCACACACATACACATTCACATACATATCCACATACATATGTTCTGTATATTATCAATGTCAGACCAATGTGTTATGAGTAGTTCTCAGCACCCATGCTCTTTATCCCCTCCCATCATTGGATCCTCCATCTAAAAGCAGCTTATACACTGCTGATCATTGGAGCAATAAATACCAGATCTAGATGAATCCAATCAAGATTACTTTTGGTCTACCATATGAGAAGAACCTTTCGTCCCATCCCACCCCAGATAAGGTTGGCAGCACAAGTTTTCTCTGGTAGTAGTTTCATTTCATTCAAGCAACTCGTGGGAGATGGGCTTTCTGTATGGATGGATTCATGTGCGTATTAATGTATGGTTACTTTACTAGCAAAGCTGGAAATGGCACCATCTCAGAGCTCAGAATTGTAGGAGGGAGAGAAGAGTCAATACCTCTTCATATGTGATGCAATGACTTGAAATTATTTGGTGTTGCAAGTGAAGTGTGCAAGCACCCTTCCCCACCAACACACACCCACCAACCCCTTGCGTGCTTGTGCGAAGAAACTGCCATTTGTATACTTGACCCACTTTATTTGTTTCTCCTTTTAAGGATGACTTTAAGTTGAAAATCAATGCCTCGTATCATGTAACACCTTGAAATGTAGTTTGTTCCCCAATTAAGTGGGCAGCCAAGATGTAATCTGTACTGTTTGCATGCCTTTATTTTGTGGCTTTTACTAATCCTGTCACAATCTGATTACATTGTTTGTTACAGGTATGAAAATGTTGTTTGTAGTTTTTAACCAAGGCTATCTTTGTGATACTCAAATGTTGAAGCTATCTAATGATTTGGACAATATCATGGACATAAAGTGCTATAATCTTGGACACAGTGAATCTAATATGATTCGACTGCTTGTGCTTTGGCCAACTTGGAAAGCATAAGCTCTGACTGAGTTAGGAATTTAATATGAGCAGCTTTAGGTATTTAATATTCAATGACAAGACAAGAACTAAAAGTAGACAGAACTGAGCAAAGATAAGCATATAACTTGAGAACATAAATGGCATTTACAGAATGAGAATTCTGTTATGACCATCCACTTGTGCTTCATATGACGTGATTGCGTTCCATATAGTCTGACAGATGTTTTACTATTCTAACTTCTAGGATTCCTTATATGAATGAGTATGATGTGTCCTAGATCTTATACCCTAAGATCTATGGCATGGATAATGGCAAACATACAGATGAAACTCTGCTTGGTGTAAATTGGGTTCCTCCCCAGGAATTTTGGCATCTCTGTTCTTGATGGAATTTTTTAAAGCTTCTTGTTTTGCAAGCGAAACAGTGTGATGGGCCTCCCTGGTTTGTTGGTTCAGCTCCATCAAAATGCTTATAAATTGTCATTTGAACTCTTTTTATTTAAGTATTCAATAAAACCTGCAACCTAGATTTGCTTTACTTACGGAAACCATGCATTTTAGTGTTTTCTTTCATTTATAGGTTAATCCTTGTCTTCTTTTTCATGTGTATATGAGCCTTTTGTACCCCATGTGATGGAAATATTCACTATTTCCCTGACTATTTAATGTATTTTCATGCAGGGTCGCTTTGAAATACTATCTTTGACTGGGTCTTTTACACTCACTGATAGTGGTGGGGTACGTAGTAGAACTGGTGGAATAAGTGTTTCATTGGCGGGACCTGATGGTCGTGTAGTTGGTGGTGGTGTTGCAGGCTTACTACTGGCTGCTAGTCCAATCCAAGTAAGTGAACTTGTGTACATGCAGCAAAAAGTGAGAGAGATACCAAGATATCTAAAGGAGTTTTTTTTTTTTTAAATCTTAACCACATTGTGGGATTTCAAAATCGTTAGCCAACACATTCATCAACATAAATGCCGATAGGCACTTATTCAAAGAGCACCTATCTGAATGTTGTATGCAATACCATCTCAAATGCCAAGACTTAATGATGTAGGACACGGAAGATGCAGCACACAGATTTCACTTCTATTTATTTTTATTTATTTCTTTATTTATTTATTTCTTAATTAGCAAGTAGGATTTGTTATTTTCGTTTGGGATTTTAACAGTCCAACTTTAGTTAGTTTTCTATTTGATTTAGGAGTCCTTTTTCTATTTGATTTAGGAGTCCTTTTCCTATTTGATTTAGGAGTCCTTTTCTATTTTGATTTAGGAGTCCTTTTCCTATTTGATTTAGGAGTCCTTTTCTATTTTGATTTAGGAGTCCTTTTCCTATTTGATTTAGGAGTCCTTTTCTATTTTAATTTAGGAGTCCTTTTCTATTTTGATTTCTTATTTTTTCCTTATAAATACAATGCATGTAAGAGAGGGACTCACCTCTTTGGAATATATGAATTGATATAGATTTACTATCTTATTTTCCTCTATCATCTCTGCCGAGTTGCAGACCTTATCTTCATTGCTGGTTTTGTTCCGGCCATCGCTGATTCTGGGCTTAATCCCAGAGGAGATACCCTGTTGTCGCTGCCTTGGGCTTTATCCCAAGCTTATCTCAGTTACAAGTCTTCCGCCCCTGCCTAGTTGCAATCTGTTCTACATTACTTAAGGAATCTCTTATTGCCCACTTGTCCCCTCTTACCATTTATGTACCATGAAAATGTATCAAGGTTAAATGGCTCTTAAAATCTATAGTTAGCTGAACTCTAATGAAAAAGGAGTCTGGACATTTTTAGTTTTTTGAAGTTTTGGTGATGATTACTAACGAAAAAAAGACATAACTGTCTATTACCATCTCTCATAGAGTGTGCTTAGATGACATTTTTCAATTTTCAAATCCTCTTCTTTGAAGCTGTTCTACCATATTAAATTAATTCAACTGCAAACGCATGCACTAGATTGATAATATACCTACTATATATTAATTCTTGAGTGCCGGAACACTTGCGTTGGACATAGAATGTGTATTTTCTTTGTCCGTGTTTCTAGGTCATTGGAGGAGTGTTGGGATATATTGGAACTCTTGTTAAATTTTGGAGTCCTAGGTGTGTCAATCTCTGATTAAGACATGCTTAACTTAGGATTAGTTCAGAGTTTGATTTTATCCATCATTGTCACATGTAAGCCTATATCTTAATCAAGCAAGCAATTACCGTTTATGAAAATACTTTTCTTAACATGGTATCAGAGCCAGACTCTGACGCTTGAGAGCGAACTACTCGATTGAAATAATGATCCTCTCTATATGTTTCTCGTCTTCTCGTTTCTGCAAGTTTTCTTTAATTCTTTTGGTGGTCATCAGTTCTCAGTACCCTAGCATGTGTAATGTCTTAATTTGAAAAAAAAAAAGAACAAAAAAGAGACCACTCATTACCGTTGAACCCCACCAGCCTCCTGCAGTGTAGGTTACTGCTTGCCCCAAACTCCTATCCTGTCTTTTTTATCGAGAGCCTGTATGGCTTTGATCGGAATCATGCAGAGAATAGCTGGGTTTCATTGATCTCCATCGTCCAATCTGCTGCATAGTTGGTTCTGAGTTATTCGCATCTGTATCTCTGGAGTTTCTTGGTTTGACACCTTGGAGTTTGGTTTGTCTGCATCCTTTGCCTCTGGCCACCCAAGGCCGCCATCTGCTTGAACCTATTGTTCCTGTGCATCTAACTACTTGTCTCTTCCTTTGACAGATTGGGCTTTTCTCCTGAAACAACATCTTGATCCTCGCTCTCACCTCCGCTTTCACTGTGCCCAGTTTCTTGCCTAGTCCTGCCATCATCCACTCATCTTGCCGGTCACTAATCGGCCGTCTTGCCCAACCCTGATCTGTATTCTAGCCCTATTTTAACGCATGTTGTCCACTGCTCTCCTACTACTTTCATTACTTGTTAGTGCCTCTATGCAGTTGCTGCTTTTGTTTCATTTAGCACCTCCCTCGGTTTCTTTTTCCTATTTCAGCATTTGTATCACTCCTATTCTCTGCTCACACCAAGTTCTCCATTCATTATTCCAAGTTCAGATTCCTTCTTGTTTCATCCTTCGCCCCCTCTGCAACTCATCAGTTGTCTTCCCCCTCTGCAACTCAGTCTTGCTGCCACAGTGGCTGCGTCAGTCACCACTGGCCGCCTCCTCTATCTGTTTCATGCCTTCCCAACAACAATTTAGATCTTCTTTGTGTTGGGGATTATGGATTAATTAAATGCAAAGAATTAATCAAATCACACGACACAAGATTTACGTAGTTCGGCTAGAATGCCTACGTCCATGGAGCGAGATCAAATCTACTATGGAGAAATATATGCAGGGGATTAGAAAGTCTCTACCTCTCAGATCTTCCCTGTCTCTCACTCTCTCTCTAATCCCTCTCTGTGTTTAACACAGGATTACATTAATATATAGAAGAAGAGGAACTTAAGCTAAACCCAGTAGGCCCATAAGTGGGGCTGGCCCACAACAATCTCCCCCTCCAGCCCCAGGAGGAGGAGAACACTCTGACATGGATGCCATCTTTTGTAGAGGCCAGATGCCCCCACGCAGAGCTCAAACTTGTTCTTTGGAAGAACTTTGGTGAACATGTCTGCTGGATTGTGGTCTGTTTCTCATCAATAGTTGCTTTTAACCAGTGATACCTCAAATCAATGTGCTTGGTTCTTGAGTGATACATGACATTCTTACTCAAGTCGATGGCGCTTTGACTGTCACAATACAATGTGTAGTCCTCCTGTTTGATGCCTATTTCCCGAAGGAAATCCCTTTTGCCAAACCATCTCTTTCCTAGCTTCTGTAGCAGCAATGTACTCTGCCTCTGCCGTAAAAAGTGCTACACACTTCTGTAACTTGGATTGCCAATTGACGGCTCCTCCAACAAATGTGAAAATATAACTAGAAGTGGAATTACAACCATCAAGGTCACCTGCCATAGCTGCATCTGTGTAGCCGGTAATAAACGGGTCTCCACCAAACATGATGCCCATACTCGATGTACCTCGCAGGTATCTGAAGATCAATCTCATTGCCTCTCAATGATCTTGTCCTGGGTCTGACATAAATTTGCTCACCAATCCAATTGCATGTGCAAATTCTGGTCTCATGCAAACTATTGCGTACACTGGCAACTGCTGACTGATATGGAATCTGACTCATCTTGTCTTTCTCTGTCTCTGATGAAGGACAACATTCCTTACTCAGCTTGAAGTGAGCGGCGAGAGGAGTGCTAACGGAGTTGCAATCCCTCATGTCGAATCGCTCCAAGATCTTCTCAATGTATTTTTCTTGAGACAGGATAATCTTTTTTTTCTTTCTATCTCTATCAATCTCCATACCCAAAATCTATTTTGCAGGGCCAAGATCTTTCTTGTCTCGAATGCCTTTGACAGGTTTGCCTTCAATTGCTTGATCAATTCGGAACTATTTCCAAATATCAGCATGTCGTCCACATATAATAACAGGATGATGAACTGATCACCCTTGAACTCCTGATAATACACACATGAGTCACTTGCAGTATGCTTGTATCCTTTTTCTGTCATGAAAGAATGGAACTTCTTATACCATTGCCGCGGTGCCTGTTTCAATCCGTACAAGCTCTTCTTGAGTCGACGAACAAGATTCTCCTTGCCCTTCAACTCAAACCCTCGGGTTGTTTCATGTAGATCTCTTCGTCCAAGTCATCGTGAAGAAATGTAGTCTTCACGTCCATCTGTTCAATCTCAAGATCTAGATTCGCGACCAAGCCTAACATAACTTGTATGGAGCTCATCTTCACCACTCGTGAGAATATCTCGTTGAAATCCACTCCCTTTTTTGGTCCAAAGCCCTTCACCACTTAGCGGGCTTTATACTTCATGACTTTGTCTCCATTTTTCACCCGAAAGACCCATTTGTTCTGTAGGGCCTTCCTGCCAACTGGTAGATAAACCAGCTCATATGTGTTGTTTTTCTTAAGAGACATCATCTCTTCTACCATAGCTTTCCCCCATTGAATTCTGTTTTTGTCGCCTATAGCCTCTGAGAAACTCTCAGGCTCCCCCTCACTGGTCATCAACACATAATCGGAACTCGGGTATCTCCTGGATGGGTTATGCTCTCTAATAGACCTTCTCGGAGGTATAACATCCTCAGATGTAGAAGAACTGGGGGGCTGCTCCCCCTCGCTCGACTATCTATCTCTGTCCTGATCATCCTCCACTGTGTCCTCAACTGTATCATGTACTGGCTCATCAAGTGTCTCATCTGTAGATGTATCTGCTGGCCCATTGACACTGTCACTGTCACTGTGACTGCTAGAAGGAACATCTGACCCACTGTCGTCTGACTGATTGACTGACGGTGCAGGTGAAGGAGAAGGAGTTGCTGTTGACTGAGGTGTGTACGAAGTGGAGATGAGACCTTGATCTAGGTCACTTGAGTATGTGGGTTTATTGTTCTCATTGAAGAACTCATCTTCACGGAATACCACATCTCGACTCGTGGACATTTTTTGTTGAACTGGATCCCACAGTCTGTATCCGGACTCTAGATCACCGTAACCAATAAACGCACACAATGTCGACTTTACATCCAATTTCTTTCTCGACATATAAGGGATGTGTGCATAACAAACGCAGCAAAAAACTCTGAGATGCTTGTAGATAACCTTTCTGCTTGTCTACAAACGTTCTGCCACTTCACCATTTAGGGGAGCTGATGGCGATCGATTAATGAGGTATACTGCTGTCCTCGCTGCTTCGCTCCAAAATCTCTTGGGTAGATTTGTGTTGTGAACTATGCAACACATTCGTTCAACAATGGTGCGGTTGTAACGCTCGGCTACACCGTTATGCTGGGGAGTCCATGGCACTGTCAACTCATGTCGAATGCCGTTTTTCTTGCAGAATTCTTTAAACTCCCCCGATGTGTACTCTCCTCCATTATCGGTTCTCAGACATTTCAGTTTTCTATCCGTCCGTCTCTCTCTCCACAGAGGCAACAAACTCACGGAAGAATGAGAAAGTCTGATCTTTGGATCTCATGAAGTAAATCCAGCACTTTCTCGTAGAATCATCAATGAAGGTAACGAAGTACTTGTTCTTGCCCAATGACTCCACCTCTATCGGCCCAGAAACATCTGAGTATACTAGGTTTAGTTTCTTGACCTTTATGTGGCCCTTTAGATTGAAGGAAGCTCTTGTCTGCTTGCCCATGGTGCAATGCTCGCAATTGTCTAGCCGGGTGCACTCAGTCCTTGGAATAAGGGCTTTCCTCTGTAGAATCTGCAGCCCGCTCTCACTCAGATGTGCAAGTCTCCGGTGCCATAGAGAGAAAACAGTCTCTCTCTCTGCACTGCGTGGATCTGGTTGGTGCAAACCGTGCCGGTCACAACATATAAGTGATCTTTGATCACCCATCGTGCCATGATAAGCGACCCCTTGCTGACCTTACATCGGTCTCTGCCGAATGTACTGATGTATCCCTCTATGCCGAGTACCCTTGCAGAAATAAGGTTCAGTCTGATGTCTAGCACGTCTTACATCCTTCAAAATAATCTCACAGCCATGATTAGTCTTCATAATAATGTTCCCAACTCCAGTGATAGGGGAAAATGCAATGTTGCCCATCCGAACTGTTCCAAACTCTCCGGATGTATATGTGGAGAAGAAACTCTTGTGTGACGTATAATGATAAGTGGCACCAGTGTCAATGACCCACTCAGATGAGGAGGGGGTAATGGAAAGACACTCCTCCTCACTGGTGGTCACTATGACAAGAGTAAGCTGCTCCTGAGATGTTGCAGCCGTGGTGTCTGAAGATTCTGGCTTTCGTTCTTGATATTGCACAGTCTGATTATTCTCTCTTCCACACACAACACTGATTCTTAAAGTGCCCTGCTCTGCTACAATGAAAACACTTTCTATTGTCTCTGCTTCTGCTCTGAGATCTGTTACCTCGACCTGGTCTGCTCTTGCTTCTATGGTCCTGGCGACCATGATTTGTATTTCTTCTGCCCCTATCCTGTGACAAATATGCTTCGGAAGAAGAAGATGCGATGCCTTTTTCTTTCCGTCTCACCTCTTCATTCATCAATGCCTCCTTGACTGTCTCTAAGGATTCCTGGCCATCTGGCGCAGAGTTACTCAAAGTAATCACCAGAGTCTCAAAGGAATCTGGTAGTGTCCCCATGAGAAGAAGAGCCAAAATCTAATCTGCAACGATAATCTTCGCACTAGCCAGCTAGTTCACCATACCCTGAAAGTTGTTGAGGTGTTCTGACATTGACATGTTCTCATTGTATATCATCTCATCAGTCTCTTGATAACAGAGGCTTTGTTCATTGGCGCCTTGCTCTCATACATTGTATACAGTTTGGTCCACAGTACATCTACCTTCTTTTCTTCTGTGATATGGTGAAGTATGGTGTCATCGACATACTCTCTGGTCAGGCTCACAGCTTTCAAATGCTTGTATTCCCATTTTTTCGGCTTTTCCTTCATATCATCAGGTATAGATACATCTCCTAAGATTGGATGATATAAATCATGCTTAATTAGGAGATCTTGCATCCGGATCTTCCATAGGAGATAATTGCCCGGTACCAATTTCACGACGGTAGAATTACTAGAACTGGATACCATTCTTGCATTGACCTCTGTCTAGTTTGTTGGTGCGCAAATTCGGAAGCAATTAATCAACAGTTTAATTTTATAGCCCTGCACAAACCTAGAGATCTACTACTAGCATCCAACTGATTACCTCTGAACTCCTCACCATTTGGGTGGTTCAATCATTCAAATACATAGCAAAATAATGTATAAAAATTAGATGACAGTTATGAAAGAAAAGGAAAAAGAAAACTCATCTAGTCTCCTCTCTACAGACGCCACTGCTTGGCGCTCACTGTCGACTGCTTCAGAAAACAAATCCACATCGGTCATTGCGTAGATCTCACTGCCACGATAGCACAAGCGAAGACGTATCTCAATTCCGAGTCCCTGTAACTCCGGAAACTGCAAAACAATTTTGGACCGTGTTTTCCCCCGCTACAGGAGTACCTGAATTCGTAGTCCCTCAGATGTACAAGAAATGATGATCTTGCGAACTACCTGAAATGGTGGTCTCGTGGGTGTATAGGAAATGGTTGTCCTGCGGACCACTGATTTTTTTTTCTTCTTCTTTCAATTTCAGATATGAGATCAGATCTGATTTTTGATCCTTTTTTTTTTCTTTCTTTCGTTTTTTCTTTCACTGTGAGGCCAGCGATGGATCTGGGTTTTCTGCGGTGGGTTTTCCTGCAGTCTATAATAAGACTGGAAACCCCTTCTGAAGATCCTTCCTTTTTTTTTCTTTCGCCGCTGCTGCTTACAGGACTGACTGTTGGCCGATCACGGTGCTCTGGCTTGCCGTTGTCGATCTGCTTCTGCGATCACCTCTTCTGTATTCCGCGATGGGTTTCCAAAAAAAACTTGAAGAACTGCCGATCGTCCCCCCCTTTTTTTTTTTCCGTTCGAACTCAGATCTGGTCTTCCACCCGATCTGGTATTCTGTCTTCAGATCTGAACCCTTAGATCTCAGATCTGGCTGCCTCTGTTCAGATCTGGGTTGCTGTGCACGGCTCTGAGATTCCCTCTCCGTTGCTGCCTGCTGCCGTTCACACGTGCGCTGTGGAACCTGCTTCGTCTCAGATCTGAACCGATCTGGATACCTGAGCGTTCCTGCTCAACTGGGTTTTGATTTCGTACGGGAAAACCGCTTATTATTGACGGTCATTTTTTTTTTTTCAAAATGTCGATGATTCAATATCCTCTTCAGCCGACTCGGCTGATTTTCCGTCCGATAATGGGTTCTGCTCCGATCAGTAGTGTGACTTGTTGCTCCAAGATCCGACGTTCGGCTCTGAAACCACTTGTTGGGGATTAGTGATTAATTAAATGCAAACAATCAATCAAATCACATGACACAAGATTTATGTGGTTCGGCGAGAATGCCTATGTTTACGGAGCGAGATCAAATCTACTATGGAGAAATATATACAGGGGATTATAAGGTCTCTGCCTCTCAGATCTTCCCTGTCTCTCACTCTCTCTCTAATCCCTCTCTATGTTTAACACATGATTACATTAATATATAGAAGGAACTTAAGCTAGGGCTTAAGTCACCCTACTGAACCTATACCCAGTAGGCTCATAAGTGGGGCTGGCCCACAACACTTTGCACACCCCGTCTTCTCCATTTTGTCTTAGGCTTGCATTCAGTTTGCGTCGTCCTTTGCTACTGGAATCGTCTTCTTTACCTTGCAGTGTTCATTCACTCGTGCCTCTGTCTACGCCTTTTCCTCTCTGTTTTCTTCTCGGTTTCTCCTTTTTGGGAGTTTTCTCAGTTCTGTTTGCGTCGGGCAATGTTTTAAAACTCGGCCTGTGGAGCGACCCGTTTTAGACCAAGAGTGGATTAAATAAGGTCCAAACGGGTTGACCCGTAGTCAAACCCGTATCATTAATATAATATTATAAATTATATTAAATTATTAACTAAGATTTAATTAATGAGTTGAAATAAAATTTTATGTAAAAAACTATTTTATCAATATATATTTTAATGGTTGAGAGCAATGTTTTAAAAATCGACATGTCTACCAAATCATTTCATGGGAAAGTTAGGTTAAATATACTCAGTCAAATTTGTATCGGTCAATATAATATGATAAATAATATTAAACTATTAACTATTAAATAAGAATGAAATATAAATAACCTTAAAAAATAAAAAATAAAATACAATACACATAATAAAAGACAAGATTATATTTTCATAAAAAATATTTTTGTTCCCACAAAAATAATTATAAATACTAAAAATTAATAATCCAACGTGTATGTTCCAATATCATCATAAACAAAAATATTTCATAATCCATGATCTCATACATCTAATATTTAAATCCAAATTTAATTTTTATTTAAATTCAATCTTTTCTCAAAAAATTGTAATGTGACCACGATATTTCATTTCTTTTATCAATATATATTTTAATCATTAAAAAAATCATTTATTATAAATATTATTGATTTTTATTAAGTTTTTATTTTTATGTTTTATTATTTTTCTTTTTAAAATTTTTAACATCTAACCTTTTTTAAAAAAACTATATTTAAAATCTTAACTTATTAAAAATCTAAATAATTTTTATGAAAGCCAACTCAGGCACACGGCCAACTCTTTTTGAGGATTCTTTACAATTACAACACTTGAGGTTTAAATAAAATCCCACATGGATGGGCTATAAACTGGGATGAGAAAGTTTAGAAAGAGTGTCCTTCTTGGCTGGGTTTTATGGTTTGGCCATTTGGGGCTGGCCCAATTGGACACACAAAATTAAATATATATATTTTTTTGAATTTTCTCAAAACACTTTAAGTCCCATAATAATTTTTTTTTTTATATTTTAAAAAAGGTTTTTTCAATCCAACGGGTCACGGGTTTATTCCATTAACGGGGTTGATCCGCGGATGAAAGAGGGTTTTTCCGGGTTCTTAACCCACGTGGGTTTAAAAGTGACCCGACTTGTAATGTAGCCGGTCACGGTTGAACCTCCGGTTCAACCGCGGGTCGGGTTGGGTTTGATAACATTGGTGTCGGGTTTTACCCCCCACCTTGGGTTTTCAATAGTACAGGTTAAAGAAAAAGGAGGCAGAATGAAACGACGTGAGCGTTACCTATTTCCACTTTCATGGCGCCACTATCCTTTCTTGGTTTCCACTTCACTTAGCACCTGTGAGTTGTGACCAGTCCTTCCTCTGACCTCTCATCAATCTGCTTACAAACCTTGCCTTTGCATCCATCATACTGTGAGTAACACCAATCAGCACAGTGTCAGCAGAACTATAGGCATCATTTGCAGAATAAATTAGGTCTATCAACTGCATGCCTATCCATCTGTATGTATTTATGGGATTTTATAGTTTTTCGTCTAAGTTATCTATGTTGTATCATGCTTGTGTGCTCCTCACTACTCGGCCAGCCACTGGAATATAGTTGCATCAACGGCCTCCTGCTTTGGTTCTAGTTGCTGTTGTTGCTTCGGTTCGAGTTGTTGTCAGTTTGATTGGTGTGATCTAGGTTTGGTTGAAGGGTCTCACTTCATTTTCTCTTGGAATTGTCTACACTGCCTGCGGAATTGTTCACAGAGGTGTATGTGTCGATTTTCTCTTTGAATTAATTGGAGTTCAGTTGTGTCGCCTCACCACTGGGTTGGACGTTCATCGTCCCCATCACCATCATCCTGTTGCTTTGTGGGTCGCTGTTATTTTGCCACTCTGTTCGTCAGTCTTGCCTTCTCCAGTGCTTCTATGTTTGTTCTCTTGGATCTAAACATTGTGGTAATGGTTCAGTTTCTTTATGATGCAATTTTGTTTGCTTTTGTTATCTGGGTTTTTTCTACATCTGGATCTTTCTACTCCTGTTATCCAGATTGTGTGCAGTGGATATGTTTGCTTTTGCCTTTGGATTTTGTTTGCATATAGATTTGTCCGCTTCTATCATTCAATTTTTTTGTGTTTGAGATCTGCTTGCTTCTTTCTTCGATTGTGGTTCCAGTTTTGAGATCATCCAAATTTATTAATCTCATACACCAGAATGTCAATCTTTGTCTCCTTATGTTCATATGCTGTTTGATCTACACATGGCACACTCCTTCTGTCTTTGGCTTCCTCAGCACATCTTCATCATTTATCTGCTTCCACTCCACCAGATGGCGTCATCCGAGACTTGGATTATCCAATTTTTAGGTATCTAGTTCAATAATTGCGAACTCAAGTTTTTAAATTACTTATTTGAGTTTTATGTTTATTTCCAAATCCCACTCAACCTACTACTGCCACACAATATTTGCTCTGATACCACTACATTGCCTACATTACTGATTCCTATCATACAGTTGGTATTGTTGGCGTGGTTTGTTTTAGTTTTAGTAGGTAATGATTGTGAAGTATAATGGTTTTTTTGTCTACAAGTTAATATGGAGTTTTAAGCTATGCCATTTGACGATAACTACATTATATGCGACGAATGTGAGAAACAGAGACCCAACATGAATTGCTTGTGGACTTGATTATAGATGTGAGAGGGACATAATTGCTTCAAGATGGGAGTTTTTTGGTTCATTGTCATAATTTTCAAAACTAATGTTTCTATAGAGATGTGGAAAATAGAACTTACAGTGAATGCAAGTCTGTGATGTATATTAAGATAAGTAAAATGAAAAGGGCCATGGGAATCATGTTGAAGTCTATATTCTTGGAATCAGTTTTATGAACATGGTCGATATGATATGGGACGATAGCTTTATGTACCAAAGCTTGAAGTCAACTCCAGACTGCTGTAATTGAACACAGATATCACATTAATATCACTATTACACTGTGGAATCAACTTATATTGCCAGATGCATGCCACGCAAACGTCACTGCAACACATTCTAAAATAATTTTAACATAAAATTCATGGTGACTCTTGCTACTTAACAGGTTGTAGTGGGAAGTTTCATGCCAAATAGAAACAAGGAGCACAAAAAGAAGCACCATTTCGATTCTTCAATCCTTTCACCAAATCCTGCTACTTCAGGGTTTCTGACAGCAGCTAGACCCATCTCTCAAGCAAATCCTGATGATGATGCTTGTGCAACCCCAACCTCTACATTCCCGGGACAGAGCCATGGAGATGCAGAAAACAGCACAGGCAATACCCAAGACCCCAGTTCTTCTTTCAACACAGCTGGTTGGCATGGTTCGCAGTCGATGTCTGAGCAAAAACCTATTACTGATATAAACATATGCTTGCCCGGAGAATAGAATGTTAGGTAATCTCTCTAATGTATCATCAAACCTGCTGCTCAAGCCTAACACTAGTACACTGTTCTAACATGGATGGGTGGCTTTTCCATTTACTAGTTAGTTTAAAGATTTACAAAGACTGTCAGGACATGGAAAGATAGTCATTGAGTTGGGTAGTTGTTGTTGTAATATTTTTTCTGATATTTTATGACATTGGATTTCTTTTTTTTGTTTACATGTTGTTGTTAATTGAGAGGTTGTAGTGTGGATTTTGTCCACGGGGGTTCTGAGGAAGTGAAGAAATTATGGTAGAACTGAACTTTTTTGTTTAATGATCTTCCTTGAAAATCTTATTGATTGTATGACGTCTGGGATGAGTAGAGCCAAAAGGATTTTGACCAATCATTGTGTAGGATTCTATGTGAACTTGCTCTTACGAAAGGGGATAAAAGTGAATTGGATTAAAAGAAAACGTGTTGACCATATTTGTCATACTCATGCAGCCAACCTGAGCTAAAGTGCTTGAATCTTTTATAAGTACATGTTCATGGTGAGGTCTGCAGCTCACTGGATGAATGGCTTGATCTAGTTTAATCTAGCATTTCCTTGCTTGATGCTTGCATCTCTCTCTCTCTCTCTCTCTTTCTCTCTCAATCTCAGAAGTTTGTTTGTTCTGATGTGGCCATCAGTGCGGACATCATACTTGAAGATGAAGATGAGAAAGATAAACTTATTTCCTTAGCCCTATAATTCTACGGAGTTTTGGCCGAGGCAAAGTGAAGTCTAAACTTCAAAATGGTGAACTTAATGCATACCCATGAAGAGTTCGAAGCCAATTTCCTAGCAAAAGAGGAGTTGCGAATTGAAGTTGGATGAGAGCATACAACCTAAAAATAAGGCCTAGGGTGTGTGTCTCTTGTGTTTCCAATCATGGACAAGGAGAGAGGAATTGGCGCAAGCAAGGAGAAGAAAAAAGGTGGCCGACCTTAGTGCTTGTGTTTTATGTAATCTAGGATTAGATCAATGGCTAGGATCAAATCTAGGACTCAGGGATTGATGAAAAATTTGGTGTAACTTTGCAGGCATATTTGATTTATCAAATGATACTGGATTTTTGTAAAATTGGATTCATTAGAAAGTTTATTCAATAACCTTTCCAACCGGTCTAAGTTTGTGCAATCGTAACATATGTAGATGAAGTTGGTAATCAGGTGTTACAAGAGTGATGGGAAAGTTATTTAACTTCTTTGTATTCCAAACATTATAAATAAAATGTACATGAAGTTGGTAATAAGGTGTTACAAGAGTGATGGGAAAGTTATTTGTGTTAACTTCTTTGTATTCCAAACATTATAAATAAAAAGACTTGCACACTTCGAATGGTAAAAAAAAAAATCAGTAGTTAAAGTGAAGCTGAAGAAAAGTGTTGTTTTTTTTCACTGTGACCAAGTAAGTTGTATTCTTCTGAATTTCTACTTGGTTTTCGTTAGAATTAACTTTTAATTTTTGTAATTACTTTGTTTTGCATTATATTGGTTTTAATTCTTGTACATTTGATTTCAGATTTCACTAAAAAAATTAGTTTCATTGTGAATTTCACATGGTTCTATTTTTTCGTTGAAATTTTGGCTAATTCCTTTTTGACAATGAGAAATTAGAGTTTTGATGTAATTTTTCATTTTAGATTCCCTTTACTCAATTGCTTGTGGTGAATCATCAAGTGACATTGGAAAGGAAAGAAGATTCGAAGAACTTCTGGAATCTCCAAGTTTTCTACAATTTTGGGTTCTCTGCAATTCTTTCATAATTGGAGTCCAATTCTAGATTTCTCATTCTTTTTATGTTGGAAGACCTAACTTTCATTGTGTTCTTTCTCTATTAGGGTTGTCATTGTAGACATAAAGTGAGTTTGGTTCTTGACAAGCCTACTCTTTTTCTTTCACTGGGTTGGTGTGGCCCTTTGTGCTAGTTTCAAGCCATAAATGGCTTTATGAAGTTTGCAGATGTGATTAGGGCGAACGGGGTCAACGAAACCTAGTAGCTGAGTCATGTAGACTTCTTCGGTGACATGTCCATGAAGGAAAGCATTCTTGACATCTAACTGATGAATATGCCTGCACAACTGACAGCAAGACTGAGGACTGTGCGGATAGTAGCTGGCTTGACAACAGGGCTGAATGTCTCATCATAATCAATGTCAGCTTGTTGATGAAAGCCTTTGGCAACAAGACATGCCTTATAGCGTTCAATAGTGTCATCAGAACGACATTTTATTTTAAACACCCATTTACAGCCAACGGTATTAGCACGAGAACGGGGTGGAACTAGAGACCAAGTGCGTTGCCTTAAGAAAGCATTAAATTCATCATTCATTACATGTTTCCATTCTGTGAATCGAGCAGCCTGAGTATAGCAGGTGGGTTCCGAGTCAGATGAAGAAACTAAGGAAGCAAAGACTTGCGGTAAAGGATGCCTACTAGCAAAGGCAACCCTCTTGTTGGGCTTGAAGATGCCATCCGTTGCTCGAGTCACCATAGGATGTACATTGGCAGGCGAAGAGGGAGCAGTGTCTTGTGAGGAGACAGCAGGTGATGGCTCCAGAGTTGCTATTGGAGAGGATGAAGGAGCAGGAGGCGACTCTGCGGCTGGCGATGGAGAAAATGATGTGGCTGCTGATGGAGAAGCTAGAGGTGCAACCATGGTAGAAGAGAGTTGTGCTGGAGAAGGAGGCATGGTTACTACTGGTATAAAGACCATGTCTTGAGTCGTCGAGACTGTATTCCTCAAGGTGCTGGAGGCATAGGGAGAGACAACTTCATTGAATAGGAAGTGCCGTGAGATGTAAACTCTGTCGGTAGAAGAGTGAAGATACCTGTAGCCCTTATGCTGAGAACTGTATCCAAGAAAAACATACTCAACCGAACGAGGTTACAATTTATTAGTAGCATAATCTCCAAGATAAGAATAACAAACACAACCAAAATTGCGAAGAGATAGGTAATTAGGGTTGGTATGAAAGACCTTTTGATATGGTGTGGACCAGTCGAGAAGGGGGTGTAGGGAGTCTATTAATAAGGTACACAACTGTACAAAGAGCCTCAACCCATAAGTTAGAAGGGAGATGTGCTGCAAGTAGGAGGGTGCGACCCATTTCCCACAGATGACGATGTTTTCTTTCGGCAAGTCCATTTTGTTAGGGGGTATGAGGACAAGATAGACGGTGAGCAATTCCTTTTTGCGTACACAAGTGACGAAAAGATTTGTTTTCATATTCCTTTCTACCATCACTTTGAAAATGTTTAATTGTTGTAGAAAAATGATTAGAGAGATAAGTAAGAAAAGCGAAAAAGTGAGAGAAAACTTCCGATTTGTGTTTTATTGAAAAAATCTATGAAAAACGAGTATAATCATCTGTGAACAACACATAATATCGAAAGCCAGAGACAGAGTAGACAGGAGACATCCAAACATCAGAATGTACTAAATCAAAAGGTACAGTCATATGATGTGCACGTATACTAAAAGGAAGTCGTTTAGACTTTCCCAACGCACACTTATTACAAAATTGGAAATGTGAAAAACGAAAAAGAAGAGCCTAAACAGTTATGAGCTACAAGAACTTGGAGAACTTTATTGGAAGGATGTCCAAGGCGCTGGTGCCATAGTGATGACGAAGAGCAGGACACTGTGAGAGCACGAGTGGAAAAATGACTATGTTTAATAGGATAGAGGTCGGCTTCACATTGGCCTTGAAACAAAAGAGCACATGTTTGTAAGTCTCGAATGGCAAAACCCCATGGGTAAAAATTAAAACTAACAGAGTTATCCTTAGTGAACTGAACAACAGACAACAAATTCTTTTGCATATGAGGAACATGAAGAACACGAGAAAGACGAAAGCAAGGGCATCAGAAGAAAGAGAGAAACTATCAGTGTGCGCAATAGGAAGGGAATCACCGTTACCTAACAACACTTGATCCATACCTTCATAATCGGACTTGAAGCTCAAAGATTGGACATCACTAGTCATGTGGTTAGTAGCACCAGTGTCGGGATGCCAGTTTGGATCAGAAGATTGTGTAATCTGCATACCAGCAAAAGAAGAAGAGTGATCATCCTCAAGCTGGTTGTCATGACGGTACCTCTGGTAGCAAGTGGCTGCACTATGTCCAAGTCTCGAGCAAATCTGGTACTCAATAGGAGGAGGACGACCAAGAATACTTAGAGAAGATTGGCGACCACTGCGAGAGCGACCACCATTGTCATAACTGTCTCTACCAACGTAAGAGTAGGAGGAGGAATCAGAGCGCCCTCCATTGCCATATCGGCGATTGCGACCGCCGTGGGAGGAACGTCCATGTCCGCTAGAAGAGAGGAGTGCCGTCGGTGGAGTTGTGCTTGGGCGAATGGAGGCATCATTTGATGTTGAATGTGTAAACTGAGACTCAAATGATAATAGTCGAGCACGAAGATCCGAGAAAACTGGCAGGGGTGGAAAGTTGATGATGGCGGTGATAAGCATAGCAAAATCCTGTCCAAGACCACGAAGAATAGAGGTGACTAAATCACCGTTGGAGACAGGTTCGTTGATTGCAGCGAGAGCATCTGCAAGTGACTTGGTATGCTGGAGATATTCAGAGATTGTTTTGGTGCCTTTGGATGTAGATAGCAGCTGAAAATGCAAGTGAGTTGTGTTGGCGAGGGAGTGCTGTGAAAAGTTACGTTGGAGATAATTCCAAACCTCACGAGATGTAGAGAGACCCACGACTTGTGTAAAAACCGGTTCGGATAGAGTTGCATTAATCATGCTGACCAGTGTCTGCTCCATTTGAAACTAGGGAGTATATTCTGGGTTGAGGGTCTGAGAGGACATTTCGTCATCGATGAGATATTGAGTAGGACAAGGGTGACATCCATCGATAAAGCACCAATGATTTTGACCAATAAGGAAGGGCTTTATCTGACTCTGCCAAAGAAGAAAGTTTGTTCCTGTGAACTTGATAGAGACTAGACTGGCAATGTTGGGGAGGGTTAGGGTGTGGTTAGAGCTAGAAGCCATGACTTGTAAAGAGGGAAGAAGAGAGGATTATATAGGTGTTGGCTGGTCTAGCAAGAGCATCCCCCCTCCTCCTTCCCTTTTTTAACAGTGTTCTTGTATTACTGTTCAGCTGTCTCTAATAGAGGAAAATAAAGTAGCGATGGGTATCGGAATATGCCCCGATAGAAACAAAACACATCCGCTAGAAGAGGGGGAAAAAAAAAAAATCAGAGGCCCCTAATAGAGGTGTCGAATTTCAGCTTGAGAGCAGATGGAGGCAGGCGGACAACAACAAAGTAGGCGGTAACTAGGAGATCTGGAAGTAACAGATCGAGATTCGTAGGGCTTTCTTCTCCATTGAAAAGTTCCTAAAACCGTTTCAATAGCAGATCTAAATCCGAGAAGACTGGCAGCTACAAAGGGCAGAATGCAATGTGCCGATAACAGAGAGCGCACCAAGAAGCAGAGGGTGCTCGCCGTGGTCATAGGTCTTTCTTCTCCGTTGAAAGTTCTTAAAACCCTTTCGACAGCAGATCGGGATTCGTACTAGCAGATTGGTATCCGAGAAGACGGGCACCTGCAAAGGGCAGAAGGCAGTGGGTGCTCGGCGTGGTAGGAGGAGGAGGCAAAGTCAGGTAGATCTGAACTGCCAATGGAAGAAGGATCTGGGTGTGGGAGGGTGGGACGGCAAAAAGATTAAGGAACCCACACGTAGATCAACTTGCTCTGTACCATGAAAGATTTGAAAATCCCACACTCATCTATCATTATCACTTGATATAAATAGGATTACATGCCTCTCTTTCAGGAGGAAGATCAATTAGAATACAACCTCTTTGAGGATTAACACAAAAGGATTAGGATAAGAGAGAATTCAATTTTGAATTCGACTATGAGTGCCACTTAAGTTAGGAGTCCTTTGAGAGTGTTTTACTGCCGTTAATAGTGTGCAGCCATTTGCATTTGATGCATGTTTATATTTTTCCTGCTATAGAAAATCCTGGAGCTCTAGAGGATCTTGATTCCAAAACTAGATTATTATGCATTTAATTCAAAATAAAGCCCAATTACCCGATTGCACCCACACATGATAGCCACCGGTCTACTATAATGTTGCTTGTATGAAATTTACAATACTTCAGCAAACTACTTTGAAAAAAAAAAAAAAAATGGAGCTAGAAGTCCACAACTGATGCTTGCAACCCAAGATGCTAAAATCATTACAAAGAAATCAAAATGGGGACAACATTGAGCTACCTGTTGACAGAAAACGACTTTCCTACCAACCAGAAACAACAATTACAAAAGAGAAAAACAGAAGGAAGAAAATCAACATAGAGCATCAAATCATAACATATAGATTTACGTAGTTCCATTTCGATATGTTTACGTGTTCAACACTGATCCACTATGCACAAAGGCAAGAAATCAAAAGAGAGTCGGCTCTAACTCTCGTTAAAGTTTTTGCTCTCACAACACTCTCTCATAGAAAAGAACATTATATATTATCCTGATTAGAGTTTACTTACGGTACATTATAAAATTACAAAATTACCCGTACATAACACTACCCTTAGATAAAATGGCCAGAAATGAAATTGTGCTGCTATACCAGGTAAAATCCTTCCTCTAAATGGATTTGATGGTTGCTTTTGTAGATTGCCCAAGAAGTGTTTGTAAAGCAATGGTTACATTTCAGATGGCTGAGATGTTGCAGATGAAGGTCATTCGCCAATTTGGCCTTCAGAAGAATAAAAAAGTAAGGAAAAAAAAAAAATGAAGTGAATGTAATACATAGAATATTTATTAACGATAAATATATAATTTGCATTTTGTCATTTGAATTATCGGATTTGAATATGGTTAGATCTAAATCTTCATAAAAGTAAAGAAGATTTTAATTTGGGATTCGGACTTAGATCCAGCAAATTGAACATATCTAAAGTTTGCATTTGAATTTATTTATTTTGGATCGAATGCTTTCATATTTTCAGATATTAGATATCATTTACATCTCTAACAATTATAATGGTTTTACTTTGTTAGGACAATGGGTTTGGCTACACCCATCTCACCATGTCTCCTCTTTTACTTACGCTTCCCTCACATTTAAGATCATTTCCATTCCAGAACAACCAAAGCCGTGAGAATTCCTCAAACTGAAGCATTTTTGATATTTCCACCATTAATGTTGACCACTTTAGATCGCCAACCTCCCTAGAGTTTCTACTAAGAAGTTGTAGATCATGATAACGAGATTATTCTATTTTAGGGTTGGAATGGGCTTTGTTGGGGCTGTTGAGAACGAGTCTCACATTGGAAGTGTAGAGGGAGATCTAGGAGTTTATAAAGGATTTAAGTCACCCAACTTAACAAGCTAGTCTTTTGGGCTGGAAGCGCAAGTTCTAACTGTTGAATATATAATTAGCATTGTTATTTAGTTTAGATTAGGTTTAGAATTTGAGTTAGACTAAAATATCCCTAGGGTCGGCTAGAGGATATATATAAAGTTGTAATAGACCTTTATAAGTAATATATATTTTCTTAGTTGCTAACACAAACAAGTGGTGTCAGAGTCAGGTATCAGACTACCTCATGTGGACTCAGGAGATTCCTCAGGTGAACAGGATGACCGGCATCTCTCTCTCCACCAGAGGGCCTCGCTCGAGAGGAGATTGTTGGGGTTACTGCGAATAAGTCCTACATTGAAAGTGTAGAAGGAGATCTAGGAGTTTATAAAGGCCTTGGGTTACTCCACTTAACATGCTAGTCTTTTGGGCTGGAAGCCTAGGTCCTAACAAGCTTTCATTCTTTTTCATGGGAGAATTCTTGAGTATTAGTGAATGCATGCATATCCAATTAAAAGTGATTAATGAGAGGTAGTTTAACTTCTTCTTTTTTAATTGTGGATGTACTAACCAATGACAAGGAAAAATATATGTATATCTACAAGTATTTAAAAAAAAATTGAGAATCTGAGTTGAGAAATAAAGTCCTTTTCATCTTGAGTTTTTTCTTTTCTTTAGATAGTCCTTTCTTCATCTTTGTGGTGTCCAAGGCTTCTTAAAGCACCCGATTAGTTTTTGGGTATGTGTAAGCCTCTTTTCCTACATTTCAGATAAAATTAGAGAGAGTGACCCTTTGGTGTAGAATGAGATTCAAACCTAGGACTTTTGCTTCCTGAAACGGACACACCATGTTAGAATATTTCTTAATCGGATTGAAACTTGGACATAAAACAAACGTTTGAACATCGATATTTTGTGTTCTTAATGTGTCTGATTGAAACGCCATTCAATCCATTATTCATCAGTCCTCAATATCATGAATCATCAATGCTTACGATAAATAAACCATTCATAATGCAAAAATCATAATCAATAAAATAAGTGCGTACCCGAATCCATCAGATCTACAGTCGTGCGGTGTCTCCTTCTTCCTCCTCCTGCAAAACTCGTGTGCACCAAGAATTTCTCTTTCTCCTTCCCTTAATTTCTCTCCTTGGCCGTATGGTGATGGATAGGAAACAGAGAGAATCGAATCTGAGCAGTCAGGAAGTCTCTAGGGTTGTGTTTCTTCTTATATCCCACTTTCCATCAAAGTGGGAAGGTAAGTCCCAAAAGGACTCCTCTCCAATCCGTGAAGAGTAATCCTGTGTGGGTCCCACTTAAATCCAAAAGCTGTGTGTGACTTACCTGTGGGTTATAAGTTCGGTTTACACACCAACCTCTTGGGTTCTTTTATGTAGTCTTTTATAGAGAGTGATTTTTTTTTTTTTTAAGGTGAGTTGCATTCCTCGCCAATTGCTGAAGCTTGCAGTAGTGTAAACACTAATCATCAGAATCAACCAGTTGGGCACTAGAGACTTCCCATCGATGAAAAAGTTGCTGAGAAAGGTACCGGCAGCCGGATTGCCGAATGCCCAATACCTCAATACAGCACCACTAAAGAAGGTTGCAGCATAACAAACACATAGTTCCTTGAACATCTTTCCCTTCACAGGACGTGCTACAGGTGTCTGCTGACAAGAAGAGAATAGGAATACAACATAAATTATCTTTAAATGATTTTGATACATTGATAAATATTTAGTTGGTGGATGCTAAAAAATTTGATGAAGAATGCTCTTTCCAAGGAATCGAAGTTGTATGTCATGGAGGCCACTCATCCCGTTTGTTCGGAGATTCTCCTAAGTCTACATGAGATAGTGTGAGATCTAATTCTGATACCACTTATTAAGATTTAAGACAGATTATCTATTTCAAAAGACTAATCTAGTAGGTGAAGTGATTCAAGTCCTTTAAAGATTGACTGTTATATCAAATTAAATAAGTATATGGTGACTTAATGAAGACATGAGTTTATCAGACACCTATCTATGTCATTATTTACATACTCCCTCCGTCCCATTTTAATTGTCTCATTTGAAAATTTGTATTTTTTAAAGAACTCTCTCCATAAGGCTAGCACTCTATGTGATTTTATCAATTTTCAATATATTTTATGCTAAATGGGACAACTATTTTGGGACAATTCTAAAGTCTATATAAGACAACTAATTTGAGATAGAAGGAGTAATTTATACGTATTGGTGTTTAGTATTAATCCGTGTCGACTTTACAAAAGTCATTATTCCTTCATTTCACAATGCTACTCTATAAGGATCTAATTGTAATTAATATTCAAATATTAAAGATAAAAGTACAATATTTTGAGAAGAATTTTTTCACAATTAGATGAAAAGATGATGATAATTTAGAGTGATATATCAGAAATATTAGCATTGGATTTTCCATGAGTTAATCATTTCCTACAACAAGTGTGAAAAATAAATTCCTAGGAGGGGTTATTCAGCAATTTCCACGGCTTGGTGAATTTTTAAGCACATATCTCACCTCATAGACTATGGGCCAACCTGACCCGTGACCCAAGATCCAACCCAACCATGAAAGGTAACCCGATCCATGAGCTAATTGATCCGATGGATTACTCAATCCATAGCTCCACCAATCCAATACATGTATCATTATCAACTCCTAACTCAACCTATGAGCCAATCCACAATTTAACATATGGCCCATGACTCAACTAATCCAAGACATGTCCCAAAAACAACCCCTAACTCAATCTATGAACCAATCCACAATTTAACATATGGGTCATGGTCCAACTTAATCAAACATATTCTCTATAATCCATTACTCAACCCATGACCAAACTCAAGCAGTATTTCATGCCTACCCACTGCCAACCCATGAATCAACTTAATATGAACTATCTTATGAATTTTGAGATTAGATTAAGGCAGGTTAGACTATTACTTGAACCAATTACACTCCTTATTATATAATATTATAATTTAAAGTAAAATATATTTAATTAACTATATGATGTATATAATTGTTATTGTTGATATTATTTTGAAATTATCACCATTTTCAACATTACCATCATCATCTAGAATTAGGTATGATTGAGTTATAGTCACCTTACCCATCTAACAAATGAAAAAAAATTCATTTATGAGTTCTTATGAAAACCTTTATTTTTTGAATTTACGTGTGGAAAACAGAGGGATACCAAGCGTAAAACCTCCACAGGTGAGCCCACTACTCCTAAGACATACAAAGGTTAGGCCATGGGGGCTTGAACTTACAACCTCCCGCTTCCTGAGGCGGGAGGCAACCAGTTGAGCTACGCCCATGTGGGTTTTCTCAAGGTTTGGCCATTGAGACTCGAACCCACAACCTCCCGCTTCCTGAGGCGGGAGGCAACAAGTTGAATCACGCCCACGTGAGTATTCGTAGAAAACAAAACATATAATTCATTTTTTATGAAAATATGAATCATTGAACAAATCAATTTTCACATAAAATAGTTGTGCACTTGTGCACAAAGATGCACTGAGGCTACGTTTGGTTTCATGGTGGGTTTAACCTGAAGTATTGCCAACTTAGCATGGAATAGGTCAAAGAGCTTGATTCTTATTTTGTTGTATTAGTTAAGTCCTTAACATTTGACATATTATATATACTATTAGATACCACAAATTAGGCCCTGAAACCTAAAAATGTTTAGATCTTTTTATTTTAGAGAGAAAACAATTGAACTTAGTTTATCTATTAATTGCATAAAGTATATAAGATATTCAAGTTAAAAATGGAATGTGTAGTTCTTGATCAACATCTTCATACATTAGCAAATAAGCGATAGTTTACAGCATCAAGAATTATTTGCCGGACTGCTGCAACAGCACCTACTGCCCCCAATGCTGAAAAGACCACAGCAATGGTGGTGTTTCCCCAGAAGAGCAAACTACTTCTGGATGGCTTGAATGTCACATTGTAGAAGATCACAGGCAAAACAAAGTCCAGAGGCAAGAATCCAAATGCTCCAATCACTGCATTGATGTCTCCAAAGAATGGGAGCATTGCGGCGATGAGAGTCGCAACAACAACTGCAAGGGACCGGAAAACCAACCTAGGGACGACATTGCGAGCTGAAAATTGGTCTTTCTTTGCATCTCCAAATATGCTTTCAAGAATTTCATTCATAGGTTGACAATAAACCTGCATCAGTCCGAAAAAATTGGTTGAAATACGATACATTAACATCACTTTAAGTTACAATATCTAGTTAGATTAGAAGTTTTTGTCGAAACATAATACAAATATGATTCTTTGGTGATAAGGCGAAAAACGGGTAAAAGAGAGGCCTTGCGTAAAACCATAAACACATCTGTTTTGGCAGCTAAGTGACCCAATTTTGGTTATGATAGCAAAACAGTGACATTTTCCTACAGCATTTACTAAATTCAGGACATCCTGTATCATGGAATGTAATGCAGCTGGCTAAGGTAGTGAAACAGAGGCTCTGTTTGAATGCATGAAATGACAAGTACTACAATAAGAACATAACTAGTTTTAAAAAAATTAATCAAATCAATTCTCATCTTTAGTTAGCTGTGGTTATTTCGGAGAAAATGCTTTTCTTGCACCCAAAAGAATTCAGTGGTTATCGTTTGCCAATTCACATTTAGTGATAGCAAGATTTTTACTGTTACTTACCACTCCAACAGCTGAAGCTTGCAGTAACGCAAACACATTAGTCATTAGAAGAAACCATTTGGGCACAAGGGGCACGCCATTGATCAAGAAGTTGCTAAGGACGGTGCCAGCTGCCTGATTCCCAAATGCCCAATAGCCCGATATGGCGACACTGAAGAAAGTTGCAGTCACCACAGCATAGCAAACACACAGTCCCTTGAACATTTTTCCCTTCACAGGTGCTGCTATAGTTGCCTGGACAAGGAAATGAATAACAACAATTTAGTTAACACACAACAAAGCATTCACAAGTGATTTTGATACATAGAAAGATATTTAGTTGGCATATACTCGACAAATTAATGAAGAGTACATGATCAAAGGGATTGAACCTGTATTTCAGGTATGATTCCATTCCCGTATGTTGTAGCTATAATGGAAATGGCATTGAAGACACCAAACAAGCGATTCGCACCATTACTGCTGAAAGAGTAGTCCTTGGCTGGTGCCTTTGAGGAGTTCCCTGAAATGAAATTTTCAGTAAGACATTGACATCCATGAAATTCAATTTTAAGAACTCAAGTGTTCAACCTCCTTACCAACATAAATTGCACCACCAGTTGCACATGCGCTGTAGGCAAGGGCGAGAATTAAAGAAATAAGATTGATGTGCCTAAGAGAGTGAAAGGATGGGATTTGAGCCAAAATCAGCATCAAATGTCCATATATGATTACGAATTCGTAGAGCTTCATAGATCCATCTGGGTTGCTCAGCAAGTAAATAAACTGAAGGATAGATGAGTAGTTCTTCATCAATCATATTGGCATCCATGGATTATTTATGAGCTGCTATAAACACATTTATCCAATATTTTATAAAGAAATCAGATCAAGTTGGACATGTTTGGTGCCTAACCAATTTGGCCTAATTCTAATCTGCCCATAGGCCTAGGTGAAGTATCATTTTGATTGAGGAGACTCTGTTGCAGTGTTTAAATTGTTACATTGGGAGCAAGGGAGAACTGACAATATGGACAAAGCACATATAGCCATGTATAAGCATGAAAATCTAAAGTCACAAGAAATGATAAAATTAAGAATTAACATATAAGAGAGGATCTATATGTAGCCTCAATAGAAGATAAAACTAAAGATTTTTACCTCAACTAATTTAAACATGTCTCTTTGTTCAATCTGTTAACAAAGTCCCACATCGCCAGTGGATCCTTGGGTTATCGGGTTTATAAGCATATTGATTCCCTCTCCTTAATAGCCGGTTTTTTAGGATGAGTTCTACACACATGTGTTTTAACATGGTATCAGAACAGAGATACCACAGGGATGGGTCGAGTTCATATCTCTAGCCCTGCGTGGAGAGGGAGAGCCGAGTGTTTCCAACCCTGGTGCTGAAAGAGAGTGTTAGCAAAGTCCCACATCCCCAATGGACCTTTGCGTTATGGGGCTTTTAAGCACATGGATTCCCTCTCCTTAATAGCTGGTTTTTAAGGATGAGTTCTACTCATGTGTTTTAACACAATCTATTTATCAAACAACTATCAATATTACATGGAGTCGATTTTCTTTTTCATAGGTGACTCATCTACAAAACCTAGTTCCTCCACTGCAACATCGCTTGTTAAGTGGCTATTAATCTGTCATGAAAAATTAGTCATCACATCAGCAGAATTCCTCTGTAATGACTCAACATTGACAGTTTGCTTACAATATTGAATTTTCTCATGTACTGATAGGTGAGAAATATTACAAAACCTTCATGCTTTGTCCTCCCAAAAGGGTCATGCCGACAACTGCACCGTAAGATACTGAAAATTGAATGGGACCCACAAAAAATAGGCCCCACCTCGGCCCTGAAAGCCACAAAGAGAAGACACTGTCAATTTTACATCTTGAGTCATGACCCAGTTTGGATGACTAACTCAGTCTCACTGATGGCACAGTTATGGCCTTCTGGATGACCTAATTTGCTTCTATAAATCTTGTCCCTTTTACATCCTTACCATTCTCCAACCAGATGGTTGTAAAGTTCGTAACTCATAGAGGCCAGTTTGGGATCTCATTTACATGAAACTCCTACCTCCAAATGGAGTTCTACATTTCTCCACATAAATTTAAAATAAAGAATATCAAGTTGGAAAATGATTGATTCGATATAATTATGGAGGTTAATTCATGACTCAACCTACCACACTGAATCAAACATGGTTCAGTATTTTTACATTTGACTTTCTTACTGCTGATGGTTGATCCAGTAGGACCCAAACTTGTTCCCCCTAGTTTGCCAGAACATGGAGGGTTGTTCTTCCTTTATTCACAATTAGAGTAAAATTAAAAGAATGAATTCTCTATTAATTTAGAATATGATTTTGATAAAGAAAAGTAAGAAGGTAGAACTTAGAAAAGACAACTCTAAATGGATGAAATTAGTAACTACAAAACTGAGAATAAAACTTTATATTTATTTACCTAGAATATTTTCAGCCATCTCTCTGAATCGAAGCTGACGGTGCCCGAGCTGAGCATGGTGTTCAAGGACCAAAGAGAGAAGGTTGTATGAATAGAATGTAACAAGAGCAGCAATGGTCAAAAACAGTACTCCAGCAACCCAACCCATGGATGCTAATGCAAATGGAAGACTCAGAAGCGCTGGAGCTACGATTGAAGTCGTCAAATGATACCCACAATGCAGCCATGAACCTGCAAGATTCAAGCCATCTCTGAAATACATGAAGAAGGTTTTTTTTTTTTTTTAAAAAAATTATGTTGCACATCATATTAGCTTAACCATAGTGGGTTGAAAGATGAAAACTTGGAAATCATTGGTCCGACGACTTTTTCCCAATGAGAGTACGTGGGCAGCTAACCTTTCACAGGTTTACTGATCTCTCTACAAAGACCCACATTTGCTCTGTTTCTGACTCATCTGTGCTGGATGCCTATGAGGGATACCCAATCTCCAATTCACGCTTCTTCATTTGGTTGAATTTCCTATTCTATAGTGGGTCATTAAACAGACCCATCTGAAAAGGTATTTGAAGCATATTTACAAGTACTTGAGAATCATAACAAGTCTGGTCACCTGGAAATTCTAATGGCGCTCGCTTAATTTCGTAGGAAATAATTTCTCCATGGAAGGGGAAAATCAAAAAAGAAAAATGACAGAGTGGAGCTATGTCTATGAAAATTGATCTATGGAAATTGATTTTTTTTAAAAAAATTGTAAAAGAAAAGCCCAGAAATTCTGTTTTCCTAAGAACTAACTGCAAGGTTTTCTTTTACTTTTTACTCACCTTTAGACTTGAGAACAAAGAGAGCACCAGCGTCGAGCTTCTGAGACTGAGGCTCCGAAGGGGTTGGGCCCAGTGGGGATGGAGAAGGAGAGAGTGAGGATGGATTCAGTCTCGAATCCTCCTCGCCCTGTTCATTTCTTGTGGAATCTGAGGAGAGAGTTGCCATTGTTTTTCTCGTCTCTGAGAAGGAGAAAAGTGGAATGATAAGGCAGAAATTGTAGAGGAAGAGAAATCATGACGTTTAAGTATTTGTCTTGAATCGGGAAAGTCATTAGCAGCAAAGAGTCAAAGACCATCTTGCCGACTTCTGCCTCTTCTCAGTCAAACTTCAATCTCATCGGCGGCAGCAATTTGAAGAGAGAGAGAGAAATGATCAGTACGGTCAAGTTATTACACTGTAATAGTGTATATGAGTTTTTTTTTAACTTTCTTAAAACACCAATAGTTTATTCTCAACATGACTGCCGGTCGCCTACGATTGGTGCTATTTATAAATTTAACACTACTTAGAAAGTTGGGCGCCTTTTTATTCCCTTTTTGAGATCGGATGAAACCTCGTTGATCTCACTTTTCACCTAGAGGATTTTGTTTCTTCTCTTCTAGACTGATCAACCTCTTCAACAGCTGCTGCTCCTATAGGATTTTATTTGTCTCATTAATTACTCGGTTATAAAGAATTGGTTTCACCATGGTCATATTTATGCCATCAGGGTCCTCATTAAGCTTTTTGGCCCTGATGACCCAAGGATTGCTTGTTCAAGAGATTTTGATTTTTTGTATCCGAACGATCATCAATCTAGTGGAGATTCTGACATTTTCTTTCAAGCTCCAATCTCTCTAACTTCTTAATTGGGCTTGTTTACGTGTTTTGCTTGATTGTGGGCCTTTTTGTATTTTAGATTGTTGGTCCTATATTCTTTTCTGTTGTTCTGGCTTGACCTGGATTGTAGGCTTTTATTTATTGTCCCTTGGACTCTCTTTTCTTAATCAAATACTAACCCAACATTGAAAAAAAAAAAAAAAACCTTATTCCTATGAGTATGGAGATACTATTAGGCTATTCCTCTTAAAATTCAAGCAGCAGATACACCGATGTTGTATCTGACAAGAAAATTCTCATGGACATCTTTAATAAATCATAGTTTTTAATATTTTTTTAGCTTTTCAAGACTATTGTTTGAATAGAAACTCAATTAAATGTCTCAATTTAAAATTCAATTAATAGAAATACATATTTTTTCTTTTTTTAGCGACAACAAGTATAAATATATTAAGAGAGAAAATAATATAAGAGATGGAATCAATGAAAAATACATATTGATTTTATACATTTGGATTAGATGTAGTCAATTAATTCTCATATATAATATTATTTTTGAAACGATCCGTACTGCAGCACGATATTGTCCGTTTTGGACTTAAAAAACCGTCAAGGTCTTTGGTCCAAGTGTCATTATGATAGCTCGCCCCAAGTGAGAGCTGCTTGTGTAAGGGTTTGTATAGAAGTGAAAGTTGTCCTGACATTGAAAAAGGTCTCATACAGTCCAAGAGAGTGAATTGGTTGAGGAATATATGAGGGAGCACCCCTCCCATCTAGCACAAGGCCTTTTAAGCGTAAAGATGAGACTTAGACCTAATGCAAAGCCGTAGAGGTTTTTCAAGTCCCACATGGATGATTGATTGTAAATGGTTCTTACTTGAATATAATGTTTATAAAATTTATCATGATCGAATAAGAGAAGACATATTTTTAAGACTGAAAATTTTAACTTTAACTAATATTGAAAATTTATTAAGTTATATAAAAGGACCTTTAAAAGTTGGAGTGGAGTCAAATTGGATAAAGTGCAACTTACTGGGAGTAGTGGGTGTGAGGGAGAAATGAATCCATTCATTCAACTCTAGGCCCTACAGTCTAAAGTTTACACCTAAGTTAGGTGCAAATCCGTTTGTAGGTGATCCTTGTTATAAAAATAGAACAGAAATCCCCAAAGGTGCCTTATGTTAGGTACCTCCATGTGGGACTCAAATGACACCTGTGGATCAGTTTGTTGAAAGGTTTTAGCTTGAACAAGGTGCTTCTAAAAAATCACTTTGATCAGATAAAAAAAAAAGTCATATTTTATAAGGGCCAAAATGTTTAATTTTCTTTAATGGTGTAAATTTCATTGGGTTAGATTAACAATCTAATTCAGAATAGGGTCAAATGGGATAAAAATTAAATTCATATGGGAGTAGGTTGGTATGAGCCAGGGAGAAGTGTGATTGGGACTAAGTGGGCCCCATAAAGCCGTCAGCTCATGAAAACCCCCCACCCCAAACAACAACCACCCCCGGAACCCCCCGGAACGGGAACCTTATTGAAGTTAAGACATTTCCAACCAATCAGTCCACAAGGGCTTTGTGGCACCGTATGGAGGAATCTCAAATTAGTCATCTCAAATATAGATATAAGATAATAATCTCATGCCCCCTTCTTACGCCGTACTCTTTACGGGCCTACCTAAATGTGACTTACCTTTGTTGATAGTGATGGGTACATTCGAAAAGTTTAACTTTAAAATTGTGGTCTATCAAAACTATATTAATTGGATATATATAAAGCCATCGTTTTTCATAGTCATAAAAACTCAGGAGTTAAAAAAGTGATAAAAAAATGTAGAGACTAACAAACATGGTTTGATTGATCAAATCAAGATGAGTTTTTGCGAGTTACTAGTTTAATATTAAGCATTTCCAATGGGTCGAGACATGTTAAGGATATTGATGTTTTTTATGATACAGGACACTAAGTTTATCTTTTTGTCTAATTGTTATTATTTAAGTGGTGAAAAGATACACCAATATTCTTTATTCCTAAAAAAATATGGCCTAAGGAGAGTACGAAATGTCATTCCCTTCTATAAACAAGCTTTAAAGAGGAAACAGGTTTGATTTATTGGACTTTTGGGTCCAACATGTCTCCCAAATGGGACCAAGCCAAAACTGATATAAACAAGCTTTAACTTTGGCACAAGTGGGCCATCTCTTTCCTCCATCGATTCAAAATAATTTTATAGGGCCCCATTTTCGTCTAATAGGCTTTCCCCAATTTCACCCTAATCGATTTGACTTCGGATGGCCATATTAGTTATAAGAGTCGACTTTTTAAGTCTATTTTCCAAAGCTATAATTACTAGAGGAGGAATTTCTCTTAAATTATATTATCTATAAAGTCCTCTATCTATCTCATCGAACCATACAAGACCCAACCAATTATAAATATAAAATTTCATTTAAAAAATTAGCATAGTGAAATGTCACCAATAAGGTGGTACACAAAGAAATGGAAGAAGAAAAATTAAATTACCATTTCAAACATGGTAATTGGTTATTTTCGTCTTTTCAATAGGGGTGCCTCTATATTTGTCTAAATTTTTAATAATGATAGTAAACCACTTAAGCCTATTGGATGGTAGGATAAGAGGAAGTAAAGTTTTAAAATAAATTTAGAATATAATATGGAAGATGTACAACATTTATATTGCTACAATTTTTTTAAGAAAAGATTACGACATTTAGGTAGTAAAAGTCAAAATTCAATGCATGATCTTCTTTCAGATTGTCAAAATTTGTAGAAGACTTCTTGTTTAAGAGGTTTTCCTTATTAAAATGAAAAATTATCCCTTTGTTTTCAGCTCATATTATTTATTTGTAAAGGGGTTTTGATTTGTACACTAGTACCTTTTCTTTAAAAGAACACTGAATGTTAAAAAAATGAGAGGTTTCTTTTTTCATTTTGCCCATGACTTTGTCTATAAGAAATTAAAAGATAAAAAAGCAAAATAGGAAAAAAAAAACTCTCAATTTTTATATCATCAAGTGCTCTCTTTAAGAGAAGTACCACGTAGAAATCAAAACCCTAACTAAAATCCTTAATTTTCTATTTTAGTCATTTTTAGACAATTTTTTTTATTTTCATATCAAGAATATTTGTAACTATTCGACCCGTGAACAGGGCTTAGGGTCCAACTCAATGAGAAATTATTCGCTCTGGGCCCAAAAATGAGTCCTCACGGTTTTGCCTTTGGGCTTGGCCCAACCTGGTAGGCCCAAAACACATCTCATGAGTTCAGGAGGGACAACTACTTATAAACCCTATCCAGAAGTTCTCAACTTTCAATGTGGGACTCTCCAAAATTCCCACATGCACTCCCACTTGGTGGGCTTGTCGGATCCGACAGGCCTACACTACTGGTCCGACCGACAGGACCCAGTTTCACTTTGATCAGCCTCTCTAGAGCCTGGCCTCTGGCTTATGAGTCAAGATATCACACTATTCAAATCCTTCAAACTTACCAACTAAGTAATTTTATATAATAACAAGATAAGAGTGGATTAAATATTTCCAATTCATCAAATACACTCATAAAAGTCTCATTTCCTATTTTCATCTATTTTTCATGAATTTCCTTTTTTTCTCATAAAGACATGCTAAATCTTTCAATCTCAATAAATCAAATATTAAATTATTTTTTCCATTTTATCCCTTCTTTAGAAGTTTTTATATTTTTCTTCCTAACATGAAAGCAATTCACGACCGTTGAATGAACCGTTGAATGAATTAATGGTAAAGATTCATCTAAAGACCCCATAAAACTCTCTTTTATATTAATTAGTAAGACGTACACGTAAAGCGTGAGCCATATTAGTCAAAATTTTATAAAGAATAATTATTTCTCGTTAGTGGTGAGCCCATCTTGATTGTTGGGACTACCAATAAGCCTTTTAATGTGTATTTATAAGATACAATACACTTGGGATAGAAAAGATGGACACGTGTCGGATGTAAATTGACTTGTCTTGTTATTATTAAGATCATATTTTATTCGTATCAAAATTTATATATTTTATGTCAATCACAAATTTTTATCAAAATATGATCATTTTTTATTTTTTCTATTTTTATAAAAAAAAATTCAGAAGCAAATTGTAAAAGTTACAAACATATCGTGATAAAATATCGTATTAATAATACGACGATATGGTCAATAAGATACTCCCACCGAATTTTTAACCTTATTTGAGATCTCGTAGGTGTTGGACCATTCTTAAAGTTAGGAGTTGGACTCTGAAAGTAATTTTTTTTATTTAAATTCGAGTAGTGGAATTTTTTTAAATTTTTTATGATTATTTATTCAATAAAAAAATATTTACCTTTCTAAAACGACAATTTTCCAGTCAGCCCTTTCTTTGAACAGGACAAGGGAGGTAGGCGACAACCTTACATGATTTTCATTTTTTTTTTTACACTAATTTGGAAAAAAAGTATAACCATCGAAATACAAAATTCATTAAATCTCCTCATTTTGGAGAGGTTCTCACTAAGGAACTAGTTATTATCTATTTCATTCAAATTCTTTTCATAATGTTAGCTGTTTTCTAATTCAATGGGTAATCTCCTGTTTTACAAAATGAAAGATGTGAGGTTCGAGCTTCCATGACCTCACTTGGTGTACTATAAAGGTAGTGGATATTATCTATGGAGTTTTACATTAAGTTTCATGCGGTTTCTCGTACGTAAATTCTAAAAAAAAAAAGTCTTAAAATTTACTAATATTTAAATTAAGACTCCAATAAGAAATCAGGTGACCCATTTATTTTTTAAATTATATAAATTCTAGTATTTAGATCATATTTATCAGGTCTACTTAATTATAAATATTTATTTTTTGAAGATATTTTATTTATTGAAATAAAACTATAAAAATGAATAATTGTTTCTAGTATTTAGTTTTTACATGCGGGGCCTATTTTCATTATGAAATATTATAGAATTGATGCAGTCTAGAGGTCTCTCCTAAAACTACAACTTAAAAATCTAAGGTTTTTAATGCAAAATTGTTCTAAAAAAATTAATTAAAAAGGAAAAACAAACACAAGAATAGATAAAATCATCAAATTCACACTCATTGGCATACAATTAAGATGCCATAAGCATATAGACTCAAAAGTACTTAGTTTCTAAGCCCAAAAAACATCATACGATGATGTTATGGCCTTCAAAAATTCACCTCAAACGCTACATACCATTTTTGCTTCTAGCAAATCTCCTCTTATTTTTTTTTTCCTCTTTTTTTCATTTATAAATAATTATTTAATTACAAGTAGAAATGAAAATATTTGCTAGCAAAATGTACTAATTACAAAGGTTTTGTAACACCTTGCCCCATCAGCACAATATTTTCTGCTTTAGATAATAGACCTTCACAACTTTTCTTTGGAGCATAAGCCCTTACCCATGGGCGATGTGGAACTTCTGCCCCCAACTCTACCACACACCATAACCCACACTGGGTCCGAGAGTTGTGGACCTAAATGGACCCTCACGCTTTGGAGCATAAGCCTATACGCATAGGCGATGTGGGACTTTCGCCCCCAGCTCTACCACACATCATAACCCACATTGGGTTCGAGTGTTGAACCGTACTCTGATGCCATTTTGTAGCACCCCGTCCCTTCAGCACAATATTGTCTGCTTTGGATAATATACAAATATTGGCTGGGCTTGGATTATCGGTAATGAATGAGAACAATCTTTTATTCTTTTTATGCTTGTATAATTAAGATTGTCTACTAACTAAACACAATTTAAAAGCACTAAAACTTCGCTGCTGATTAATTTCATCATACATTAGCAAAGAGGTGATAAGTTTTTGCATCAAGAGCTATTTGTCTTACTGCTGCAACTGCACCTATAATCGCTAACACTGAAGAAACAATGGCAATGGTGGTGTTGCCCCAAAAGAGAAAACCATATTTGGATGGCTTGAAAGTCAGATTGTAGAAGACCATCGGCAAAATGAAGTCTAATGGCATGATTCCAAATGCTCCAATCACGGCGCTAATGTCTCCAAAGAATGGGAGCATGGCGGCGATGACGGTTGAAATAACGACGACAAGTGACCTGAAAACTACTCGAGGGATGACATTGCGTGCGGAAAATTGCTTTCTCTTTGGATCTGCAAATTTTCCTTCAAGGACTTCATTCATGGGTTGCAAATAAACCTGCATCAAGAAATGATGTTACTTCATATCAAGCACACCCAATGTTGTCTAAAGAGCCTAGCTCACAAGGGCTTTAATGGGCTAACTTTGAGTAAGACTGATGTCTACCAATGCTAAGCCCAAGCCTACAATGAAATCTATGTATGTGGTCTTGGAAATTTGTTGAGTTCGTGTTGGTATTCATTATCATCATTAAAGTTATTTATCTCAATTATCAAAAAAAGAAAAAGAAAAAGAATATATTTGTTTGAATAGACTCCTCTGGTTTTACTTTCTTTTCATGGTCTATTTGTTAAAATAAAAGAAGACAAAAGCGTAACAGAGAGAACAAGAGAAAGAAGACTTTATTTAGAACACTGCTGCCTTTATATAAGCTAGTACCTAATAGAAATAACATAAGCACTAACGTGCAAAATCAACTTCCTAAAGCTTAGGTAACATGAACCATAACTTAAATACTAGGGCAACATAACCATGTTCTGCAGAAACAGAATACTAGACTCCTAAATACTAGGACAACACAAAGTAAAAAAGTGCAGAACATTAAATTATTCAACAATCCCTCCCTTAAACTCAAAGCTTTTCCACTTTAGTTTAATTATGCAGCTCTTTCTTCAAGCAGGATTTGCCAAAGTGCAAATACCCAACAACCTTCTCAACTTGTGGAAGGGAAGAAATCTGAGAGGTTTAGTGAATATATCAGCCAGCTGAGCTTCACTTCTGCAATACTTCAGATCAATTGCTCCATCATTGTTGAGATCTCTTAAAAAATTATACTTCACATCAATATGCTTGCTTCTTCCATGTAGCACAGGATTTTTGGAGAGTTTGATGGCTGAGCTACTGTCACAAAAAATCGTAGTAGCTCCCACTTGCTTGAAATGCAGCTCTTCAAGAATTTTCCTCAACCAGATACCTTGACAAGCACAAGTTATTGTAGCAACAAATTCAACTTCAGTGGTTGACAAAGTGACGATTGGTTGCTTCTTAGATGACCACGAAACAGCCCCTGAGCCCAGCATAAAAACATAACCCGAAGTACTCTTCCTATCATCTTGATCTCCTGCACAATCGCTGTCAGTAAACCCAATCAAATCTGACCTTTTACCCTTCTTGTAGAACAACCCAAAATCTTTAGTTCCTTGCAAGTAACGAAAGATTCTTTTGGCAGCTAAAAGATGCAGCTCAGTTGGATTCTCCATGTATCTACTGATTAGACTCATAGAATGCATTATGTCTGGTCTTGTTGCAGTTAAATACATCAAACTACCCACAATTTGCTTATAGAGTGTGTTGTCCACCTTCTTTCCTTCATGATCTTTGTTTAGCTTCAAGCCAAATTCAGTTAGAGTACTTACAGGATTACAATCCGTCATCTAAAACCTGTCCAATATTTCTCGCACATACTTCTTTTGAGAAATAAAGATATCAGTAGCAAACTGTACCACTTCGATGCCAAGAAAGTAATGCATCATATCAAGATCTGACATGTCAAATTCAACCATCATAGACCTCTTAAACTCTTCAAACATGACACTATCATTGCCAGTAAATATAAGATCATCTACATATAAGCACACAATGAGCATTTTCCCTCCATCTCCAACTTTAGCAAAAAGTGTGTGCTCATATGGACATTCTTGAAAACCTTCTTTCAAAAAATAAGCCTCAATGCGACTATACCAAGCCCGTGGGGCTTGTTTTAATCCATAAAGAGCTTTCTTTAATCTATACACTTTATGCTCATTTCCAAACTTAATATAACCGGGAGGTTGATCAATGAATACATGTTCCTCCAAGTTTCCATGCAAAAATGCCGATTTGACATCCAACTAGAAGATAGACCATGAATTATGTGTTGCCAGCGCGATCACCAATCTGATTGTATCATGCCTTGCAACTGGAGCAAAAACCTCTCTATAGTCGACTCCAAACTCTTGCTTGTATCCCTTAGCCACCAATCGTGCCTTATACTTGTCAACTTCACCATTCTCCTTTAGTTTTGTTTTGTAGACCCACTTCACACCAATGGTTTTGTGCCCTTTTGGAAGATCAGATAGCTCCCATGTATCATTTCATTCAATGGCTGCAATTTCATCATCCATCGCCTTCCGCCATTTTGATTCTTTGACAACACTTTCAAAAGTTGTAGGATCACAATCAGAAAATAAAGCAAAGTAAGTGATTGGATCTTCAGTTTGGTCAATTCCGGTTACCTCATAATCTGTCATCCATGCGGGCCTCTTTCGACTACGATGAAAGTGTGATTCAGCTGCTGCATCAGTAGATTCTACTGTTGTTGGTGAAGTTTCAGCAATTGTTGAAGCTTCAATTGGTGGATTTTCGGGGACAGAAGCTGCTGGAACTTGTTGTTGTAGGGGTTGTTACCTCTCTTCTTCGTTTTCTCCATCAGAAAAGGCTAGAATAGGTTGTTGCCTCGTACAATTTTTACTCCAATTCCAAGTGTTTTCCTCATGAAAAACCACATCTCTGCTGGTCATTATCTTCTTCGTGAGTGGATTAAACAATTTGTATGCTTTGGAAGATTCACTTACGCCGAGAAAGACACACTTTTCACCTTTATCATTGAGTTTCTTCCATTTTGCATCTGGGACATGTGCATAAGCGATGCAACCGAAAATTCTGAAGTGATCTACAGTTGGTTTTCGCCCACTCCAAGCCTCCTCAGGTGTCATGTTCTGAGCAGAAAAGGTAGGACTTCTGTTCAACACATGAATGCTCCAATTCACTGCCTCCGGCCAAAAACTCTTTGGAATTTTCCCTTGCCAGCAAGCTTCTCACCATGTTGAGGATAGTTCTATTTTTCCTCTCCAATACACCATTCTACTGCGGTTATAAGCGGCTGTGAGTTCCCTTCAAATACCTTGATTATCACAAAAAACTTCAAATTCTTTTGAACAGTATTCCCCACCACGATCAGTACAGAGAGTTTTAATGGCTTTTCCTATTTCATTTTCAACATGCACCTTGAAGCTTTTAAATGCACTAAAAGCTTTTGATTTCTCCTGCAAAAAAGAAACCCAAGTTTTTCGAGTATAATCGTCGATGAAGGGAATTAAGTATCTTTTACCCCCATTAGACGATGGATTTATTGGTCCACAAATGTCAGAATGAATCAGCTCCAGAACATTTTTTACTCTCCATGACTTTTCTTGAAGGAATTGAGAACGATGTTGTTTGCCAACAACACATTCTTCACAGACTTGAAAATGAATACCAATTTTCGAAAGTCCTGTCACCAAATTTTTCTGTTGAAGAGTCTTTAATCCACCAAAATTTAAGTGGCCATAGCGAAAATGCCAAAGCCATGAAGGGTCTTTCACTTCAGTCATTAAGCAAGGTTGAGCATTTTCGATCTTCAATGGAAACAACCTGTTTGAACTCATTTGAATAACAGCAATAGCTCCGCTTAAGGGATCATATATCTCACATGTAACCTTCTGAATAGTTATTACATAACCCTTTTCTTGCAATTGACCAACACTTAACAAATTACTTTTCAAGTCAGGAACAAAAAACACATTTGAAATTGTTTCTACAAAACCATTCTTGGTTCTAATATCAATATCACCCTTTCCCATTACATTCACAGTAGAACAATCACCAAAACTCACTGTAGAACGAAAGCCTTCATTTAAGTAAGAAAAAAAAGACTTACTTCCACACATGTGATTGCTGCAGCCTATATCCACATACCACACATCTGACTTAGGTTCCTCATTGACTTGCACAATCATCAACAAAGTTTCTACTTCCTTATTTTCTGTAAAATTCAATTTCTCTCCCTTTTCTTTGTTGTTAGGCAGTTTAGTATAACATTCGGAATGATAATGACCGAATTTGTGACATCTAAAACTCTCTACCTTGGATTTGTCAAATTGTTGACCCCGTCCTCTGTCTCTTCCTTCAAATTGATCATCATTTTGATGATGTCTGTTGTTGCTGCCATCTCTATCGCCTTGATCTCCCCTTCCTCTACCTCTACCTAGATCATTTGTGAAATGAGTAAACGTAAAAGCCTTTAAAGCTTGCTCCTCTGCAGTTGAATGTTGGTTCATCTTCTGTTCATGGACCAATAAGGAGCTCTGGAGTTCATCAAGGGAGTGTGCATCTATATCCTTGGATTCTTCAATTGAGCAGACAACATAATCAAATTTTGGTGCCAAGGAATGCAGTATTTTCTCAACAATGACAACATCTTCCATCTTTTCACCATGGAATCGCATTTTGTTTGCTATCCCCATAGTTCTTGCACAATAGTTGTCAACAGTTTCACCATCTTTCATCTGCAGAATCTCAAAATCCCTTCTCAAGGCTTGAAGTTGTGCACGCTTCACTGTTGACGACCCTTGATATTTTTTCTTCAGTGAATCCCAAATATCCTTGGAAGTGTCTTTGCTAAGAATTGTTTCCAGGATAGATAGATCAATGGCCTGGAACAAGTAATTTTTAGCCTTCAACTCTTTTAACTTCAGTCCTTCAAGCTCTGTTTTTTGTGCATCTATGAGTACCACGCCAGCTGCAGGTGCTGCTACACCAGATTCAATGACATGCCAGTACTCTTTAGACCTCAAAAAGTTCTCCATTAGCATGCTCCAATGGTCATAGTGACCATCAAAACGTGGAATGGCCGGCTGCACAAAGTTTTCAGAGGCCATTTGTGCACTGCTGTTCTCTTTCTCTTTTTTTAGTTTCGCTTTGATACCACTCTTAAAATAAAAGAAGACAAAAGTGTAAAAGAGAGAACAAGAGAAAGAAGACTTTATTTAGAACACTGCAGCCTTTATATAGGCTAGTACACAACAAAAATAACATAAGCACTAACGTGCAAAACCAGCTTCCTAAAGCCTAGGTAACATGAACCATACTCCTAAAGACTAGGGAAACATAACCATGTTCTACAGAAACAGAATACCAGACTCCTAAAGATTAGGACAACACAGAGTAAAAACATGCAGAACATTAAATTATTCAACACTACTACTCTCCATTCTCCTAATATCGTTTATTTGCAATCTCATCGCTTTTTTTAAATGAATTATTTTTTGTCTTCTATAGATATGTCCCATTGTGTAGAGTTGAGAGGCTGCAAATTCTAGGCACTAGAAGGAAAGGCCAACCATTGAAAATCTGAAGGAAAGGGATAGAAAGGAGATATTGAATTATAAAAGTGACTGGTGATATGATTTATAATGGATCAATTAGAGAAGAAGAACTCGTAAAGTTCAACTCTAAAAAAATGGAATTTTGTCCTAAAATAATGATAATAAGAAGTTATGTTGGAAGGAGAAAGAGAAATATGTTGTATTCTTTTACTACTTTTTGTATATAATTCTTCAAGTCTTTGTCATGCATAATTTTCTTTATCTTCTTCTACATTTCTTTCGATTTTATAAGGTTGGGCTAGTAAAAGGAAAATATGAATAATCTAGATTTTGGTCTCTAGGGTGTTTGTGTATTCTAGGAACTTCCATATGCGTAGAGATTACATTGTCTCAGTAATGAAATCATGTTTAGTAATAGAAGAAACTTGTCACGCTTTAGCTGTTAAATAATAGCAGAAACTTTTCATGTATTAGCTGTTACGTACCACACCAACAGCAGAAGCTTGAACGAGTGTAAACACATTAGTCATTAGAAGCAACCAATTGGACACAAGGGGCTTTCCATCTATCAAAAAATTGCTGAAGATGATGCCGGCAGCCTGATTGCCGAACGCCCAATAACCCGATATGGCTACACTGAAGAAAGTTGCAACCACCACTGCGTAACAAACACACAGTCCCTTGAACATCTTCCCTTTCACCGGAGGTGCTACAGTTGCCTGAGAGAAGAAGAGAGTAGCAGCTTTACTAGTTAATCTAACACATTCATGTTTAGATCTATCAATGACTTTTAAGTGTATCGAGTGGGGTTCAGTCTAGGGTATGATTAAACCCAGCATGAGATAGGTTTAAAGGTCCTCGTTTTCTATGTTTCGTCAACTATAAAGCTTTTGACATATTGGTGAGGTTCCAACAATTGATAATCGTCTCTCAAGACTCTAGTGACAACAACTACTTGGTGCCAGTGAGAAAATAGCCAAAGGTAAAAAGGGCTACCTACGCCATAGTTTGAGTTGCTATAGTGCGGGCCATCAAAAGATGTTGACCAGGAAGCACGGTAGTTTATCATATGACAAGTCATCATCATTCAAGGAGAGTTGAGATTCATCGATGACTTCTATATGCCTGATAGAGCTCAGCATATTGCGTAAGTCAACTTAGCTTGAGATAGGTTTAAAGGGTCTTATTTTCCTCATTTTATCAACTCTAAAGCTTGTTGATATATTGGGTTAGATTTCTAAAATTCAAACCGATACTGACATATTTAAAAAACATTTATTGGTATATACTAGAGACATTAATAAAAGAGTACATGATCATTGGAATTGAACCTGTATTTCAGGAAGGATCCCATTCCCGTAAGTGGTAGCAATGATGGAAATGGCATTGAAGATTCCAAACAGGCGATTCACTCCATTGCTGCTCAAAGAATAGTCCTTGTGAGGTCCCTTGGAAGATTTTCCTATGCCAAAGTTTGTATTGAGACATCTGATCATTATTACTATTATTATTATTATTATTATTATTATTATTATGAAAATCAATCTTAAAAGGGTGTGACGAAGGAAGTTCTTACCAACATAAATGGCAGCAGCAGTGGTACAAGCACTGTAGGCAAGAGTGAGAATCAATGAAAGGAGATTGATGTGCCTAAGTGAGTGGAAGGATGGGATTTGTGCCAAAACCAGCATCAAGAGTCCAGTTATAGTTATGAATTCGTAGAGCTTCATAGAACCATTTGGGTTGGAGAGCAAGTAAATAAACTGCAATTATAAATGAGCATATATTCATTAGTTCTTAATCAATCACAATCTCCAAAAATTTTCTTATTATTACTAAAAGAAAAAGAAACAAAGATTTTTAAAATTGTGATAAATATCAATTTAGTAATTGCTAATATATACACATACATAGATGATCAGATAGACTCGAAGTCTAATCAAACTCTATTCAAAATTAACTTAATCTCACTGTTGAGACTGCGAACGAGTCCCACGTTGAAAATATAGAAGGAAATTTAGAGATTTATAAAGAACTTAGGTCAATCCATCTAATAGTCTAGTCTTTTGGGCTGGCGGTCCAGGTCTTAAAAAGTGGTATCAAAGTCAAATCTCAGACTACCTCGTGTGGGCTCAAGAGATCTCTTAAACAGATGAGATGGCTGGCCTCATTCGAGGGAGAGATTGTTGGGGTTGCTAATGGAGCTGCATGGTTTCACTTTTACCACTTTCTTTTTATAAGATTTTTAATATGACATAACAATTATTAAACTAATTTATTTAATTTTAAATATTTTAGAAAATATATTACCATAAAGAAATTCATATTTGATTTACATTTTTATCTAATTACAGTAGTAAGTGGAAAATATCACATACCTTCATGCTCTGCCCTCCCAGAAGAGTCATGGCAATAACTGCAACATAAGCTACTGCAAATTGAATGGGACCCACAAAAAATGAGCCCCACCTTGGTCCTGAAAATCACCCAAATAAAGGCCAAATCATTTCCCTGTTGCTTCATGGTTCTTCCCTTTTAGGACTTGGCTTTGCACTTGGTCAGTTGGTAATTGGAGTAGGGACCCGAATTTAAATGGTCCATGCTCCATATTGTCAATGCCCCATTGATGGGATGTTCCTAGCCACTTGATTGGTCAAAAAATTGTTATGTATTAAATTAGATTAAACTGCTCGTGAAATTTATGTAATTTTTTATAGGAAGCTTTAGACACAGTCCTATTAAAACTCTACAGGTGGTACATCTACCTCTTAAAATATCACTAAGTTAGTCTACAGGAATCGAATCTGACATCTCCTGCTTCTTGAAGCAGGAGGTAACCATCCCAGCTAACCCACGGAATGTCTTTATGTAATTTTCTTGCATAAGAATAAACCATTTTGCATTTTTAAGTACAGAGAAGAACTATGCGAAACATAATCTGTGTTAAAGTTATTTTTAAAGATCTCTGCAATTTAAGCATTCTAACTATAACATAATTTAACTTTTGAATTTAATATTACTGAATTCTAAATTAAAAAACCCATTATAAATTGAATGTAAACCGGCTATACCCATCATTGATTGAAATATATATATATTTTTTTAATTCAAAACATAGGTGGATGGGTACTGATCATATAACCTCTATAATTCTCAATCCAACTTAGGATGATCTTTAGGCAACCACAATTGAGGGCCTGCACTGCCATGTTCAAAGAAGGAAAACATGTCTACCGTATGAAAGATTCTAGGTTTGTGTAAAGTCTTATAGAGTCTTAGAAATATCTAGGATATTTTGAATAAAGAAATGTATAGAGGAATATAGAAAAGGTATATGATCGGTTGAAAAAATGGTATCGGCCGATAACTCAGCCGATAAAATTATCTTCCTTCATTTTATTTTTATTTTTTTACCAAAAAGCACCGACATCGACTGATATTGTGATATCGGCCGATATGATGCGGTTTTAATATCAACATATCGTCTGATATTTAGACCCCTTAGCCTCAATTATAAATAGGTGAGGGGAGTTCATTTGCTCCACGCTAGCTAAGAGTTCTAGCAAGTGAGATAAGAGCTTAAGTCTTCCAAAGAATATTTTAATTCTCATTTTTCTCTAAATTTTTTTAAATAAGATGCATCTTATCCATACATATCCATTTTTGACTTTTTACCTCATCTTTTTTATGAAAATATTCCTAAAAACATTTTTAAAACTAAATTTAATTGTAAATGAACTATGTTCAAGCTGTACTTCTGCATTGATGTTCCTGTAAAGGGCTTTTCTTCTTCTTTTGATTTAAATTAAAATTAAAGAATAAATCCCAAAAATATACCTATAATATCTTTAGCCATCTCTCTGAATCGAAGCTGACGGCGGCCAAGTTGAGCATGGTGTTCAAGGACCAAAGAGAGAAGATTGTAGGAGTAGAAGGTGACAAGGGCCAAAAGGGTCAACAAAGTTACTCCTGCCACCCAACCCAACGACGCAAATGCAAATGGAAGGCTGAGAATGACCGGACCTACGATTGAACTCGTCAGATGATACCCACAATGCAGCCATGATCCTGCAAAACTCGACCAATATTAATTAATATACAAGTCTCTCAAGTAAATAATTTTAATATAAAAATCTTTGTTTGGATTTCCTTGGCTATCAAGTATTCTTCTTTTAAGAAATAACAATTTTTTATCAATATTTCAAAAAAATTAGTAAAATATGATTATTCGAAAAAATCTATTCTCGTTCATGTATAAACATGTGAATTCCCTTTCCTTAGTACAACTTTGATGGTGATTGTGAACTGACAAAAAAACTTACATATTACGTAACACTTGAGTTATTTTTCTTTCAAAAGTTAGTTTTTGAGAGTGAATTCTACTTCAAGTATATTATTAAGTCATGGTTTTCTAACATAATATCCAATCAGATTCCGCGTTGACCAAAAAATAAATTCCACATTGGTTAATTTGTAAAATTAATAACTCTATATAATACTTATATATAGGCACGATTCTCTCAAAAGTTAAAATGTTATCAAGTTATGATTTTCTCACCGTGATTGACCGCTCAGAGTTAAATAAGGGAACTTTGGAAGTCTTTGGTCTAACATTTCAATATAACCCGATAAAATCCAACTCAACTATATTACTTGACTTTGATATAATTTGACTCAATCTAACCTATTTTACAAATGGATTTTCCAAACTCTGACTCCTTTAACAAATGAACGGAACCAAACAGAATCCGGTCATAAAGAGGTAGATTGACTGACCCGACTATTGTCATGTAGCATGTAAGAAATCCAAATATTTATGGCCTACAACCACTAATTTCAACACAAAGACCCACACTAAGTAGCTCACTTTTTGTCAAATAAGTAATTTATATTTACATTATTTATAAGATAGTGAGATAATAATTGTGATGGAGTCTTCTTCATCTGATTATCTCTTTTGTTACTTTTCTTTTTCTTAATTATTTCTTTTCGTGCTTCTTATGGTCTAACTCTGGTAGACCCTTCACTCTCTTCTCTTGTATCTTCCTTTTCCTTTTAATGAAATTTTTATATTACCGCTCAAAAAAAAAAAAAAAAAATTTATAAGATGGTGAGAGATTGGTTGCACTATAAATTGTCTAAAAGTATAACACCGAATAATTTAAAGTTAAGAGTTCTAAATTCACCCCTTTTTAATTTGGGTGCATCTCCTACTTCCTTGTTGATCCATTAAATGCAAGAATATCTAAATGATAATTAGTTTGTTCACAATTCACTGAAAAAAATAGAAGTAATCAAAGAAGAGTCCATTTATTTTCTAATACATGTTTTCTCTTAGAGCAAGCGGTGGGCCATATGGCCACCGTGCATAGGCTGTATGGCAGTGGCTAAAAGTGGGGCCCACACCACTTGTGGTTAAATGGCTGGCTACAGGTAGCAGGTATGTAGCCAGCCATTCTCTCTCTCTCCTCTTTTTTATATTATATATATATGTATATATGTATATATGTATATGTATATACATATATATGTATATATATAACTTGTATATAGTTTTTGATTTTTTTTATTTTCTCTTTTTATTTATTTATTTGATTATTTTGGATTTTTTATTTTGTTTTTGGGTATAATTTGTATATTAGGGGAAATAATTATTTTTTTTCTTTACTTTATTATTTTATTTTTTATACAAAAAAATAAAAAATAACTTTTTACCTTTTGATTTTTTCTTCCTTTACATTTGTAAACAAAATATATGAGAAACAAAAAATTAAAATTATTCTGTCAAAAAATTAAAATTATTCTGTACAAAAAATTAAAATTATAGCTATTGAGAAACAAAAATATTAAAAATAATATTTTATTCATCGCAAACAATATGAAAAATTACATTTATTATTTAATTACTTGTGAAAAAATATGTAATGTCTTTATATTTTTTTTTTTAAATTTGTTAAAAAAATGTATATAAAAAAATAATAATAAAATATTAAAAAGTAGTTATTCTAGTTAACACTATACCGTGTGACGAGGCTGGCTAAAAATTATAGCCAGCCATGTCATAAAAAAAATATTATTTAATTATATGGCTGGCTATATTTAGTGACATAGCCAGCCATATATGACCATCCCACACCACTTGCCCTTAGAAAAAAAGGAAAGTAGAGAAGAAGAAATCTAGAGCTATTCCTATGCAAATGACTTAATAGAAATTGATTAAAAAAAGAACTGCATCTAAACCTTGAAAAGTATTATTTTTCTTAAAGCTCAAATGAGGGCAAATAGACAAAATTTAGATACCTTTAGATTTGAGAACAAAGAGAGCTCCGGCGTCGAGTTTCTGAGACTGACGCTCCAAAGTTGATGGAGCTGCCGGAGATGGAGAAGGAAAGAGCGGCGATGGCTTGATCCTCAATTCCTCCTCTTTTCCTTCAGTTTTTGAAGAATCTTTGACGAGAGTCCCCATTATTTCTCTGGTCTTTGATATCTGAGAAAGGGGCTGAAATGTGAAACAATAGAAATGGCAGAGGCAGTGAAGAGGTGACGATTATCTATTTGGCTTTCATGGACAACAAGTCAATAGTCGTGAACGCATGCCAGCTTCAAAGTCCTAATCCCAAGTTGGACCGCAAATAGAGACAACTTCAATATTCAATAAATAAATATATATATATATATATATCTCATACGGATACCTGTCGTATCTATCGATATTTTACCCAATTATCTCGTTTAGAGATCAGCTATATCTACTGATATCCATCGATTTTTTTTTAATAAAAAAAATATTGACAGTGGGCCATGCCGATATTTGAAATATATTTTTATATTTTTCATTTTTTTAAATCAGCCTTTTTGTAATTTTTTTAAATTTTTTTTAAGAATTCTTTTAAAAAAAAACCAACAACATCCGAAAAAAAAAATTGAAGAGAGAGAAATGACTTCGGTCGATACTGAGATCTCGCCGATATGAAATATTAATAGAGATCTCGGTCCAGCTGATATTTGCACTCCTCATATATATATAACAATTCTAATATTAAGTGTTTATGAAATTGAATGGAATGTCTTAATGTAATTGATGTAAGTTGTAAGTTGTCTGTGCAATTTTCGAAGTTCTTTTTAAAAAATTAATGAAAGTCAGGTTTTTTAAGATAATTCTCATTTTGAAGTTTATTGTAGAAAAAATAAAAAAATAACATACAAATATTTATAGAATTAAATAAAGAGCCTGAGCGTCATTATAGGTTACAAAAGAATATGAATTTCATGTAAGGTATCACCTCATTATTAGTTTCGTATTTTATATGATTTTTAGATTTTTTTTAATTTTAAGAACATACTTTATTCATATTGAAATTTTGACTCTCAATACTCTAATACTCTATTAAAAAAGACTATTTTTTTAACAAAAATATGTTCAAACTAAATTTTCATTTTTTTTCCTATTTAAATTCAAAAGCTTAACTTTTATTTTGGAATATGGGTATCTCCACCCTACCTTAGAGGTGAGACTAATCTCACAAGCATTTGTAAACTTCTCAATTCAGATACACTAGTTGAATCGATAAAGAATAATCCCAAGAAGCAGCCAAACCCTTAAGGACGAAAAATCAACTTAGTAAATCTTATGACTAGGGCAAATTAGAAATAATAAGACAACATGGAAGTGGTCATGTCACGCCCCGACCCGAAGGGTGGGCCCGGAATGCGACTGATATTTTTTTTTTGAAAGACTAAACCAACACAAGCTGTAATACCGCAGCCCAATTTAGAGGTTAATTATAATTAATTATGATTAATAAAATAATTTTTCAGTCGTTAATTATGAATTATTTTCTCTAGTCACGAAGATCATCAAATAAGTTTTCCAACGGATCTGAGTTTGACTCGATCCGAATCCGATACCTCTTTTAATTAAGTTTCAAAGATATATGGATAAGTTATGAATATAATAATATTATTATTTTAAGTTTAAACCTTAGCTGCTGCATAAACTCAGTCATTTGACTTAGTTAGTACTTCAAATTTTGGATTATGTATTATTTTTAAATTCCGGACTTAATGAAATGCCAATCTCGTTATAATTTCGCTAATTTATTTTACCCCTAAGTTTTAAAGTGGTAAAATTTCAATTTGACAGGGTAGAGGAAGTCCTAAAAATATAAAGAGAGAGTCAGTACTCAATCCGTATTATAACTAAACTGTTTATTTCTTTACACTCTAAAATAGTGTGTTTTTTATATTTATTCTAAGCCATGAAATATGGACCGTTGAATATTCTTTCACTTAAAAAATACGGTTTTTGACTTCAAAACACTTTGAAACTTTAGAATGTTTTTATCAGACAAATTTACTCTATCAAACTATAAGGTTGGATACTTTCAAAAATAATCTTGAAGATTAGGAGATCTTCTTAAAACGGTGATTTTTAGCAAAAACACTGAATTTTTTAGATAGATTTCACTCCAAATTTTAATACCATGCCTAGTTTTTAATATCTGATCTAGTAAACCAATTGTATCAGTATAGTGAGACCCTGAAATACTTAGATGAGAGAGGGGACATAGATGTAAATAGTAAAAAGAATAAACTAATATTATATTAATAAAAATCTTGATAATGTAGCAATCAACCTACCGTTGCAGGTTTCAGTTATAGCTCTGGGATGTGTGCGGTGGAAATTTCACCCGCATGACTATAAATTGAGGAGGAAGGCAGGGAGGTAGGAAAAAAAAAAAAACCTTAAAATTTTCCTACCGTTTCTCTCTTTCTTCTTCTGTATCATTACCTCCTTCTTTCCATCGTCTTCCTTAAAAACCATCATCAGAGAGCAATTGTGAGAGAGAGAAAGAAAAAGTTATGACTTTCTCTCTCTTAATCATTTCTTTTTTCTTTGTTTCTTCTTTTTCGCTTTACTCTTCTTTAATCCAACCAGTAGCAAAGACATCGGGTTTTCAAACTAAGTATATTCTTAGCGGAAATTTACACCCAAAGTATCAAAACGATCTTATTCTTATTTTTATTAACTCCAGAGCAAGTTAGGAGTGGAATAGCTTAATATTGGGGTTTAAAAATGAAATTTTTAGTAAATAAAGGGAAAAATAGATTTCCTCTTAAAATTTAAATTTTACCCTCAAGATTTGTATTATTTTACGTTCAAAATATAATTTTTGACCCTAAGTAAAATCGGAGAAAAGATTAACCCCAGCTGAATATTGTGTGTTTATTTTTCCGCCTTATGTGTTTAAATTCCTGTACTGTACCTTCTGGACCAAATTCTCAATACGGTTCCATGGTCCTTCTTACAGAAGACAATACGAGGATAGGGCATTGAGTACTTTTATTTACTTTACTGTCTTTGTACCCTATGGGCCTCTCACAATACGTCTCCATGGTCCTTCCTCCGGAAGATAATATGAGAGAAGGCACTGAGTACTTTACATTTTTCATTTCATTGTAATGTTTTGGATGACTGACAACTAACTTTCTAGCATAATTTAAAGGAATAGGAAGAGCCTAAGTGACTCATTACACATATCATATTTTTTTTGCAAAATAGTACGTGGTTTGGGAAATTATTATGTGTATATACTGATAAATAGAAAATTTATACATTTTACTCTATTTTACAGATTTTCTGTGAAAAACTCAACCAGAGAAGGTGAGGAGACTCGAACCAACACTTGTATTGTGTTATATATTAAACCCACTAACACCAGACTGAAATGGGACCCATGGTCAATTAAAGATGGAAAAGGCTATATAGGTCCAGAATAGGAGACCTGACACTGCCTACATGTAAGGGATGTAAATGTTCTAACTGTTTAAAACGTAAGCGTTAAAATGGTGTCGAGGACTTATAGCCTTTAACGTAGTATGTACCCATGGAGTGTCTGGTAATTATCAGGTAAAAACTGGATGAAGGCATTCGTATTATTAAATCCAGTTTTATATGTTTGTGTGATATTGATTATTTTATTGATTTCTTGTATTGGTATTTAATACACCAAATGGTAAGGCTGAAATATGGTGGTTCTCTCAGAATAAGTCCCTGTGTAAGGAGGGCAATAGAAATCATGCATTTGACATTTGCATGTGAAAATTGTGATTATAAATTAAATCTATGGAAGATAATAACTTTATAAAGTCTGACATTGGCCATTGGGCTATAATTGCTGAGATTAGCCGAACACCGTTTGCGAACCGATGGGTTGGACGTATTAATAGACTATGGTCGATCGCCATCAACAGTTGGTGTTGGATGGGCTAGTAGACCGGGTCATGGAGACCTTCTGATGTTAGGCTGAACGCCGTTTACGAACATTTGAGTTAGACATATTAATAGGCTGTGGTCGACCGCCATCAACCGTTGGTGTAGAATGGTCTAGTAGACCGGGTAGCGAAGACCTTATGCACTCGCAAGTTGTTAAAAGGGGGTTGACCCCTGTAAAAATTGATAAAACACCTTAGAAAGTGATCGTAGAGTGAAAATGGGTTAAGTGGATTAACCGCAAATAGGTTAAGTGGATTAACAGCATTGCATTCATGAAACATGCATTATTTATTGTTTCATATATTATATTGGATGTTATGGTGAAAATGAGTTAAGTGGATTAACTGCGTTTTATTTGTGGAACATGCATTGTTATTTATTCCATTAATATATGTTGGATTTTATGGCGAGCTCTCCTCACTGGGCTAGTAGCTCACGTCCCTTATAATGCAGGATATGAGCTGGAGGAACCAATGATGCCTCGTTAGGAGTCGGAACTTGGGAATTGTCTTTGGTTTTCCGCACGTGAAAACCAAGCGTACCTTTAGCTATTTTGTCTGTTTTTATTATAAATATGTCTTATGTAGCATAAGAAACTCATGTTTGTAAGTTTTAATATTGTATACATTATATCCGTTATGTTTTCGTTCGTAACACTGAGGAGATAATTGAAAATATTCTTTGTGTGATATGGGTTTGTATATGGGGACATATGGTATATGTTTAAGTCCATTTGTGAAGAGCACGTGTGACATTTTCTATGATCGGGTAAGCCCAGTTATGACGTTGGGTGATTAGAGTTTATCGTAAAAAAAAAAAATTTAGTCGCGTTTTCGGGCTCACATTTGGATTCGGGGCGTGACACAAGCATTCTAAGTGGGCCGGATCAACAGTTAGGCCCAAAAGGTCACACATGATCCCCAACATGTGGACTCAAACATATACCATGAGTCTACCCAATAAATAGACATAAAAATAATACATAACATGATCACATAATTCCAACCATTATTATTTCAAAAACAACATCTTCAGAGTAACTACAGAAGCATAGTAGTTTTCAATACATCACATTGATACAAACTAAGTACCACACCCGGTACTTTACAAAAGAAAATGGTTTCAAGGACTAGAAAACAAAAATAAGGGTATTCCCCTCAGTGGGAATCCCAAAGCAATGCCGCAGCTTATCCACTATAAGCTTGAAATAGAGCGTTCTCCTCCCTCGGGTTCATCTCCTAAAAGATGAGTGGAGTGAGCTAAATAGCTCAGTAAAGGAAATTTAACAGTGCAGTTTTAAGTAAATAAAATGTTAGCACAATAATCAACAGTTGCAATAATATCTCATGCTTGATAACAAATAAGCATAATATCATCATCAGTCCCATAATTCATCATTTCTTATCCAATACTGTTGTCATCCAACGTAACCCCTAGATACTATACTGACACCAATAGTATTAAGTCCCGACACGGTCAAAATACATTCTTTCAAGTACATCTCCGGTATACACCTCAAAACCGGTACTGACACACCTTGCCAGTCACTGTCGACCCACCTGGTCCAGTAGAAGTAACCGACACCCTCAACTCGGCGATGGTTCAATAGTAAAAGGTACGTGGAAGCAGTATTACGCAATTTATATGATTAAAATCATATCATTCACCATTACCATAAGCACTTCCTACAACAGTATATCGTGTCTAGGCACATGAGTGGTTTCATCCATCTGAAACCACTCATTGCTCAAGATCCATCTCAAATAACAAAATCTGTTTACATCTACTGTAAAATTCAGTTCCCTCACCGTATATGTGTGGTATCGCGGTCTCTGTTCAAACAAACAAACAAGTGCACAATTATTATCACGTCAATATATATAGTATCAAATACATACACACAAGTAGTATTTCGAAATTATACTTGTTTTCCCAAAAATATCCAAGGTACATGGAATTGAGTCTCCTATTTGGTTTCTATCATTTTTAAATTACAATAATCCACAAGATAATAAATAAAAAGGGTGCTCAGTTCAAAACTCATATTGTCTTCTGGGCATTGATAAGATTGCCTTATTGAGTTAGGTCTAAATACTCAGGTCACTTCTCAGTTGTCTTCTGGATAGGACTAAATCTGACATGTTGAGTAAGGCCTCGAAATCACTTAGTGCCCGACAATATAGCCTCCGCATGGAAGTGAGGTCACTCAGTGCCAGACCAATAGAGTCGGCCTGGAAGTGAATAAAATAGTATATACACTATGGTAATAAGAGAAGATGGTTAGTACAATTTTAGATTAACAAGTGGGTACTAACATCACATGCAATCCAAACAATAACATTTTATACTTAAAAACTGGGTTCCCTCGCAACATGCCTCGGAACTAGGTACTGTGACTTCGGATCATCCGAACCACTGTCTACCCTAGTCACTGACCTCGGATCTTGGGTCTGACTTCGGATGATCCGAAGTCCTTCCGAACCGATTAAAATCTGAAAAACAAATCTTGGTGGGTCTGGTGTCTCGGAACATCCGAAGTAGGGCTCGGACAATTCGAGTGGGGTTCGGTCCTTCCGACCTCTGCTCTGAACATCCGGCTGAGTTAGACTAGCCTCGGGCGCTTTTGGTGAAGCTCAAAACATCTGAGGGGTCCTCTCGGACCGTCCGAAGGGTGTGACCCTCAGACCGTCAGAAGATCGATTCTCGGACCGTTCGAAAGTCCTCTTCCTCACTATCTGCACCGACGGTAGACACAGTGCGAAATACGAATCCGGAAACACTGGGTTTTCCCGATTCGGTTTCCACATCTAGCCGGTCCGATGGACTCCTCTAGATTCATCTTTTCCAAAGGGAGAGGTTTGGAGCTTTGAAGCTCAGCAGGCCATCCGATTTTAACACTGAAACCTCACTGGTACACTAAAAATCGAGTTTTTCCTTAAACTTTGAAATGGTTCTACACACTCAACACTAAACCAAAATCGATTTTTCTTGATTTTAAACCACTTAAAATTTGAAAAGAAACACAGTGGCTATCTTCACTGGAGTTCCTAGGTTGAAAATCTGGCTTTTGGAAAAACTTCCTCTAAGGCTTACGGTAACAGAAACTGGGAAGAAAAACAGTGAAGGGTGATCAGCTGGGTTAAATCTGAGAATCAGAGAGCTGAGAGGGAGAAGATAGAAAATTTTAGTGGGAGTTTAAACCAGCAGACTGAGGGCCATTTTATAGAGATTTGGCCGGAAGAAGTGGCCGTCGAGCCACTGCATGCTTCTGCATGCAGCACCGGCTGACGTTTGCAAAAGTAACCAGCAAGTTAGCAATGGTTGTAAATCAACCCTTCCCAGTTTTCAGTTTTGCAAATTAGTCTATTTTTAATAGAAAGCCGATTTTTAACTAAAAGCATGATTTTAAAAACTCAAAATCTTAATCCAACCTTACAGATAAGTTGGTTTTTAAAAAATTTAATCACCATAAAAATTTTGGGATTTAAAACTCACTAAAAGCCATTGATTTAAATAAAAATCACGATTTAACACTATTTACCTAATTAAACAAATATTAAATAAAATAATTTAGAAACCTCATTTTGGGGTTTGAAAGAATAAGTAGACCATACTTAAAACGGTCTATCGTAAAATACTTGTTTCAAAATTTATTTAATTTCCAAAACCATTTAAATTAATTATTACTCCCTTTCGGGGTTTTGACGGGAGGTTTTAAATGCTATTTTCTGAAAATAAAATTATTTTAAAATCAGAAATACAAATCCTTTATTAAGGAGAATAATATCATCTAATAATAATCACATAATAACACAAATTATAAAATAATAGAAGCGGTAAATTACCATTTTGCCCCTGCAGCTGGACAAGTTGTATCACTGAGCTTTCGAGATCGGATTGGGCCACACGTGGGCTTTCCTTAAAGCCCTAACCGTAATCTTCAAGATTAACCGGTCAAATAAGATTATTAAGCTAAACTACGCCTAATCTGGATCAGGGTATTACAGGTCAAATGGTGCAAAATGATTTACTATCTTTTTTTAATGGATGGCTTCTTCTGTATATCTTGGTTTATTATATATTTTTTTTAAATATTTATTTAATTTTTTTAGACTTTTTCCAATTAAAGTATTTATTAATGTGATGCTTTTGGTGTCTACAAGAAATTTTCCATGTTAAAATAGATCTCATCATTCAATTTTTCAGACCAAAAAATAAATAACAATCTAGATAAATAACTTAAATAGTGATGATGAGAACTACAACGATCAAATAATTTGACCACTTGTCGTTCATCAAGTTTACTTTTAATCTCTACCATAGATTTTAACATTTTATTAAAAATATAAAAAATATATATAATATTCAAGCCGGCTATCGGGCATCGAGTGTAAGCATTGATATATCCAGGCTTGAGCTCAATTAACAATCAGGTTATAAAAATGAATGCTCAAGTCCTATTTCTCAAACTGGGCCTTTTTGGCCTCTACATTTTCGGGCCGAATTGCAATTTCCCTATTCACTTGCCGACATCCTTTTCAAATCATTCCCAACACTTTAAAATCTGGATTAACCATTGGATAGCTCATGAGAACCCAATAACATATTGCTAAATTAGGAACTATATCAAAGGCTAAGAATTAATATCTAGAGTTTTGAAACATACGATGGGACTCAAGTTGATTTCAAAGGCTAAGTAACCCATCTAAACTCTTACTTACCCATGTTTACTTTGATGTGATCAGTCATTGAACTTTTTAAGTCATGTACTTTATTATTTAGAATTAACAACCCAACCCAAGCCCTTTCCTATCGTGCAAAAGAATAGGATTCCAAACTTGGGCTCCATTGTTAATGGGCTGGGCAGAGACAGTCACCGAAAAGATGCAAAGATGGCGAACCAAGCCCAACTTGTCGAAATTTTTTCTAGCACAATTAGTTGGATAATGGGATCAGTGATCCAACCGAAAGGCCCAAATGATGAATCTGATGAAAAATCGTAGATTGGTAATTATATGTGCTGGACCTGGGAATCTGCAATGATGTGAAATTGAATGCTTGAGCAATTGAGCCTGGGTCATATATTGATAACATAGAATAATTCAAGTCTACAACACTGAAATTGTGTTGTTCTTGATCATTTTCTTCATATATCGGCAAAGAGACGATATGTCTTTGCATCTAGGATTATTTGTCGAACAGCCGCGACTGCACCTATTAGTCCTAACACTGAGAAGACAATGGCTATGGTGTTGTTTGCCCAGAAGAGCAAGCGACGTCTGCATGGCTTGAAAGTCACATTGTAGAAGACAACAGGCAAAACGAAGTCCAAAGGCATGAATCCAAAAGCTCCAATCACCGCGTTGATGTCCCCAAAGAACGGCAGCATCGCGGCAAAGAGAGTGGCAATAATGACGGCCAGTGACCGGAAAACCAGCCTTGGGATGACATTGCGAGCAGAGAATTGCTCGATTTTTGGGTCCCCAAACTTACTTTCAAGCACTTCATTCAAAGGTTGCAAATAAACCTGCATCAATCATTGATAACTTCTTCAAATCAGATGAACAATCATGACTTTATCTTTGACATTGGCAGTGCACTAGACCAAGTAAAAGCTATTCTTTTTCTTGTGTTCTGTTCTTCTCAGGTTTGTGATCTTTTATTCTCTGTTTTCTTGCATAAAAGTACATGGTTTAGATACTGAACATTCAAATGATCCAAATTCAATCAAATGAACTTGATTATTTGAGTAAAGTGATCATATATATGTATTAAGAACCGAAACCTTTTGCTTAAGCAGTCACATACCACCCCAACAGCCGAAGCTTGTACGAGCGCAAACACATTGGTCATCAGAAGAAACCACTTGGGCACAAGGGGCTTCCCATCAATCAAGAAGTTACTGAGGACCGAACCAGCCGCGTCTTTGCCGAAAGCCCAATACCCAGATATGGAAACACTGAAGAAAGTAGCACACACCACAGTGTAACAGATACAGAGTCCCTTGAACATCTTTCCCTTCACAGGAGGTGCTACAGTTGCCTGCAAGTAGAAGAGATTAGCAACACTTCTTGTTGTTAACCGAAAACATCCCTACCGATATCGATACTAGATACATTCATGAATTGTAAATGACCATTGGAATTGAACCTGTATTTCAGGAATGATCCCATTCCCATAAGTTGTGGCAATGATGGAAATGGCATTGCAGATTCCAAACAGGCGATTTTCTCCATTGTTGTTCAAAGAGTAGTCCTTGTTTGGCGCCTTTGAGGAATTCCCTGAGATGAAAATTTCAGTGAGATGAGACAATCATAATCATGATATTCAATCTTTAAAACATATGGTGTTGTGTTTCTGATAATTTCGTACCGACGTAAATGGCGCCGGCTGTTGCACAGGCACTGTAGGCGAGAGCCAGAAGCAATGAAACAAGATTGATGTGTCTGAGGGAGTGGAAGGATGGAACTTGGGCCAAAACCAGCATCCAAAATCCATATATAATAATGAATTCATAGAGCTTCATCGACCCATTTGGGTTGCAAAGTACATAGATGAACTGCAAGATACATTAAACTTTCATCAATAGCATGCCTGAAAAAGCTAATCGGATTTGGATGGGCCAGACCTGGATCCTACCCAGAGTTCAAAATCATCCAAACTCATCGTCTGGGTAATTAAAGCAATTGTTTTTTTTCCTCTGCATTTATTCTTGATAATTTGACAAAAAAATTAATCTCAAAATTCAATTCGGTTGATAATTTTAAATTTATTATATTTTTTATCGACAAAATACCGTTACTGTATTAATAATGCATAGTTATTGTCGCTGCCATTTTTAAATGGTAAATTCTCAATAAAAACTGCGTAATCTTTATTGTTTTAAAAATATTTATATATTCTTTGAGATTTTTCCTGTTAGTTTTTCAGTAAAAATTTGAGAATTTGAAAATATTCTAATATTTACTAAAATGAGAATTAAAGAAAAATAAATTGACAAACCTTCATGCTCTGTCCCCCTACAAGAGTCATACCAACAACCGCACCATAAGATACCGCGAATTGGATGGGACCCACAAAAAAACGGCCCCAGCTTGGTCCTGAGAATCACCCAAATGAAACAGAGTGAGTTTTAATTTTTATCTTTTACCACGAGAATTTTCAACCGCTGCAAATCTTGACCGTTCAAATCCTTCAGATTCGTCGGATTTTCCAGTTTTTCTCAGCAATTTTTTTTATTAAAAAAGAAGTCATAAAAATAGAATAGTCGAAAATCTTTTTTTTTCATAGGACTCATTTTTTTTCTTTTTTGGAATTTACGTGTGTAAAATAGTGAAAAACCCAATATAAAACCCACATGGCCTGATACCCACTGCCCTAACGTATACCAGGTTAGGCCATGAGGGTTCAAAACTTGGCACCTCCCACTTTTTGAAATGGGAGATTAACCAGTTGAACTACACCATGTGAGCAAGTCTCATTTAAAATCTCAGGTATTTGAATTTTGACAGAGTATTAAGGGGTCCAAGATAAAATTTTCTTATGAATGGATATTTATAAAAAAATATTAATAAAAGTATAAATTATTTAAACCACGCAAGCATCATATTTTTTTTTTTTTAATTATCAAGGATCATCTAAAACTCTAAAGTCTAAATTACGTAAATCACAATATAGCATATCCATTAAGTTCTCTAAACAATTAGCATGATTCCATTCAACATTTTAGATTAAAAACCAAAAATGGAGATCATTTATGGTGAAAATTTTAAAAAATAAAGAAAAATAAAATACATCATTCACACCTATATTAATCTCTACAAACCTCAAACGGTTATATTTAAGTACATGCAAGACCCTGTTTTTCATTTTTCTTTAACAATTTTTTCACAAATAAAAAACTACAATTTGATGAATTTCTTGAAAAATATTAGAATTAATCAAACAAACACTGTCTAAATTATCTAATCGAATCGGGTAAAATCAGAGAAAGCCCATTAGATAAAAAAAAAGGGCCTATGAAGACAAAAATGAAGATTTTCCTCTCCAAATACAAGATAGAGATAATGGTCCTCCTGTACCAAAATTAAAGCCCGTTTGAATCTATTTTGGGCCTAAGGGCCCCAACCAGCTAGCCATCCAAGACTCAGATTAGTTGACACGTCACAGCCAATGTGGACGTCACCGTGGATGCCAACTTTGACCAGAATCTGCCAAAAACAGCAGGGCTGGGCGTGTGGAAACATGGGCCCAATTTAAAAGCAATTCTTGCCTAAAACGTGAGCCGCCATTTTGGGCTGGATATGGGCCTACTTTGGGCTTTTTAAAAAAGCAAGAAGTGCTGGAAAACCCTGCAAAACGGCAACCAAACAATAGCCTGAAACGTGAGGCAGATCAGGCCGATCTGGGCCTGGATTTTTGGGCAATTTTACAAGGAAAACCTTCAAGTAAAGGCATGATATTTGAAGGTGATTTTTGCCCAATCTTGACAACATATTGGGCCAATTTTAACCTATCAAAATCAGCAAATCTTGTGGCTGAGATTGAATCAAAACGGTAGCAAATCCAACAGAATTGCTGGCCAGATCTGGGCTTTAATGCACCTGGATTTTTTGGATCTGTTTTCTGAGGCAATGAACCAAGCAAGGGCTGAGATTTCGGATAAGTTTGGACGTGGATATGTAACAGATAAGTCTTTATTTTCAGTAATTTTTAGCCCATTTAATTATGTAAATAAATCCAAAATGGAAATAGGCCCAATTCAAGCAAGCCTGGGCCTGCAGGCCTAGCAACAAATTTAATTAGATTTTTTTTCTTTTCTTTCTTATGTTGTTTAAAGCCTATAAATTCATGGTTCGGCCAAGCACTGTATACACTTAATTTGAGCAATAAAATTGAAGCTAGAAAGCTTGTTGGGTCTGTCCAAGTGTTGGTGAGTCTTGTTTAGGTTTCTATTGAATTTCAATTTGAATTGTGTTTAGAATTAATTTTCATCTTGATTGTTTTTGCATGGTAAATTTTTAATGTTCATGTCTTGCATTTATCAATTACTTTGTTTAAAATTTAATTCTATGACCAAATTAATTCATTACTAAGTTTTTTAAGTTTCTATTTGAATTTGAGTTGGAGTTGAATTCATTCATGGAATTCTCAATGTTCAAGGGAGTGTGTGAGATTTCAACACCTTCATCAATAGGATCCTTAAAATCTCCACTTCAAGTGACGTCTCGCATCCACACAGAATTGCTACCGGTTAACGCCACGAGGACTCGAACTCGCAATCTCTTATTTCTTGAGGCGAAAAGTTACCAATTGAAATATCCCATGTTGGTTCATACCTTCATTATTATATTTCCTTATTCTTTTCATTTTATAATAAAATATTTAAAATAACAGTTGTCAAACTGTACCATATTCATATAATGATATGAGTGATGATATTTATTTAATATTATGCAGTGAGTGATGATTTCATGCGAGATTTCTGCAGGAACTTCCAATATTCATTGGATCTAGCAAATTATTTAAATAAGTCCATGTTAGTAAGAAGGGGGACATTTAAGAAATGCAATCAAACTTTCACTAAATAAATGCTCGTCATAGATCACATGGTCTTTGCTTCAAGTGCAAACAATTTTTTTTTTTAAATTAATTTGTCCATGGTTACGGTTTTTTCTTTTACAATATGGTCCACTTAAATTTATTTTATTTTGTCCTTTCACCTTTAATATATTTGAAGATTTAGCAAATTGATGTCTTAGTTGGGTCAATTATAAATTCTTGGGTTTGGCTTTATTGATTAACCAATGGTAGCCATTACCTACACAATATCACTATTGCTCTGAACTTTGAAGAAACCAGTCATAACACTTTCATGCTAGGCTGCAAAGCATGGTTAAAATATTGTTTAATTAAAATAATAAAAATATCATATATTTATGAGTGAATTATTATTATTTTTTAATTCTTATATGTGGGGTGATATGAGTTCGACTATTATCACAAAACATTTGGAAATTATGTGGAGTTTAATAAAAATCTCAAAGAAATCAGTCTCATCAAATATGCATAATTACTTTACCTAAATTAAGTATGATAAATACTTAAAATGAAGCTTTATGACACCTGCCCACTTCATTTGCTTAGCCCAAATTAAAAATAATTTGAGATTTTAAAAATGAGTTGGATTATACACGGGTTTCAGAAGGTCCAAATATACATAAAGTAAAAAAAATAATGATCTAAATTAAATATAAATATATATAGATGTAGTTCAACTGGTTATCTCTATCTTCAGGAATCGAGAGGTTGTGGGTTTGAACCTTCATGGCCTAATCTTGATGTGCCATAGGAATAGTGAACTCATCCATAAGAATTTTACGCTGGGTATCTCACAATTTCCTATACGTAAATTAAAAAATATAAATAAACAAAGATTTATCTCACATGTCTAAATTGTACCTTTAGAGTCATATTATTAACATATCTATTTCTATTTTAATATGCTGTTATAATATCATCAGTCTATGCTTTTAATATTTTAAATCAGATTCATTTGAGTCTAATTTTCACATGGACAAAAGGTGTTAATGGGTTAGTAGCGGTGCCGTGATCAAGTGATCCTCACTGCCATGTGCTAGGATCGTCCAAGACAACTCTCTTTTATATTCATTTCTAGCACATGGTATTCCGTTTTTTATATAAAGAGAGACTTTTTCACATATATTACCATTTAAATAATAGAGTGATTAAATTATAGTATTTAATTATCTTTTATTTTTATTAAATTATTTTTAAAATTACCGGTGTAGCTCAAATGGTTGTCTTCAGAAAGCGGAAGATTGTGGGTTTGAGTCCCCGTGGCCAAACCTTGGTGTGCCCTAGTGATAGTGGACTCACCTGTAGAGATTTTACACTAGGTATCCCACGATTTTTCATATGTAAATTAAAAAAAAAAATCTCATCTTACCTAGAATGTGTTGAGCCATATCTCTGAATCGAAGATGGCGTTTCCCAAGTTGAGCATGGTGTTCAAGGACTAAAGAGAGAAGATTGTAGGAGTAGAAGCTGACTAGGGCTGCAATGCTCAAGAACAAGACTCCTCCAATCCAACCCATTGATGCAAGTGCAAAAGGAAGGCTGAGGAGAGCCGGAGCAACTATTGAAGTAGTCAAATGATACCCACAGTGCAGCCATGAACCTGCCATATCCAACCAATATATGAATTTCTAAAAAATAAAAAAATAATAATAAAACTTGAATTTCTTTGTACAATTTTGAATATTGACGCGGGTTACTTAACTGGAAGTTTATAGGAACATCAATGTACTCTTTCACCATTTAGATTGTTAGCAAAAGTTCCACATTGTGACTGGACCTTTGGATCTTAAGTTTATAAGCACATGGGCATTCTCTCTTTTCAAGTCGGTTTTGAAGAATGAGTTATACTCATGTGTTTAACATAGTATCAGAGTGAGTACTATTGACGGTACAACCCCCTGATTTCAAGTAAAGAAATCAGAGCATTCAATCTCATCCAGATAAAGGGATTGAAACCACCGATCCTCATCTAAAGAAGATAAGGATCATCACCGATGGAGACCCAAAAGGCAAAGAAGTTCAAGCTCATCCAGCCAAAGGGATTCAACCACCGATCCTCATCTAAAGAAGATAAGGATCGGTGAACCAAAAGGCAAAGAAGTCTAATTAAATCAGACATCTTCCTTCTCATCTATCCCTCTCCTAGTTATCTATCTCTTTGTTATAAATATCATATTTGTATCACCTACCACGCCGATCTCCGATCTCTGTTGATTGCAGATCCTCTGAAGCAGCTAACTGCTGGCTCTACTGATTGCAGATCTGGCTTTCTGATTTCAGATCTGTTTTCTGAAATCCGGTGTGTGTCCAGCGCACGCCTCTACTGCTTATCTCTCCGGTGTCCATCTCCGCTTTCGCAACACAACATCAGTGTCCTTCACGGTGGGAGACCCAATAGTCCCCAAGCCGTCTGTTTGCACTGCAATTCCACAAACATCAGCAACGTGGGTATCTCTCTTGCATCGATTGAAATCAGATCTGGAAAGCAGCGTGCTGCCTCTCTACTCTCTCAAATCGAAATTAGCAGTGTGCTGCCTCTCTGCTCTCTCAGATCTGGAAGGCAGATTTGTTCTTGTCTAAGCATTGTGATCTGCATCACGCCTTGCTTCAGCCAACCTCTGTCTCGCATTGCCTCTCCACTGATCTGTTGTCTTTTTACCGTCTTCAGTGCCTGAGGACACAAAGCCAGATCTGATACAGATCGGCTTCTCAGTTGGCACCATCGTATGTCAGATCTACATCTAGTGTTACCAGATCTGATTGTGGTAACCAGATCTAGTTGCATCAACGACTCACGATTCAGGTTCGCTGCCAAATCTATTCCTCTAGTTCGTTGCAATTCCCAGGGGTCTCGATTTCCCACCGATCAGCGCCAGCCCCCTCTTGTCTTCTAGTTTTTGCCGATCAAGAAAGGAAACCTAAGAGAGGAGCAGGAGCTACTCAGGAAAAACAAACAAACAAATAGACGGAGGCTTTGCTCCTATTGCTTTTCTTTTCTGCTCTGGTTTTTGGAGAGGCCGCAGTAGGCAGTTGCAGTCAAAGACCGAGCAGCAATCAGAGGCGACGGGCGTGAACTGCAGAGGGCCTTGGCCTCTAACAGCCTTCTCTCTTCTGTCATCTCCTTCCTTCTTTAAAACAGCCGAACGACTTGCGGGTGTTCTCCTCGAGAGACGTGTCTAAGGCCCAGTTGAAAAAAAAAAAGGGTGCCTCGGGTACACTTGTATTACATTTTGACTACACTTGTTCATTCCCTAATAGCCTCCTCATCACTGCACCTTATCCGTACCCTTCTTCCTTAAATGTTGGAAATTTTGTTTCTATTAAGCTTACCCAAACAAATTTTCTTCTTTGGAAAACCCAAGTAATGGGTCTCATAGAAAAGCCAGGACATGCTTGGTTTTTTGGATGGAGGTTTTTCAATGCCAGATCTGTTGCTTATAGTACCCCCACCTATTACTAGGGGTGAGACTAGTACAACACCTAATCCTGATTACATTGCATGGAGACAATCTGATAGACTTCTCCGTGGATGGATTACTGGCACTCTTTCAGAAGAAGTTCTTGGGCTAGTTGTCGGACTTGACACATCGGCCGATGTTTGGCGTGCTTTGTTGGATTCGTTTGCCTAAGATTCGCAGGAGAGAGAATTTTATCTTCTTCAAAGCATGCAGTTGCACTCCAAGGATAATTATTCCATGTCTAAGTATATTCGTACATTCAAAAGTTACTGTGATGATCTGGTTGCCATTTGCAAACCTGTAGATGATAAGAACAAAGTATTTGGTATTCTTAAAGGACTAGGTCAAGGTTATAAGTCCTTTGTTACTATCATGCTCAAACCACCTATTCTTTCTTATCGTGACCTTATCCTTCTACTATAAGGTTATAAAACTATGAAGAATCTTCAACACTCATGCAACTCCTCCTCTCCCAATCAAAATATGGCTTTTGTTGGAGAGCGTTCTGGTGGGTCAAATTACAACCGTACCAGACGTGTAAGAGGTACTGGTCGTTTTACCTCAAGAGGACGAGGTTTCACTGAAGGACGCGCTAATTCCCCCAGTTTGGTGGTAACAATCAGCGTGTATCTCCTGCAGGCTCAAATAACAGTGGTGGATCTCATCGCCCCTCACAAGTAACTATTCAAACAAAACCCCCTCCCTCCGAAGAAGAAATCAAGTGTCAGATCTGTGGCAAAGTACGACATACAGCTCTCGAGTGCTGGCATAGATTTAATCAAATCTATCACCCAGATGATGTGACTCAGGCCCTTGCAATAACCTCATTTAGTGATAACCCTGAACAGACTTGGTGTCCAGACACAGGCGCCACATCTCACATGACTATTGATCCTAGTAAGCTTATATCTCTTGTTCCATATCATGGCAGTGACAGGGTTCTTGTTGGTAATGGCAATTCCCTAGATATCTCTCACATTGGATCTGCACATATTGGTCTGGACAATACAAACTTACATCTGGATGATGTCTTAGTTGTTCCTGCTGTTAAACGGAACTTATTATCTATCAGTCAACTTACTTCTGATTATTCTTATGTGGTTGAATTTGATTCATATGGTTTTCTGATTAAGGACAGCAAAACCAGAGCCGTGATTGCCTCAGGAAATAGGTCTGGAGGTTTGTACGCCCTTCAGCCCAAAGAGGAAGCTTCATTATTTTCCACCCGATTTCACTCTGCAACTGATGATGTTTGGCATCAAAGACTTGGTCATCCTCAAGGAAGAGTAGTAGAATTTTTGAAAAAGAATAAGCTTCTTATCAGCACTAGCAAAAATAAGATTGATTCTATATGTACTACCTGTCAAATGGCTAAGGCGTGTCGTCTTCCTATTATTTCATCACATGATTTTTGCGAAGAACCATTTGCCGTAATTCATAATGATCTATGGGGCCCCGCACCACTCACATCTTTTCAACGTTATCGTTATTGTGTCATATTTGTTGATGAATGTACCAGATATATATGGTTTTATCATCTCAAGCAAAAATCAGATTTCTTTCAATGTTTTATTCTTTTTCAAAACTACATTGATACTCAGTTGGACAAGAAAATTTGGATCTTCTAGTCTGATGGTGGAGGGGAATTTGCTAATTCCAAATTTAGGCATTATCTATCAAATCTCGGCATTAAATATCAAATGTCTTGCCACAAGACTCCAGAACAAAATGAGCGCGCCGAACGAAAGTATCGTACTGCCACTGAGTTGGGTCTTTCCATGATGTTCCACGCTCATGTACCTCGACGATTTTGGGTTGAAGCTTTTAGTACTGCTGTATGGTTGATTAATGGACAACCCTCTCGGGTCCTAGATTGGAAAAGTCCATATGTAAACTTACTCCACAAGTATCCGGACTATGGATATTTAAGAATTTTTGGCAGCAAATGCTTTACTTATCTTCGGGATTATGCTAAGAACAAGTTTGAACCACGGTTTCTCGCATGCATATTTCTTGGCTACAGTGAACATTACAAGGGATACCGTTGTTATTATCCGCCAACAAATCGAGTCTATCTCTCCCGCCATGTTATCTTCGATGAATCACTATTTCCCTTTCGGGATCCAAGTTTACTCTATATTTTTCAAATATTGCTACTGATTTCATTGAGTTTTTTGATTGGCTTACAGATGATCAAGTGGTAACCGTGAACTCCAACGCCACTGCTTATGACACACGATCTCCCTCAACTTCTGATTTGTGAACTCATATTGAGAACCCTTCTCCCGCTCCTGCTATGGACGACACATCTTCTTCACCTGCAGCACTTGCTCTTGAAGCTGGCCAGTCTACACAGCGTGATCCATCTCCATCGTCCAGTAGCTCTCCTGCACAGTTTGATGATCATGATCCCATCTCATCAAGTACAGTATCTGAGACTCAACCCACCAACATCCCATCTACGATAGGCTCAACCTCCCCGATGGCTACTTGTCACAGTCATGGTATTACCAAACCTAATCCCAAGTATTTCAATTCTGATTATTGTCTATTGGCGCAGTCTGTACCATCTAAACCAAAATCTATTATCTCCGCTCTCAAGCATCCTGGCTGGACCGCCGTCATGACAGACGAATTGCCAGCTCTCTCTCTCAATGACACTTGGGATTTAGTTCCTTGACAGTCCACCATGAATGTCCTCGGCTGTAAGTGGGTCTTTAAACAAAACTCAAGGCTGACGGTTCTTTAGAACGCTTAAAAGCTCGCCTCGTGGCAAAGGGTTACAATCAAATTCCAGGCATTGATTTTTCTGAAACCTTCTCTCCTGTAGTCAAGCCTGCCACGATTTCGTTCATTCTTACTATTGCTCTAGCTCATGGATGAAATTCGTCAATTAGATGTTAAAAATGCATTTTTTCATGGCAATTTATCTGACCCGATTTTTATAGAGCAACCTCCAGGTTTTAAAGATCCTGCACTACCAACTCATGTATGTTCTCTTAAACGTGCACTCTATGGGCTGCAATAAGCTCCGCGTGTATGGTTCGATCGCTTCAGCTCTTTCATTTTGACCCTTGGCTTCTTTTGCAGCATAGCTGACTCCTCACTATTTATTTATCATGGTCGTCAAGGTACTTTACTGCTATTATTGTATGTTGATGACATCATAGTCGCAGGGTCTAATCCTGCTTCGCTTCATGGATTCATTTCACAACTGAGTAAGGAAATTGCAATGAAAAACCTTGGCCCTCTACACTACTTCCTTGGCATCTTCGTTATACCATTCTCTGGTGGCTTATTTCTCACACAGAAGAAATATGCCTTGGGTCTTTTGGAACGTGCCCGTATGCAAGGTTGTAAGCCCATCTCCACACCGATGGCCACAAGTTGCGCCCAAGTCCGACCGATAATGATCCTTATCCGGATCCCTTCTTTTATCGCAGCATTGTTGGAGGTTTGTAATATCTCACTATCACTTGTCCTGATCTATCCTATAGTGTCAATTATGTGTGCCAGTATTTGCACAATTCTACTCTTCTGTACTTTCAGATGGTAAAGCGTATTCTTCGCCATATTCAAGGAACTGTCAATTACATATTTCGTCTTCTGGTTCGCTGTCATATGCAACTTTATGCCTTCTCAGATGATGATTGGGCCAGTTGTCCAACTACTCGTCGTTCAACAACAAGTTTTTGCACCTATCTAGGAAGTAACTGTATCTCCTGGACTGCAAAAAAACAACCTACTATGGCCAAATCTAGTACAGAAGCAGAGCATCGAGCTCTCACCTCTGCCGCTACTGAACTCACATGGCTTACTTATCTTCTCCGTGATATCGGTCTCCATCTCTCATCTCCCCCGATTCTTCACTCTAATAATATTTCGACATTACACTTGACTATCAATCCTGTCTTTCATGCGCGCACTAAGCATACTGAAATTGATTATCACTTTGTTCGAGAAAGGGTTGCTCTTGGTTTTCTTGTCACAAAGTTTGTACTATCTTCTCAACAAGTTGCTGACATCTTTACTAAAGCTCTTACACGACAGCAACATCACTTGTTATATACCAAACTGAGCCTCTGACGTCATCCGCGGCTCAGTTTGAAGGGGGATATTGACGATACAACCCCTGATTTCAAGCAATGGAATCAGAGCATGCAAGCTCATCCAGCCAAAGGGATTGAAACCACCGATCCTCATCTAAAGAAGATAAGGATCATCACCGATGGAGACCCAAAAGGCAAAGAAGTTCAAGCTCATCCAACCAAAGGGATTGAACCACTGATCCTTATCTAAAGAAGATAAGGATCGGTGACCCAAAAGGCAAAGAAGTCTAATTAAATCAGACCTCTTCCTTCTCATCTATCGCTCTCCTACTTATCTATCTCTTTGTTATAAATATCACATTTGTATCACCTAAGCAAGGTAGAGAAAATATATTATAAATCAATATAGAAATCACACAGTGATCAAAGGAATCTTACTGTGAAAACGATCTCTGATATTTTGTTTCTTTAAGTACCACGGGAATGGATCAAGCTTATAACTCCAGTTTTGTGTGGAGGGAGAGACCGAGTGTCACCAACCCTGACGCTGAAGGGAGTCTTAGCAAAAGTCCCACATTACCAGTGGACTTTAAACTTTTGGGTCTTCGGGTTTATAAATATATGGATACTCTCTCCTTTTAAGTTGATTTTTAAAAATGAATTCTACTCTTTAACATAGATAATGACAGTAAGACAAAATATACATTCAATGTAGGCATCCAATTTACAAGAACTAGATTTGATCCAAATTTCTGTTTGACTTCTAGTTGTCCTTAAATCCTTTCAGATTGGACCATTTACTAATTTAGAAACGAAAAATCCTCCTCTTTTCCAATGTTAACAAAACTTCTTATTTTTTTCTTTTCAATTTAAACAGTGAAAAGGAACAATTATTTCTCCCTATTATTTAAAATACCACCGTTTTCCTATCAATTTCCTTAAACTAAGTCTTCCTTATTTATCAGGCACTACAAGAGGCATCTCAATTACACACAAATCACAACAAGTCCAAGCCTGCTTTCTCCACTCGAAAAATAAATAAAAGAAAAGTTCTGTTCCTATAAAAGTGCATGGATAAGAATGGATCTTCAAACGAAAAATATAAAAGAGCTAGAAAATTTTCATTTTTATAAAAAATATCAAAATTTGCAAATCAATAATTTACTCATCATTGATTTGATCCACTAAATATGCACACAAGAACAAGAGTTTTCAAGAACTCTGCTTCTAACATACAAATCTTTCAAGATTTCTATTGACACAATCATATGACTGTACAAGAACTCATTTGTAAAAAGAAAAACAGAGAGAAAAAAGGGTCACTGTAAATAAGTAGAATTAAGTCACCTTTGGACTTGAGAACAAAGAGAGCACCGGCGTCGAGCTTCTGAGGTTGATGAGTCTCCAAAGGTGGTGGTGGGGGCTGAGGGGATGAAGAAGGAAAGAGTGGCGATGGCTTCACCCTCGATTCCTCTTTTTCCTGTTCATTTCTTGTGGAATCTATAGATAGTGAGCCCATCATTTCTCTCTCTTCTCGTTGAGAAAGAGAGTGAAAGGAGATGATAATAAAATAAGAAACGACAAGGACAGAAATGAACTTTAATTATTGTTCGTAGAGTAAGGAAAGTATGGCTGCCAGATTACGGCCCCCAATTCTAACTGCCGACTGTCTTCACGTGAGCTTTTCGATGAGAGACAAATTTGGTAGGGTTTCCTAGGAGTTTTTCTCACTATAGGCTGTGTTTGGATGGTGGTAAGGGGGTAATGAATTTGGTAACTGATGTTTTAACCCTCTAAATCAATTTTTGAAAAAAAAATTAAGAGTGGAGTTTTCATATTACCTGATATAACTTCTGACCAAGGTAACTTCTCCAAAAAAAATTCTCTCATCCAAATGCAAACATTTTCTTTTTTAAATTTACCTGTGGAAAACTGAGTATCTTCTTTATTGGTAATTAGAGTGGAAAAGATATTGAGATGTTGGATTTGATTTAAGTTCCTTCCTTCTCCCCTGTTTTTTATTGGTCTATTTTTGGGGTGGGTCTCTTTATGTCTTGGCCCAATTGCTGTTTGGCTCGGGTTGTGGGCAGTTTTGAGTGTCTATATATATTTTTAGAGTTTCCTCCAAGTAAGAGAAACTTGATATATTATCAATTTTATGAAAATTGTTAACATTTAGTGAACCCATATAATATAAAAAAAAATTAGATTTTAGTACAAATATAATTGTTAAATAACACCCATCAAATAAAAACTAACCATATATCTTGTGATAAAATTATATAATATTCTATAAATTTCTTACAATAATTATAAGTTAAAGCAAAGATCTCGCACTTGTACTCTATCTAGAAGAAGTGAGATGGAAAACTGTATTTTCTATGTATAAAATTATTTTTGAATTCTAATAAATGGAAAAAAATGTCTAACACATCTCTTCATATAAATTCATAATTTGTTTATAATTTGTTTATTGCTCATGTTAAATACACAAATAAACATATATCAAATAACCCAACATACAAAAAGTACATAAGAACAAATACATATAGATCAATAACAGTAAAGAAACATTAAAGAAGTAAGCAATAATAATATTAAAAGAAAAGAAAAAAACACAAATCGAAATGAGTACAACAACAATAACAATAATAACAACCACCATAGTAATAAAAAGTACCACAAACTAGATAAATAAACAACAAACTACAAATTAAAAAAGATTAAAAAAAATTTCCTTGTTTTAGGAAGAAAGGGAAACAAAGCCTTTTTTTGGAAATAAACCCCTAAAAAAAGAAAACTCTATAATAAAAATATTTAAATAAACCTACATAGGTGTATTTCAACTGGGAATCTCCTGCCTCAAGAAGCGGGAGATGATGGGTTCGAGCCCCCATGGCTTCACTTATTATGTCCTAAAGGAAGTGGATATCATCTATAGAGGTTTTACGGTAGGTTTCCCGTAGTTTTTCACACGTAAATTAAAAAAAAAAAAGGGAGGGAGAGGGTTGGAATGATGATCATAAATCTGTGTGAGATTTTCACTTCACCTCAAAGGGTACTCTGCATGAAATTATTTGGAGTGTTGGTAGAGATATTTATACATATCTCAAAGACTAATCACTTGCTTTAAAAAACCTATACACCTTGGTTGTGTTTTGATAGAGAGTAACAAGGTAGTGGAGGGTTAAAAAATCAACTTTTTATTTTTTATCCCTCTCTCAACTTTTGAAAATCCTTTTCAAATGAGAGATTTTCATATTACCTTGTGTAATCCCTCTAAAATTTACCCCCATCTAAATCCAGCCCTTAGTTATTAAAAATCCTTCAATAATAGGTCAACTAGTTACCTCCCGCTTTAAGAAGTGGGAGGTTATGGGTTCCAAATCTCATGACTTAACTTTAATGTATCTTATAAATAGTGAATTATTTCATTGTTTTCTACCTATAAATTTAAAAAATATATATTTATATTATTACTCGACATTTTAATCTCATCTCAGCTGCTAGCCCGACAGCAATTCAGTACTTTGTCAGTTTATCATTCAAAGATCATGATCCCATTAGAAGAAGACAAGAGAAGAGAAAAAAGGAAAAGAAAACAAGATGCAGATGACGGTATTGCAGTAAGGGCCCCCGCAACTTTAATCTAAGGGATTTAATAATAGGAATTGCTGAGGAAAAAAAAACAAAACAAAAAACAAAAGAAATAAATAACCCTAGAACTGGAGAACTTAGAGATATTAAAAATAAAAATCCATTAAAAAAGTAAGGTCTGCTTCTAAGCTTTGGAAGTCTCTCACGTGTCAGCCAAATCTTGCATGAATAAATAAGTTGATCCACCTGTAAAAGTTTTCCCTGACCATAAGATCATCCTGTACCTCATGGTTTTGTCCAGACGAGGGCTACCCATTTTTAATACCTCCTTCACATTTTTGTTTTTCCAAAGAATGATTAGATTTGATTTAATTAAAATTAATAGAGGTTTTATGTTAAAAATACTGTATTTAAAATGGTAAAAATAAATAGAACATTATCATTGTATAATTAATAACCCACGATTCTAAGCTTCTTATTTTCTTCCTCTCAATATACATGTTAGAGTGAGAGGCACCCCAATTGGATTGAATGGGTTAACAGTTTCTCATTTTGAATTTATAAAATCATAATTTCGATCAAATCACATATCGCAGTATAGTAGGCCTTCGAACTCCTTAAGGGGTTTATCTAAAAAATTGATGATATAATTAAGAAGACATTTCAAATACCACACATGAGTCACTAGACATGTAAGTTTGACATATCCCATTTGATATCTTCGTATCTGAAGACAAACTTGACTCCGCATTGATCACAAAATTTTGGGTCTTACTTTTTCATCTCCAATCACCCGATAATTTCCACAAGCACAAATTCCACTTTTTAAGGGTCCAAAGTTTCTTTCACAAAACATAGTAGTTTATTAATATTTCATATTGGTAATGTTTAAAAGGATCAGAGGTCCGAAAATTCAACAGAAATTCTTCTCTCTCCTCATTTTTTTTTTTGAAAATCTCAGTGGCTTTTTTTTTGAAAAAAATCATTTAAAAAAAATAAAAAAGGCTGTTTTAAAAAAAAATTAAAAATATAAATATCCGCAGAAATATCTCAGTCGTGGAAATTCTGAGATATCTCAGCTGATACTATGTGTTTCGGCCGAGATTTCGACCTCTGACAAGGATAGATAACAGAGATTTCAAATGGCATCATCCGACTGCTTGATCGTCAAGTTAAATAAATTCAAACCCAAGTGGGGCCTACTTGGGTTTGAGGAGAGATGTTAAGATATATTTAATTATTTAGATTCATTGTGAGAGATTATATTATCTCTCAATTAGAAAATTAGAATCACCATTTATCGTTTGAGATTATCTTTTGTACTATATATATTTGGCTCCTATTCAATGAAATAACAGAATAAAATATTACAGTAAATTTATTTTCTCACATTTTCTAATAGTCTGTTCGATTAATGAGACTGCCTTTGACCAAGTTTGACCCATTAGGACTATAAGGCATTAAACTTGGCCCCACTCGACCTTGTAGTTGATTTAGCTTGTCCATTTACTAGATTATTAGATTGTGCTCAACCTAGTTTTGGTTTGGATCAAGAGTAAAGATATCGGCCAATACGAAATGTATCGGCCGCTATATATCGGTTTTAAGCACCGCATTATATCGGCCGATATGTATTGTATCGGCCGTACATATTATTTCTCGGCCGATATGGTTGATATATCGGCGATATATATCGGTCCGATATGATTAATATCGGTCTTTTTAAAAAAAAATCAAAACGGTGGTGGGCCCGAGTTGATATCTAGGTCGATATCGGACCAATATCGGCCCAAATATTGGTCAATATCGGTCGATATTTATGTTTTCAATTTTATTTTTTTAAATCCAGCTTCCTTTTGATTTTTTTTTTTTAATTCAGAAAAAATAACATAATAAAAAAATACTGATATTTAAAAACGAAGCAAAAAAGGAGAGAGAAACTTATATCGCCAAGCCAAATTTTGTTCCCCTGCTTTGGATTGTGAGGATTGTGCACAAATTAGTGAATTATATCTTCTTACGTCCCGAAAGGTAGGACATGACTTAGTTATGATACCATGTTGTCACACCCCAAACCTTGTCCACGACATGACTTGAGTTAAGGGGAAATGGCCAAATAGAATTTTTTTTTTCTGTTGTAAAACTAACCGTTTTTCTAAGGTAAGAATTTCTACTGAAATTTCGGCAAAGTTTCGACAATGGTATATATTTTTTTATTTTTTTTCCTAAAGGATAATGATATAGGCACCCCTTGTTTTTATAATTAGTTGTATTGCCTTTAATTTCGACCAAAATACCCTTTCTATTTAATGCTGGCTCTTGTTTCATTCCACGGTAATTTTTGTTAGATCTTGAAAGGATGTGTGAAGCTGAAATATCTGGGCCATGCAATTCTTATAACTTATTTCCAATTATAAGAAATTAATAGTAAGTCCTGTTTAATTTTATAAACTCAAATAAATGGTTATTGACATAAGAAGTTAAAAAAAAAAAATAGTATTCTTATTAAATACATATAGCCACCTTCTATAACTTAAGTATATCAGATGATCCTACAATGCACTATTTAAGAAGTAGGATCTAAACTATATTTTACGAACTTGAAAAAACTCGAGCAAGTTATTTTGAGTTGACACAACTCAATAACATTTTGAGTTGAGTGAGCTAATAAGATCCATCGAGTTTTTTCAAGTAAATTATTCACGAGTTGTTTGATTCGATAAGATTTTAAATTAAGTACATATTTCAAGTTTTTAAATACCAATGTTATCTAAGGTCATAATCACCCTGGTAACTAATGACATGATCACCTATGGATTTCTAAAAGTGTGGCTTCTTCATTGACAATAAAATTTCCCTTATAAAAACAAAACATACGTGACTTCTCTAAACCTAGGATAAATGGCTTTGCTTCTTGAGAATTTCCCATTTCTTGAGAATCTCTTTTAGTGCTAAACAATTCCTCTTTCCGTTTCGCCCTTTATATGTCATCTGTTACATGTTCCACGACCTCCTCTTCAACTATGACTCTTGTTTTTTTTTCTATCTGACACTCACTGTTTACCGTCGCTTAGCAAATTCGGACATATTGTGTTGTGGCCTTTTAACATTTAGTCGCGTTACTCTGTTTAACCACAATGTGCTCCTTCAAGCGGGTGATTTCGCTTGTTATTACTTTCCAACACAACTTGCACTTTATCTTACGACGGTTGAGATCATCGAACCTCTCAGCGAACTCCCATGTCGGATTGTACATCTTTGGTTTCATTTCTACCATACATTTAAAAGTTATGATTAGAATAAAAACATTAAAATATGCATATATAAGTTGCAAATGTCAATCATCAAATTTTTTTTCTACTTTGCAAAAAGGAGATCTATGCCTCTATGGTGTAAAAAATAGATTTTTTAAGAGACAAAAAAGAGGTATCCTTGTATTTCTTCAATGTCATGTAATTTGTCAAGTAAAAATCTTATCCTCTGTTCACTTTCAGTGAACACTTTCTTGGAATTGACCAATTGCATTTTTCTTCACATTTGAAAGTTGTGCCCCCAGACTTCATGTTACAGTTTAGTGACATAATTGACTTATTCTTTAATTTTTTGGATGATATAATTTCTTTCTTTTTTATATTCAAATCTAGATATAGATCAAGGGAAAAAGATTCATGAAATCCCCCAAAGTAATTCCATAAAGATGGAGATTCTCAAGAAGAAAAAGCCATTTATCCTACCTTCGAAGAAGACTTGCCTTTTACCTGTTTGTTTGTTTGTTTAAATGATAGGAAGAAGTAGAATATCATTCGAAGAAAAGGGATGTTGGTGCTGATCTTATAATTATTTCGAGAATATATTAAATGGGTTATTTTTTATGAAAATGATTTTCTTTCTTCATGCATCATTATTTAGTCTTAACTTTTTAACTCTAAGTTAATTACTAATTTCTCTTCAAACAAAAGATAGGAAAAAAAAAAAAACAAGACAGATTTGAATGACCATAATCATCTTATTTCCTCTCCAACCAACCCAAATGGGTACAACAACAAAGAGAAGAAAATTGCAAAGCAAAAGATGAAATTTGCACAATTACAATCAATCCATGTGTTTAAATGGTCCAACTAAAAGATTGAAAACCAGCTGCTGTTTTCCCTACTTCTGCTTCATGTTATTCTTTCCTCTCTTCTGTATACACTCTACGACGTACAAAATACATTTTAATACTTTTATATCTGAATATTCACAGGAGAACTCTATGGTGCTTGCGACGTAGCTTCTCCCCAGAAAACTAAGAATTATGGGTCTTCATCACGAGCTAACACAGAAACTAATGCGAAAGAAGAACAGAGCTAAAGCAAGTTACTTGATGTGATGAGGAAAAAATTCCAGACAGGAGATGAATCACAAAGAGGAGAACATAAGCCGACAATGGCGATCCATTAGTTGGGAATGATGGTGCCGACGTAGCCGATACCAACAACGAAGAAGGACACTGCTTGGAAGTAGAGATATATGAAATAGTTGTTCTTCCCAAAGGCAAAATCATAACAGGCACAGAAGAAGAGGAAAGCACCAACACTAAGCTCCAGGAGATGGATTCTGTCAAAGAAAAAAATGAAACAAATCAAGATCACTAAAGAAAAAAATGTTCTGATGCAAACCTTGTCTGTGGATCACGTGTTGAATGTGAGTAGCATCCTTCAATGTATCATCCAATTGCTCTTTTCGGTAACTCGTGATTGCTCATAGTAGCAATTTTACAGAAATTACAGAAATGGAGGTAAAATACATTTTGCTAAACTCAGGGGCCTTTTTCTTTCTCTTGGGAAAGCAGCTCTGTTGTGCAACTAAAGAGTTTGTGATTCCATGGAAAAACCTACATGAAAAACTCAGAAAAACAATGTTTACACAGCCAAAATCCAAATGATCACCAGCCTACCGGCATTGCTCCCTGGTTAGAGATTTTGATCAATGAATTGTATTGGAGTTGTTACTATGCTTTCCACTAACCTGGGGTCCAACTTAAAAAGCAAGTCACTTGTTGCAGACTAGATCGGCAACAGGGTCTTTCCAACTTACAGAATTCAATATCAATTATAGGATTCATATAGCAGAGGCGGGCATTGTGCATTTTCATTTTTTGATGACCGAAGGTTTTCAAGTGTCTCACTCGACAAATCTTTTAGGGTATGTGAAAACCTCTCAATCCGCAGGTAAAGCTACAGGGAGTGACCCCTTGGGTTAAGCGTGAATCGAACACAAGACTTCGCTTCCTCAGACAGGTTCTTGGCATTGTGCATTACCGTTGAGGATTTCCTAGTTACACTTGTAAGAACCTTCCACAATTCAAGAAGGATGCAAAGAAATTCCATATCTTCACATCAATAGCTAATAAATATGATGCTCTATTGAGCAATAAAGGAATTTTACCTGTCCCCAATTTTGAATCGTGGCTTCTTGACTACTTTGGAAGCTGCTGGCTTTGCTTTCGAAGCATCTCCTAGTTTCTCGGTGACAACCCATTCGTTGACTCTCCCTGCCTCTAGGAGACCGATGAAGGTTGCTTTCATCCGATGTAGAGACATGACATTCTCAAAAAGAATCCAGAACACTAGTAGATGGATCGACCTGGGATATAAAAGTGACTGTTAATTTCAAAAGGAAGAAGAAGAGAGCATCTTCATAAGAAGGTACAAGTTTTAATTTGCAGGAAGAAGGAACAGAGAAGCCTGCAAGGACAGACCTTGGAGTTCCGACTGAATTGAGAATGGTTATGATGGAAGGGATGTAAACTAAACCCCACTGTGGAATCTGAACTTCAGGAACGAAAACAGTCGCTGGAATTACAATGGAATAGAAAATGAAGGTGACAGTGTGGGCTACGATCTTACGAACGAAGAAGAAGCTGTAGATCACATAAAATTTCTTCCACAAAGACACTTTCTGCAGTTCATAGAAACAAGAATCTCAAAAAATTGAAATGAAAGCATACAAGGATCACAATTGGGAAAAAAAAACAAAACAAAAAAGAAATGCTCATGAATAGTGTCCTTATATCTGTCATTGGAGGAACTATGGAATCTTGTCAGTATGAATGAAGTCTCCAAATGTGAACTTTGAATCTTATAATGGTTAAAGTATGAATGTTAGAACTAAATCTGAAGAGATTGATATATGTTTATGAAGAATCATATAAGCTTGAGGTAGGCGGTCAACCCAGTGAAAAATAATTCATTAAACCCAATTATTAATGCCAAATCCATCGACTGGATAAATAGTTTTGACGGTGACGAAAATGACTGAATTGTCTTGATCATGACTCAGTAATTCAAGAGAAAAACAGTTTTAAGATTGAATTCAGTAAGTAAAATTATGCAAGTTTTTTGCAATCAGTGCATTGTATCATACCTTTCTAACTAGCTCAAAACAAATTACATCCTAACAATCGAAGTAGCAACAACAACAACAACAATGGAATGAAAAAACGAGAACACTTGCCTTGTTCTTTATAATCTCCACAGACATTTTCCTGAAAAGATTTGCAGGCCCACATGACCACCTGTGTTGCTGATAACGGAAGGCCTTGAAGGTGCTGGGTAGCTCGTTTTTCACCTACAGAGAAAATAAAATTCAAAATAAGAATATTGAAGAAACGCACCAATGAGTAGGATTTGAATGCAATTGAAGTAATAATTGATTGAATTGAATTTTCCAAATTACATAAAGCCACTATAGTTTCATTGTCCTGGACAAACAAACATTAAAACTCGATGAAGGATGTCCTTCGGAGGTCCATACTTCAAAAGCCAGGCCTCTACATAAATGGTGATAGACACCATTCTTTTGTAATTGTTAAGACTAGATATCCAGCCCAAAAGACTAGTCTATTAGGTGAAGTGACCCAAGTACAATACATATCCAGATCCTCCTTTTCACCAAACGATGTGGGACTTGTTCAGCTGCCCAACAATCTCCCCCTCGAACGAGGTTCTCTAGTATAGAACATCAATGGTCATCCCGTCCGGCTAGCAGATCTCCTAAATTCACATACGGTACCTTGGGACATAGCTCTGACACCACTTGTTAGGACTGGGTATCCAGCCCAAAAGACTAGCCTATTAGGTGGAGTGGCCTGAGTCCAATATATATGTCGGATCCTCTTCATCAACCGATGTGGGACTTGTTCGGCTGCCCAACAGTAATATTCAATTGGAATCCAATAAAAATTGAATATCACTTCAGGTCTTGGGTACAAAGGACAAAATGGTTATAGATGAATTCATATGAATGTCAAAGAGAAAGAAAGAAAAGAGAAGAATATAATTTACAAGTATACCTGGAGGTCACCAAGGTATAAGAATTTCCAACCCTTGAGACTGGCTCGGACGGCCAAATCCATGTCCTCCACTGTCGTCCTATCGTTCCATCCGCCAGCTTCATTTATAGCCTTGATCCGCCATACTCCGGCAGTTCCTACAATGTAGAAGTATTCAAGTAAATAAAGCATGCCATGGCCTAAGCAAATGTAAAACCTGGCCTGGAGACCAAACTTTAAATGTTTGATTTACCATTGAAGCCGAAGAAAGCATAGGTGGAGGATCCCACTTCCTGCTCGACAGTGAAATGGTAGTCCAAGGACATCTCCTGCATCCTTGTCATCAGACACTCATCGGCATTCACTGCAATATCCATTGGCAAGATTGCGCGTCAGCAGCATTCGACCCACAAGATCAAGAAAAGAAAATCGAAAAAAAAAATTAGAATTCTCAAATTTTAGAATTAGCTGATAGTTTTCTTTGAATTCAGAGAATCTCACATTACTGGGTTTTTTTTATGTATGGATGGTGCTTGAATTACAAGGTTGAGTATGAGAGCTAACGAATCTATATGATCTAAGCAAAGCTATAATGCATCAAGAGTATAATTCGTTCTTTTTTTAGAGTGGAAATTTTGTGGGATTTCAAAATTCTGAAGAATTCTGAATTGAAGAAAAAGAATTCAGTAGAGAACTCTGTAAGTTTAATACAATTCTGATTCCATTTGACATAATATGTCTTTGTGTCTCGTATTTGCCTTCCAAAGATGACTAAAGCTAGCACTCAGGAATTCAAACGGGAGGTTCTCTTTTGCATTAGACTCAACAAAATCCAAATCAAAGTCAGGCTGGGCTCTGGGTTAACCCTCGGGCTTGGGCCAGATGGTGAACCGAACCTGCATCCTTTGAGCCTAAGTTGAGATCTGGTTTAGCACTCCAAGCGATCATTTCATATATATCACTAGAGTTGAAATTTGGGTCGAGTTTTAATCTGACACGCATGATCTGATCTAAGAAATCACTCGTTAGGTTATATCACCGACCTTAGGTTGGCCTAATAACTAGCAAGACTTTATTTGAACCAGTGATGGCAATTTCTGATCTAACCCAGCAATCCGATCTAAACAAAAAAAATTTAAAAAGAAATTAATTGAGTATATTGACTCATTTTGGTGACACAACTTTAATATATTTAGTAAAAGAATAAATTCAAACTCGAACTCAACTCAACTCAACTCAACCCAACCCATATCCGTGAACACATCCACTTACATAAAATGAACCTGGATTGAAGCACTTAAAAAAAAAAAATTAGATCATCTTTTTTGAGTTTCTCTTCCCTTCTATCCTTTTAAAAACCATGTCCTCCTTTACTATTAAGAAAATAGGTTGATTTAAATAATAAAAATATATTTAACTTATAAATTTAAATAACTGAGTTGATACTCTAAACCTAAACTATTCCAACCTTTATCAGCCCCATAAAAAAATGAACTGTTGATTAAACTATTATCTATAATAATTTGATCTAATTAGATTCAATTGCTAAGTCAAACCATTTAAAACTATAACATTAACATAATATTATAAACACATGATAACTCAAAAATGCAGACCATCTATAATAGTACAGTAAAAAAAACTAAAATAGATAAGATTTAAAGTATTATTTAAATAAAAATTAAATAATTTAATGAATTAAACTATTCAAAATACGAATTCATATAACTGTCAAGAATTGGTGTGATGGCCAAAAACTTGACTAAAAGGTCTTGTGTTCAATTTACGATCAACACATAAGACTAATCACTGCAAACTTATCCAATGTGTGTGGGTAAAGAGATTTGCTGTCTCAGTTAAAAAAAATAAAAAATTACAATTCAGATGGTGAAAGGTTTTAAGAGTTAAATCACAACTTGCCAGCTGTGGGACAGTTCCGTCATTTCAAAAACAAGTAAGGGCATTAAGATCTTATCGCACATGATCCATTTGATCCATGTGCAAAATGTACTTTGGCAGCGACGTGTCAAGGTGGACACGTGCGAATGTGCAGTTCGTTCATTGCGCCGAAGATCATGCGGTGCTTCTCATCGTGGCCCACACCAGTCAAACGCTAACAATCCGTCAAAATTAGGTTGCCACGTGCCCATGTGATGAATGTCGTTATGCATATTAACATCTATTTAAGGTTTTCTCATTTAATTTTTTATTAATACATGCATCTAATAATGTTGAAGACACAGAAAACTCCCATTAATCTATTACAATTAATTCTATAAAATATTAAGATATCATATACCTGAGTTGTATGCTTCATTTATCTAATTTATATAAGAACTACAATTGTGTTACAAATTCTCAATAAATTAATATATCACAACATCCAAAGTTTAACCTTCATAATTACAATATTAACATTTATGAACAAGGATATTACATAATTTAGTTATCAATATTATTTATATTTACTTAAACCGATATGTGTAGTCGATGAGTTGACGCACTTAAGCATCAACTTAAAGTTTACAACCATATATTTCTGATATAAAAAATAAATTTTATATTAAAGATTGAAAAATAAAAATAGGATATAAGTTTTGTAATCTAGATTTGATAGTCACTTTAAGGTTAATTTCATTAAAATCTGATTTCTTTAATAAGAATGACCACATAAAGTAGATATGATATTCTCAAGGGCTTTTTCTTGATGTTATTAAAGTTAATTCTCTTTTATACATGACATTTTTCATCTTTAAAAACATTTAAGTTGATAATCAATAGATAAAACATTTTGATAAACAACTGATTTTATAAGATGCATATCAAATTAGGGAGATTAAAAAAAATTCTACCAATAAATGCGCTTAAAGTTTAATAAGATGGAAATTTGAAATGCAGCGGAAATGAGAAGTGTGATACAGATTTACTTAATTATAAGATATATTTTACTTATTTAATATAAAAAATTATAAAGATAAATAGTTAAAATTGAGAACCCTTTGTCAAAATTCATTTATCTATTTCTTAACCTCATATTAAATAAATAAAATATATTTTTAATATTTATGAACTAGTCTGTGTCATTTGATTAAACCGTTGCCACGTGGACTAACGTTCAATTCTATCTGGTTGTTGGAACAGAAAACGGAAGCCCGACTGAGAATAGATCCCGCCATTGATTAAGGCGCGGGTATGCTGCAGGTAAGTTAAAAAAAGCAACGAAAGAACAATCCAATTGATCCAATCAGCATCTGACAGGTGGCGTATGAAAGAGGGTTAGAAGACTCCAAGAAGACTGCCTAAGAAGACGGTGGTGAAAAGGTTTAGGGTCGTTGGAACTTGGAACAATAACTCCTCAAATGTGGGACCCGCCTCAAGAACTTGTCCACGGGCGTTCTGAATGTGCCACGTGTAGAGATTTTAAGTGAAAGTCATACGCACGTCTCACTTTCCGTTAGACGACGGGAAGTCTTCATTTCCATTTTCTTAAGGCCTTCTTTTTAGGTGGAGTGGTTTAGGGATCGAGAAACTCGTGCAGAAAAGGGTCCCACAAAGGTGTGCGCATGTGTCGGTTAGTGAACGGGTCTAGAATCCGGACCGCTGTTCGCGCCGGCCTACGTGACTGGGCCCACTCCCTCCCTCCCTCCTATCAGACGGACCCAATGAAATCCAAGCCATTGAAATAAAAGAAAAAGGACCTTAAAAGAAAAAGAAAAATATTTTAAAAAAGAAGAAATAGAAATTCCACCTCTCACTAATCACGTGATAGATAAACACTGAAAAGGTGCAGAAAATGCACTACTTTAGAAAAATAGATGATGTTTAACCACTGGACTATTTTAATTGTATTTTATATTACTTTGATGTAACATTTTTTAAACATTTTGCTCTAAAACTACAACATCCACTAATCATACCAAATCTCTAAATTTATTTAAATTCTTTATCTTCCTTCATAACTTCTACTCATTTAAATAAAACCCCTCACTTATATGATATAGTGAATTCTTAGTCTTTACTCGCGCACAATTTTATTTTCCGTAAGTTTCTCGAGAAAGATCTATATACAATGAACACATTTGATAAGTCTGTCTTTTATATAAAATTAATGATCAATTATCATGTAACTTGCGAATGCGGTGTCTTGTATCTATCCACACATGGCATCTATCACATTCTTCTTTTAAAATTAGAAAATCTATAGTAATAATTTTTTTTTTTACCGTCTTTATTTTTTTTGAATTTATGTATGAAAAACACAGAATACCCAACGTAAAACTTTCATGAATGAGTCTATTATCCCTATGACACACCAAAATTAGACCATGACGGCTGAAACTTGCAACCATTCAGAAACTTAAAGAGAACAGTTAAACTACACCCATATATAATTTTTTTTTTACAGTCTTATATTAAATAGTTAAAAAGTTAATTAAACAATACTTATATTTTTAAAATTTAACATTCATTTTTTTTTACCCTTCACAACTGTAACACTATATAAAGCTGCCAAATCCAACCACAAATTTAATAATAGAAAGCAAGAATCAAGTGGAGCAGATTTTTATAAATTACTTGTGCCACAGGTGTTGTGTTTGGGTCCTACTCGTATTAATATATGGTTGATAAATGAGAGAGGTAATATAGAATAGAAAAGACAAACCACCGACAGTCTCCTTCCATTAATGGCTCCTCCCTGTTCCTCTACTTACTACTCACTGCTTACTAAGTGTACTAAATAAAGAAGAAAGGGGGTTAGGTCACTTAATCAAGGTTGCACCTATCTTTCAGTGGCTTGGACCACTGTCTCGACTCTCGACTCTCAAATTGAAATATTAGGGTGCTGATTCCAAAGCCTACCCCACATTCTTGTTTATTTCCATTTGAGTGGGGCCCTCTACAATGGGCCATACCCACATGGCCACGTCCACAATAGAGGAAGGGAAGGAAATGCTTAGAAGACAGGAAACATACTTAGCAGAGAACACATGATGGACACAGGCCAATCACTACAATTTCTTCTGTACAGAAGGAATGCTGTGTTCTGAAATTTATTATGTTTAAAATATGATTTCTTTTATATTTTATTATGAGGTACTTTGGAACTATCAAATTGAATAAGAATCTTATTGTCAAATGAAATTAATTTGATTAACTTCTACAATGTGCTAGGCTTGTAAATTTTTTGTATCTGACGACCTAAGTGGTTTAAAAATATGCATTGAGATGTTTGAGGAATTTTGATAATTCTACTGAATCTATATCTAGAGTTAAAAATTTGGTCAATCGATAGAGACAATTGTTGTACTTGTATCAGTGAATTGATACGTATCAGGTACTCTCCGTCCATTACTTCAATAGTCATCCCGAATGTGTATTAGTTGTTAAAAATCGAATATGATTCGATTAATACACTATGTAGGCCAAATTTGACAACCCACAGTTTATATTGATATAAATTTATTTTAATTTTTTTATCATATATTAAATTTGAAATTCTTTTAAAAGATATCCTTTGGGACATCATAAAGGTTTTTTATGGTAATTAATACAATTTTATTTTTTTTATAAAAGTAATACTGTTAATATTTGAAAGTGTGGTATTTCAAATAATGATGCAATGAAATTAAATTCAGATGACACCAATTAAGATGGTGCAACAAAGCTGAAAATGCAGAGCCCATGAAAGGAAAACCACCGACACCAGGCCGGGCTCTCCATCAAAGGAGGGGGAACTTTTCATCTCAGCCGTTAAATGCAAATGGACAAAAGGGCAAAAGGACGAGATTAAGATAAGGTAGTGTAAGGACGTACCAAACTTCCATCGAGCTTGGACGAGAGCGATCTCAGGGTTGTGCATGAGGAAAGGGATGCTCCTCCAGAGGAAGTCCGGCTCCGGCTGGAAATCGGCGTCGAAGATGGTGACGTAGTCGCACTGCCTGACGTAGCTCCGCTTCAGTCCTTCCTTGAGAGCTCCAGCTTTGTATCCGGTTCGATTGTCTCGGATCTCGTACTTAATGTTGATTCCCTTGCTTGCCCATCTCTGGCATTCCAGCTCCACCATAGCCTGTAATTTGAGCTCTAATTTCAGTCCATTTCATAAAGAAGAAGGAAAAACGGAAAAATCCAGATGATAAATCAGTGAAAAATGACTGAACAACTGTGCTTTTTCAGGTAAAGAACAAGGAAAAGACAAAAACCCAGGTGAAGAATCAATGAGAAAATGCCAAATCAGAGATGAGTTACAGAAAAAGGAACAGACAGTTTGGAAAATTTATAGTAAGAGTTCAAAACAAAAAACTGCAGTTTCAATTCCAATCTCAGTTCATGAAAATACCCAGATGGGAAATCAAAGAACTGGCAGAGGCAGAGGCTTTTTTCAGTAATTAGATAGAAAAAGATGGCCGAAAGATAAAGTCTTTTGCTGATTCAGAACAAGAATTGGTAAATGGAAGTAGGCCCATGTGAGATACTAAAAGAGATAAGATTATCTCGTAATTAAGTGGAAAGAAGATTGCAGAAGAAGAAGGATAAGAGACCTACTTGAGGAATCTGTGGACTGGAAAGCTTACGGCTTTTCCTAATGTGTTGTTTTCTTTAATGAGTATTGATTACAGCACCATTCATTGTCAATGCATGGAAAAGGGATTTTACTGAGAGAAAATAGAGAAAGACCCACATTAGAAATTGAAGTGGAAAATTGAAATTTCCATGTCTACCTTCGATCAATGTGTTTAAGATTGGAGAAAAACCAGTTGAATTCTTTTCTTCCTTAGCTGTTTCATTCAAGAAAATGTAAATAGAAAAATTAAAGAAGTGGAGAAAATGACAATGTTTACACTTTATTGGCCTGAAATCTGAAGAAAGGATAAAAAACAAAGAAGATCCAGAGCAGAAATTTGCTTAGAAAAAGAAGTCCAGAAAAGATCTATAAAAATAGAAATAAAAGGTTTGATTTTTTCATCAATTGGGATGATATAAAAAGAGGGAAAATGAAAACCAATATGGCAATGATTTTTTCTTTTTTTTAAAAAAGAAGAAAAATAATGTCATTTGCTCTGTCATCATAGGTCTCTTCCATTAATGGCATCATGCATCATTATTGTGCTGACCTTGATAGTCGCGTCAGTTGAATCGTCGAGAACTTGGATTATGATCCGATCCGACGGCCATGAAAGCCCACATGCAGCTCCAATAGAGAGCTGGTAAACCTGCAAAAAGTCAAAAAAAAAAAAAAAACTAATCAGGATCTCTGAAACACAGAAAGATGAGAGCCACTCAACATTAAAGAGATGCAGAAAATCGAGAAACAGAGACAAAAAAGATTACCTCCTTTTCATTGAACATGGGAATTTGAATCAGAACCATTGGGTAGGCTGCATTTCCAATCTCCACATCGTCTCGTATCGGCTCCCATTTGTAACGTTTTTCAGGTTTCCGGCCAAAAATCTTCACCAGAGTAATGACTATCCCCATGTAGAGTCTCTCAATGAAGACCATTAGAGACATTGTCAAGCACATATAGACAGCAAGTCTGAGCAATGGTACGATTAGAGGCGCTTTGATTTGCTGCCAAATCAAGCCCATTTGCATCGTTATGTCATCTCTAGTCCCTTGAAATGTGTCTGGCAGAAGGGATGTGGTAGAAAGCTGTTCCATTTCCCTCTCTCACTAGTTCCAAAAAACAGAGCAGAGAATTGAAAAAAAAAACAGGGGATTTGGATTTTTGGAAGAAGAAGCTAGATCTGCTTGGATTTATTCAGGAAAGGAAAAAGCACGAATCTTTCCTTCCTTTTTATATTTCCTCTTCTACTTCTGCTGTAATTTCGCCGCTGAATCAAGCAAGGGAAAGCAGTATAGCAGGCCTGTCGGTCACTCCTCTCAAAAGACTCTACAGGGATTTTCCAATGAGGAGAGGAAAACCCAGTTCAGATCTCACTCTCTAGACCTCAAGAAACTCACTGGTAATCATAAAGAAGACAATGCAATGAGGAGAAAAGCTGAAAAAGAACTCTCTGTTTTTCCCTTCTAGCCTTCCAAAAACTCAGAATTCAAAGCAGTAAGCAGAAAGGAGAAATGTAAGGAAAATTCACTCAAAAAATGAATTATTTCCCCCCTCTAGCCTTCAAATTCCACAAAATAGGCAAAACCCAATTCAGATCTCACTGTCATAAATCCCAAAAAAAAACTCAATAAGGAATATTTCTGTAGTGAAAAGCTAAAAACAGAGCCAGAAACAGAACCTAATATTAGAAAGGATCAATGTGCGTTCCTTCTCTGCAACGACCATTAAATAATCTCAGCTTCTGCCGAGCCTTTATCCACCAATCTATTATAAGTTTCTAGCAGGCGTGATTGATGGTGAGGAAACAAAAGCAGAGGAAATTCAAAGAAGGAAAGCGAAAGAGACAGAGAAAGAGAAAGGAAGTGCCTGTGTTGTCTCTCCTCTCTCTTTCTCTGCCTTTTCTTTTCTTTTATCTAATTTTTGGAAGAAAGAAAGCAGCCGACACCCAACAGTTCTAACAAGTTTCTCCTCCCTTTTATAACCTTATGGAAAAACGGATGAGCGGGAATCCGGCGTTTGTGCGTCAGATACCGGCGGGTATTCCGGTGTAGTTGCCACTAGATTTCTTTATTTAGGCTGGCTCTAGACCTGTCTAAGAGATAAACACCAAATAAAAGTTAGAATCTTTGCATGGCCATTGTAACGTAAATAGCAGAATACCACCCGTTGGAAAACCTAAATTAAGAAAAAAATGAAACTAAATTTTTATTAGCTTTTTATTAGATAGTGAGAATCAATTAATTTGATAAATTTTAAAAGGTAAAAAGTTTAAAGGTGTCCATCTTAACACAGGCGTTATTTTTTAAGAGGCACAGATTTTAGTGAACTTTTCATTTTTCTCTTAATCCATCAGCAGAAATTGGTTCACTTTTCAATGAATCGATTCATTTATCTATACACCGACCGGATCATTTTATACATAAATCGGTTAACTGAAAAGTGAACTGATTCACAGAAAAAGTAAACTAATTTCTACGAATTGAGACAAAGTGGGATATCTGAAAAATTCATATCTACTAAAAGAATATATCCGTATTAGGATGGACACGCAAATTTAATTGTCAAAAAGACTTTTAGTCTAATCCAATAGTTATGGATCTCAAAATAATGAACACGAGGAAGAAAAATATTGTAAATATATACTCAACTCAATTCACAATGAGATAAATTCTATGAACTTGGCTATTTCTCTCTTTCTAACTAAAAAATAGTCAAGTTAAAATGAAAAATGTTCTCTTAATTTTTTAATGAATGAGATCCTTTTGACCATTATTTTATAGATACATATTGAATTCACTCTTCAACTCGAGAAGATTGAGTGTGAGCCAATTCAAGTCATATCAGTTGAGTCGATTAAAATTAAAATAAAATTAGTTAAAAATCACTAAATATGATTGAATCTCAAATTGACTTAGTATATCTGGGTTATAGAAGTCTAAGTTAAGTAAGAGGCTTTAAGGTGTGGAGAAAAACCCAATTCGTTAAAAGATAATGAACAGATGGACATAAGAATTGATTTTGACACCAATAGAATGAGACATTAAATGAGGTAAAAATGATTTTCTTTTTATATATTTTGCCTCTTTTACTTTTTAACTTATGAAATACAAAATCAGAACTAAAGTTCAAAAATCTCTCATTTTATTTTATTCTATGCCCTATTCCAAAGAATGGGTACAAATGTAGCCTTGAAATATAAGCTCATTGATCTTTTACCTTGGGGTCCTAGTGGGAGTAGGTGGATATACTTGCTATCTATACTTGGAATTATATTTAATTTAAAATGGGGCACAATTCAGTAAACTCAAATATAGTATAAAAAAAAACTAAAATCCATTTTTTTTTTTTTTTATCAATGGTAGTTATCCATGTTATTTTCATCATATGTATACTATCACATTTTTCAAAATAACTTTTCAAGTATTTTGTCATTTTATATGACGCGAAATGGAGTATTGACTGCATCTGAGTTTATTAGAGTTTATGTTTTAAAACAATATCAAATAATGGGGCAAATAGATATGGATTTCACATGTTGTAAACTTATTCAGTAAATCTAGATCTAATCTAGCTTACTCTTGAGTTGATTTAGGTTAGCCACGATGGTCACATTAGTTCACTAGTTGAGTGTGCATTCAAGTCAATCAAATACTAAGTTTGAATGGGAGAAACTTTTCAATTTTTACTTTGACTAAAAAATATCAGCCAATATTTGAGCAAAACTTCTAAAAACTTTCGATTCCTGTTTGAGATTAGACTAAAAAAATTGCGTAGAAATTTGTAACTGATGTATAATGGTCAGGTCTTAGAAGTTGAAATTTGAACTGAAAATAAGGCAGCCCATATAAACACCCGAAAATCTGTCCCAATACATTCGATTTCAAAATTTTGGGTGAGATTGTTGTTTTGCCCTTCCACTTCCTCTTCCGCCGAAGCCACCGAAGGACATGTTCTTTCGGGCGGACGAACGATCGACCGAATAAGGAAAAAAAATCGGTGGGCCCCACCATTGATCGAAACCCATGGTCTTCCTTAGCCGTAGATAGGTGGGCCAGGGGCGATTTTGATGGTGTCGATCGTAGGGTCAAAAGTGCAGGATCCACTTGGATCTAACAAAAAAATCCAAATTATGGATTTTCGGACGTCCAAACCAGCAGCCAAAGAAACTGACCAAAGGAGGGTCCCACCATACTCCGATAAGAGATCTGATGGTACAGATGGATAGACCATCAAAAAAAGAAATGGGTATGGTGGGACCCGTAGGCAAAAATTTTCTCCATCACCTGATCTAAGGCCGAGAAGAAGATCTTGAGGTTCGGTGGTATATCCTTCGAACGAATGAGAAACCCTTCGACTGATTCGTTCGGTACGGTGAAAGAGGAAGTGGAAGGGCAAAACGGTCATTTCACTCAAAATTTTGAAATCGGGTGTATTGGGATAGAATTTTTAGATTTCTATATGTGCTGCCTAAAATATGGTTAGTAATTCACTAATTTCTTTTGAAAATTTTAATACAAACCATTGACTTTTTTCATGTCAAAATTAAATATCTTGAAGTCAACTAAATCTAACTTTAAAATATGTTTACATGTGAAAATAATCCTTAAAGAAGTGGTGTAACTTGAAGTTAGACTTACCAAACATATGAACTCTTAAAGAGGCTGTAATGTATATTTTTGTATACAGGTTGGAAAGGTAGTGGATGAGTCTTTACCAATTACAATTGTAGCGTACAAGAAGGAATTGGCATATTGCACTCCTTTACAAGATCTAGGGACATTTACGGGCTTGTCAGTAATACGTTAGGGTATAAATGGAATCTCAGAAAAATACAGGTCAAAAAGCAAACATGCGATCATTTTCCCGTGGCAATGGATCGGTCATGGTTATAAATTTTATGTAAACGACTATGTTGCCCTCGTACAAAGTCTAATATTTCATTACTGTTTTACTTGATTTTTTTATTACCAAGGGGTCATAGTCTTTATTTATAAGAAATTATAAAATATCAACATATAATAATCTTTAATTAATTCTAAGATATATATATATATATATTACTCTTAACTATAAATATTATTAGAAAGTTAATATTTACATTAAAAATATGTAAATATTCACATTATTAATAACATATGAATGAATATAATTACTATTAACACATTCATTTTAATAGTATTATAATGTTATATATCATTTAAGATAATTGTGAAAAATGACCAACATCATTATTTATATACTATTAGTTAATTAATATTTATTAGTTTCATAATATTGGCATCATAATAATTAATATCATAATTTGATAACACATTGATAAAAGTCTCAAATGACCAAATTTTGTAAATCTCACAAGCTAATATAGTGAAAAATTAGAAAAAAAAAAGTTTGGAAAATAATAATTTTTAAACATAGTGAACCTCGGTTCACGGTTCAATTAAAAAAACCTTTGTGAACCGCGGTTCACAACTGTTTTTTGCTGTTTGAATACTCAAAAGGTTTTTAAGCAGACCGAACCGTGAAGAAGAAGGTTTGATGTCAAACTCCGGTTCGATCCGATTTTGATAACATTGCCACACACACCAAGTAACTCTACGAAGAGTGACCCTTTGGATGAAGTAAAAATCAAACTCAAGACTCCTGCTTCTTTAGGTAGGTTCCTTACTATCACTCTACCCCCTTTGAATTTTACTAGTTTAAGGCTTCAAATATACTCAATTACAGACGCAACAATATTTCAAAAAGGAAAATCATTAATCATGCACTCAATAAAGTCCTCTTCTACATAGACCTCATCTATACATTAAATAACTTTGAAAATCTATGTATATAAACATTTTTTACAAAAATAACTTAATTGAATAACCCTAGTCATAATATCAAACTTGATAAAATTAAATATGTTAATTTTTTAATCTTTCACAAACATAGTTAGAATCATTAAAGCAAACGGATTATATATATATATATATATATATATATATATATATATATATATATATATATATATATCTTTTAAATTCATAAGTGAGTTTTACATGAAACTCTCACTCTGAAAATACCTTATGATATCTGTGGTTGAACTTCATCCATTTTAAAAATCTTAAAAGATATATAAATGTTCCACTAAAATGATCTCAGCCACTCAACTAAAAGCCATCAGATTGCCCAATAGCATGTGTTGATATGTTATGGAGTCATCTCATGGTAGTGTGAAAGTGGAAATTTAACATCAAAGAAAAGAAGAATATTTAGATTAACAAAATATTAGGGCTGCAACTCGGGTTGGGCGGGTCGGGTTTTAATAAACCCAACCCTAACCCATGTCACGACATATTGAACCTGACCCTACCCGACCCGAATTAAAAACCCGATTTAATCAACCCAACCCGACCCGAGTTTGTAATACCCTCGACCCGACCCGACCTGACCCGCATTGCAGCCCTAGGTCCAGATGTCCACTGTACTAAGGAGATGTGAACAGACAACCAGATGTCCACTTTGAATCAGTTGGTGATTTGGACGGTTGATGAAATGGCAAGCAGATGAAATGTGGAAGAGATAGGGAATGGTAAAACAAAAAGGATAGTCCAAAATCTCAAATCTCGCTGGCCTTCCGATTTGATTTGGATTTGCTTTTTCAGATGCCGCCCCCAACCCTTAATAACGGTGAAGAAGGAAAGGAGAAAATGAGAGAAAAAGGTTAAGAAAAATCACGTGGATATTTTCCTTTAGATTTCATTTGCACTTTCATTGAGGGAAGGTTTTCCTTTGGAAAATCCCAAAAACCCACTCTCTTCTTGCTGTAGGATTTCATTTGCACTTTCATTGAGGGAAGGTTTTCCTTTGGAAAATCCCAAAAACCCACTCTCTTCTTGCTGCCTTTGCCTTTGTATACACAGAAAGAAAGAGAATATGAGAGAGAGAGAGAGATTAGGGTTTTTGGGTAAAGGGTTTTATATTAAGTTAATAAATTCGGGTCGGGTCGGGTTGAAATTTAAAGATCTCAACCCAACCCGACCCGAATTTCGTTCGGACTTTTTTTCTCAACCCGACCCGACCCTATGGCCCTACCCTTGTAATCCGACCCGCATATTTCTCAGGTCGGGTCAAAACCCGACCCGAGTTGCAGGCCTACAAAATATTAAAAGTGAAACTACTAAAAACTTTTAACAATTTATACATAAGAAAATGGAATCAACATTTAAAAGTAAAACTCTTTATTTTATTTAATCCATAGTGTTAATCAAATTTTCTGCAATATATGAGATTTTACCTTTAAACTTGTGAGGGTTGACTTGACGGTTAAGAACTCCAATAAGTTGTGGGAGATTCTGGGTTCAAATCCCACTCTCAACATATAAGGGTCAGTCCCCCTAATTTTACCCGATGTGTGTAGATAAGAACTTAGTCGGGTTCTTTAAGAGGCCTAGATACCTTGGACCTAGAAAAAAAAAAGATTTCATCTTTAATTAGCAAAAATAATGCCCTACAGTGTTCAATTATAAAGATGTGATAATTTTTATTATTTTATCTTAATAAATAAACAGTTTAAGGTAATTATCAATTACATTTTAATATTTATTCGTTAAACAATAGTGATTTCCGTCCATATTAAACCAAAAAATTGTACAAAAATGACTTTAAAAAAGAAAAAGAAATTTCAGAGTTCATTTTGTGAGCTTGAAAGATTTGAGTTATAGAGAAAAATTATGCAATTTTTTTTACTAAAAATAGATTTGATTTGATTAATTGGAAGATTTGATATGATCTCATAATATTATTATTTAAAAATATGAGAAATTTTAGAAAAAAATGGCAGAAAAATAGAAAGCGATTCTGCTTTTAAATTTGGTAGTTCCATTCATTTGACCTACATTTTCCACGTTAGTAAACTAAAATGAAAAATTTTCTATAATTTTTTTTTAAACTGAATAAAATAAAATTTTGCCAGCATCTTAGCCTAATTTGAACTGTGTTTATACTCAATTGACCTAACCTGCACAAATTCAAAGTGATTTTTTAATCCAATTTGTTAGAGAAAAAACCTCGAGGATCTACACTTGACTTCAATAGTCACATTATCAATATGTTGAATTATAAACTGTAAGTGCATATATATAATAATGGTATAGTCACTAGGGAGGCATTTTTTGTGGGACCCATTATTTTTGTATATAACCTTATATAATTCAAGTGATGCTAACGTGCATAATTAAGCATTTAAGCAGAAGATCTAAAATCCAATTGACATTAATTACACAAAGAAATTATTCAACTTAAACCAATCAAACAAAGAAACCACATGAAAACTACTACAATTTACTAAACAATCAAACGGAAAATTAGGCCCATTTGTTGCCTCATAAATCGGGGCTGCAACCTGAACTCTCAGCTCAACCCGGAGCCAACCAATGGGCCAAAAATTCAGCTTTATTCATTTATTAAGTATTTATTTTTAAGAATTGATAGGAACACTGTGTTTTTTTAAAATAAGAGGCAGTAGATTTTGGGAAGTGATTTTTGCACCCCCACATTTGTCTACCGTGCACCCCTTTTAGGTGAAATTTTGGTTTTACTCTCCTACGCATGACACGTTTCTGTAGAAAGAAATAATCTGTATTGTATTGAATATCTAAACTATTACATGTATTTATAGCCTCTAGCCGACCCTAAGGCTATCACAATCAAAGTGTAACTCTTAACATAAGTCTAAATCAAATACATCTCTTAATTAGAGATAAGCCCAACTTAGACTATTAATCACACAATAACTCTATTAATATTAGAATTCTAAGTGTATTCCAACACGCCCCTGCAAGATGAAGCGTGGATGAACGCGAAGCTTGGAACGTGAAGAAATGGCAGGTGAACTGCAAAAGTGGTACACCAACTGGCCACGAAGATTTGTTAAAGCATCACACTGATTGACTGTAAAACTTGTTAAAGTGGCCTCTTTGACTGACTATAAATATGTTTTTATGTGGCAGCGTTGACTGGCTACAAAATGACAGGCGGCAAATACAAATGGCGTCCTGAAACACAGAACTTGGCATGGACTACGGCATTGGCCGTAAGACAGTTGTCTGGCAAACAATGATCGCAATATGCGATAAATGCAGACAATGAGTGACCTGCAAAATAAGGGACTGAAGCCATCATATCGATCAATCAGATTGTAAAGGCCAGCGAACAATAGCTGTAGCCATAAAGGCCAGCAAATAAAGGCTGAAGTCATAAAGGCCAGCAAATAGCGCTGTAGCCATGAAAGGCCAGCAAATGAGGCTGTAACCATGAAAGGCCAGCAAATGGGGCTGTAGACATGAAAGGCCAGCAAATGACGTTGTAGCCATAAAAGGCCAGCAAAAACTGTAACCATAAAAGGTTAGCAAAGGTTATAGCCATAAAGGCCAACAAAGGGGCTGAAACCATAAAAGGTCAGCAAAGGTTGTAGCCATGAAAGCCAGCAAAAAAATTGGAGACGAATCAGTCCTCCAGATAAACAGAGTGGATGAATTCCACAACAAATGGACAAAAACATGCCGTCTCATTTTCGAGAAACGATAAAACAAGACGTGCTCGAACGAAGGACAAGTTGCGTCCCTTTCTTCAGCTAAAGAGACCGTCTCATATTAGAAAAACGGCAAAACAAGGCTGCTCGAAAGATAGCTAAGTAAGAGGAGAAAGGCAATTTGTGTCCTTTCTTTAGCTCTCCCCTTTCTTTTTGGCACAGATCTCTGTATTGTATTGAATATCTAAACTATTATATGTATATATAGCCTCTAGCCGACCCTAGGGCTATCACAATCAAAGTGTAACTCTTAATATAAGTCTAAATCAAATACATCTCTTAATTAGAGATAAGCCCAACTTAGACTCTTAATCACACAATAACTCTATTAATATTAGAACTCTAAATATATTCCAACAGTTTCAACGTCTCCTCGTTGCGGACCGGTCGACCTCGACATGCATCTCAGAGGTCAACCTCTGAATCAGAGTGAACTACCTTTCAATTAGATAGTCGGATTTCTTCAATGGATTGCTGGACAAGAAGAAGAAGTAAGAAATTCATTGGATATGGCCATATTTGGAGACAGAGTTTGATAGGTGATCTCCACATACTATGGAAAATAAAAAAAATCGATGGAAAATCTCCATCGCCAGCCTCTTCTTCATTTCAATTATCTCCCCTATTCGGATCTACCTTCGGACCCAAAACATCATCTTGCCATTAACCTATTGTTCTACTATCTCAATACTTGTACACATTCCTTCGGTGTGCCTGAAGTGGTGGTTGTATGAATTCATGATAATGTTGTGCGGCGTACTCGTCAACCCGAAGGAGACATTGCATCGATAGGTACAACTGATTCAATTTATCCTAATTTAAGATGGAAATATGGAATTAGGAATACCTAGACTCCAAGTAGAGAGGCAGCCGAGCAGATCGACGTTCGTCGAGAGAGAACACTGAGAAAGGAGAGCGAGAGAGAGAGCACTGAGAGAGGAGAGCGAGAGAGTCAGAGATCGAGACAGAGAGAGAGAGAAAGCAGTATCGTGAGAGTCGGGAGCGAGAGAACAGAGAAGAGGTAGAAATGAGAACAGATAGGGTATGTCAAACTTTTTTATCGAGACTTTTTTCTTTTTTTTTCCCGTTAGCTATTCTTTAGATTTTGTACTGCACAGCGAGGGTTTGTACTGCACAATGCGTCAGAGCACCAGTGGGCCCCCTAATTCAAGAGATTTTTTTTTTCTGAGGCCTAACATTAATGGGTTTTTTAGGGGGGGCCTAAGGCGACTGCCTAGGTCGCCTTATGGTCTGGACGGCCCTGGGCGAAATCAAAGGTAAGGTAGTGGGGTTTCCTCTTTCAAATCTAGTTTCGACACCACAAGTTTTTTTTTTTTCAGATCTGAAAACCCATCTCAGGTTTGAGAGAAACTGAAATAAAAAATCAGCCTAAATAGTTCTCAAACTAAATTATTTTTTGTCCTTTTGATGTAAAGACATAAAATAGAATTTTCAATTCAAGTTTTCCAAAACAATTTCCAGAACACTGTTAATCTATACCAACTGATTGAATTAATCCCTATTTTAAGATGGAAATATGGAATTAGGAATATCTAAGCTCCAAGTAGAGGGGCAGCCGGACAGATCGACGTTCGTCGAGAGAGAGCACTGAGAGAGGAGAGCCAGAGAAAGCCAGAGAGGAGAGCGAGAGAGTCAGAGAGCGAGACCGAGAGAGAGAGTGTAGTGTCGTGAGAGTCGATAGCGAGAGAACGGAGAAGAAATAGAAGTGAGCAGATAGAGTACGCAGAACTTTTTTATCAAGGCTTTTTTTTTTTTTCCGTTAACTATTCTTTAGGTTTTGTACTGCACAAGTAGGTTTTGTACTGCACAATTCGTCAGGGCACCAGTGGGCCCCCTAATTCGAATGATTTGTTTTCTGAGGCCTAACATTAATGGGTTTTTTATGGGGGGCCTAAGGCCATTGCCTCGGTCGCCTTATGGTCTGGACGGCCCTGGGAGAAATCAAAGGTAAGGTATTAGGGTTTCCTCTTTTAGATCTATTTTCGACGCCACAAGTTTTTTTTTTTTTAAGATCTGAAAACCCATCTCAGATCTGAGAAAAATTGAGAAAAAAAAAATCAGCCCAAATAGTTCTCAAACTGAATTATTTTTTGTCCTTTTGATGTAAAGGCACAAAATAGAATTTTCAATTCAAGTTTTCCAAAACAAATTCCAGAACATTGTTAATCTATGACAATTGATTCAATTAATCCCTAATTTAAGATGGAAATATGGAATTAGGAATAACTATGCTCCAAGTAGAGGGGCAGCCGGGCAGATCGACATTCGTCGAGAGAGAGCACTGAGAGAGGAGAGCGAGAGAGAGCCAGAGTGGAGAACGAGAGAGTCAGCGCACGAGACCGAGAGAGAGAGAGCAGTGTCATGAGAGTCGGGAGCGGGAGACCAGTGGGCCCCCTAATTCGAGTGATTTTTTTATCTGAGGCCTAATGTTAATGAGTATTTTAAGGGGGGCCTACGGCCCTGGGAGAAATCAGAGGTAAGGTATTGGAGTTTCCTCTTTCAAATTTAGTTTCGACGCCACAAGTTTTTTTTTTTTCAGATCTGAAAACCCATCTCAGATCTGAGAAAAATTGAAATAAAAAATCAGCCCAAATAGTTCTCAAACTGAATTATTTTTTGTCCTTTTGATATAAAGGCACAAAATAAAATTTTCAATTCAAGTTTTCCAAAACAATTTCCAGTACACTGTTAATCTATACCAACTGATTCCATTAATCCCTAATTTAAGACGAAAATATGGAATTAGGAATACCTAGCCTCCAAGTAGAGAGGTAGCTGGACAGATCGATGTTCGTTGAGAGAGGAGAGCGAGAGAGAGCCAGAGAGGAGAACGAGAGAGACAACAGTGTCGTGAGAGTAGGGAGTGAGAGAACCGAAAAGAGATAGAAGTGAGAGTAGATAGGGTATGGAGAACTTTTTTATCGAGACTTTTTTTCCCGTTAGCTATTATTTAGGCGTCAACGCACCAATGGGCCCCCTAATTCGAGTGATTTTTTTTTTCTGAGGCCTAACCTTAATGGGTTTTTTATGGGGGAACTAAGGCGACCGCCTCGGTTGCCTTATGGTCCGGACAACCCTGAGAGAAATCAGAGGTAAGGTATTGGAGTTTCCTTTTTCAGATTTAGTTTCGACGCCACAATTTTTTTTTTTCAGATCTGAAATCCCGTCTCAGATCTGAGAAAAACTGAAATAAAATTCTCAAACTGAATTATTTTTTGCCTTTTTGAAGTAAAAACACAAAATAGAATTTTCAATTTAAGTTTTTCAAAAAAAATTCCAGAACACTGTTAATCTATACCAACTGATTGAATTAATCCCTAATTTAAGATGGAAATATGGAATTAGAAATAACTAGGCTCCAAGTAGAGGGGCAGTTGGGTAGATCGACGGTCGTTGGGAGAGAGCACTAAGAGAGGAGAGCGAGAGAGTCAGATAGCGAGACCGAGAGAGAGAGAGTAGTGTCGTGAGAGTCGGGAGCGAGAGAGTAGAGAAGAAATAGAAGTGAGAGACGATAGGGTATGTGGAACTCTTTTATTGAAACTTTTTTTCTTTTTTCTTTCCGTTAGCTATTCTTTAGGATTTGTACTGCATAGCGTGGGTTTGTACTGCACAGCGTGTCAATTCGAGTGATTTTTTTTTCTGAGGCCTAACATTAATGGGTTTTTTACGGGGGACGTAAGGCGACCCGCCTTATGGTCTGGACAGCCCTGAGAGAAATCAAAGGTAAGATATTGGGGTTTCCTCTTTCATATTTAGTTTCGACAAAACAAGTTTTTTTTTTCAGATCTAAAAACCCATCTCAGATCTAAGAAAAATTGAAATAAAAAATTAGCCCAAATAGTTCTGAAACAGAATTATTTTTTGTCCTTTTGATGTAAAGGCACAAAATAGAATTTTCAATTCAAGTTTTCCAAAATAATTTCCAGAACACTGTTAATCAAGACCAACTGATTGAATTAATCCCTAATTTAAGATGAAAATATAGAATTAGGAATACCTAGGCTCCAAGTAGAGGGGCAGCTGGGTAGATCAACGTTCGTCGAGATAGAGCACTGAGAGAGGAGAGCGAGAGAGAGTTAGAGAGGAGAGCGAAAGAGTCAGAGAGCAAGACCGAGAGAAAAAGAGCAGTGTCGTGAGAGCCGGGAGATAGAGAACAGAGAAGAGAGAGAAGTGAGAGCAGATAGGGTATGCGGAACTTTTTTATCGAGACTTTTTTTCTTTTTTTTCCCCTTTAGCTATTATTTAGGTTTTGTACTGCGGGGGTTTGTACTGCACAGTACGTCAGCGCACCAGCGGCCCCCTAATTCGAGTGATTTTTTTTTTTCTGAGGCCTAACGTTAATGGGTTTTTTCGAAGGAACCTAAGGCGACTGCCTCAGTCTCCTTATAGTCTGGACGACCCTGGGAGAAATCAGAGGTAAGGTATTGGGGTTTCCTCTTTCAAATCTAGTTTCAACAGCATAATTTTTTTTTTTTAGATATGAAAACCCATCTCAGATCTTAGAACAACTGAAAGAAAAAAATCAGCCCAAATAGTTTTGAACTGAATTATTTTTTGTCCTTTAGATGTAAAGGCACAAAATAGAATTTTCAATTCAAAATTTCCAAAACAATTTCTAGGACACTGTTAATCTATACCAACTGATTCAATAATCCCTAATTTAAGATGGAAATATGGAATTAGGAATACCTAGATTCCAAGTAGAAGGGCAGCTGGGCAGATCAAGAGAGCCAAAGATTGAGACTGAGAAAGAGAGCAGTGTTGTGAGAGTCGGGAGCGAGAGAGTAGAGAAGAGATAGAAGTGAGAGCAGATAGGGTATGCGGAACTTTTTTATCGAGACGTTTTTTCTTTTTTTTCCTGTTAGCTATTTTTTGGTTTTGTACTCCATAGTGTGGGTTTGTACTGCACAGAGCGTCAGTGCACCAATGGGCCCCTAATTCGAGTGATTTTTTTTCTGAGGCCTAACATTAATGGGTTTTTTAGGGGGGCCTAAGGCGACCTCCTTGGTCGCCTTATGTTCTAGACGGCCCTGGGAGAAATCAAAGGTAAGTTATTGGGGTTTCCTCTTTCAAATCTAGTTTCAACGCCACACATTTTTTTTTTCTGATCTGAAAGCCCATCTCAGATTTGAGAAAAACTGAAATAAAAAATCAGTCCAAGTAGTTCTCAAACTGAATTATTTTTTGCCCTTTTGATGTAAAGGCACAAAATAGAATGTTCAATTCAAGTTTTCCAAAACAATTTCCAGAACAATGGTAATTTATACTAACTGATTCAATTAATCCCTAATTTAAGATGGAAATATGGAATTAGGAATACCTAGGCTCCAAGTAGAGAGGCAGCCGGGCAGATCGAAGTTCGTCGAGAGAGAGCACTGAGAAAGGAGAGCCAGAGAGGAGTGCAAGAGAGTCAGAGATCGAGACCGAGTGAGAGAGAGCAGTGTCGTGAGAGTCGAGAGCGAGAGAAGAGAGAAGAGAGAGAAGTGAGAGCAGATAGGGTATGCGAAACTTTTTTATTGAGACTTTTTTTTTTTTTCCATTACCTATTCTTTAGGTTTTTTATTGCACAGCAAGGGTTTGTACTGCACAGTACGTCAGCGCACCAGTGGGCCCCCTAATTTGAGTGATTTTTTTTTCTGAGGCCTAACGTTAATGGGTTTTTTAGTGGGGGCCTAACTCAACCGCCTCGGTTGCCTTATGGTTTGAACGGCCCTGGGAGAAATCAGAGGTAAGGTATTGGGGTTTCCTCTTTCAGATCTAGTTTCGACGTCCCAAGTTTTTTTTTTAAGATCTGAAAACCCATCTCAGATCTGAGAAAAACTAAAATAAAAAATCAGCTCAAATTGCTCTGAAACTGAATTATTTTTTGTCCTTTTAATGTAAAGCCACAAAATAGAATTTTCAATTCAAGTTTTCCAAAACAATTTCCAGAGCACTGTTAATCTATACGAACAAATTCAATAATCCCTAATTTAAGATGGAAATATGGAATTAGGAATACTTAGGCTCCAAGTAGAGGGACAGCCGGGCAGATCGATGTTTGTCTAGAGAGAACATTGAGAGAGGAGAGCGAGAGAGAGCCAGAGAGGAGAGCGAGAGAGCGAGAGAGCGAGAGAGAGCCAGAGAAGAGAGCGAGAGAGTCAGAGAGCGAGACCGAGAGAGAGACCAGTGTCGTGAGAGTCGGGAGTGAGAGAGTAGAGAAGAGATAGAAGTGAGAGCAGATAGGGTATGCAGAATTTTTTTATCGATTTTTTTCTTTTTCTTTTCCCGTTAGCTATTCTTTAGGTTTGTACTGCACAGCGTGGGTTTGTACTGCACAGTGCGTCAGCGCACCAGTGGGCCCCCTGATTCGAGTGATTTTTTTTCTTGAGGCCTAACGTTAATGGGTTTTTTAGGGGGGACCAAGGAGACCTTGTGGTCTGGACAGCCATGCTTAAGTAGAGAGATTATCCGATCTTAAAGCTTTACTTTTCTTCTTCTTATTTAAAACCAATGTTACTTCTAGTTCCAATATTTTTTTTACCAACCCTTCATCTGGTCCTATTTCTATTTTTATTTTTATTTTTGTATTTTATATTTAAGAAGTATCTAAAATATATTTCCATTGTATATTTCCTTTTTTCTCCCTTTTTTTTCTTTCTGATTTTGTAACCAAAGAAGACACTTATATTAACATTATCCTTTTTGACTTCTCCCCGGTTCATGACATTTGAAAGGGCATGCTGAAGTGACAAAAACTCTTACTTTAATTTAAGATAATAAAATTATATTTTTGACTTATGGTGTTTTCAATTGGTATATTCATTTAATCAAAATACATTTTAAATTAATCACCATCTCATTATTCATTTTGATATATCTAAGTTTAATGAGTAGAAATGACTTTTATTATAAATTTTAGTGGTAAAGTACTCTATAATTCTATATTGAATATGAAAGACCCCATTAACTCATATATAATGCTACATATTTAAAATAATAATTTTCTTTTACTGTATCTAAATCTATTACTTTAGCATTTCTAAAGGATTCATTTGAAACATTAATTTTTAGATAATGATGTGATCCTTTTTTATTTATTTTCTCTATTTATGACTCTTTATATGTATTCTGTTTCTATGAAAAAACAAAGTCAATATACAAACAATGTATAAATAATAAAAACATCAAAAGCCAGTACGTTGTTGGAGATGCAAAGTATAAAATATTACTTTAATGATCTAATAAAGTTGATTTCTTATTTAGACCTTTCCAATAGATCTAACTTACATAGGATAGAAAAGTTTAATAGTAAAAATTAATTTATATTAAAATTTGGAGTGCTTGAAAAATATTCATAAATCAAAACAATGGTCTTTAAGAACTAATATTCATGCTTGGACTTTTCCTAACTTAAGTCTAAAAAATTATATTGATTGAATCAATGAAGTCATGTTTTTAAGTTTTTAAAATTTGAAAATTATAAATTTCATATTAGTATATAAATTTTTGGATTCTAATGTATAGATTATAAAGTTTTAAAAAGTTTTACTTTAAATGGATCATTTAAACGATATTTTTAGAAAGTCTAATTCTTTTTTTTTACTATAAATTCAGTGACATCCTATGTTACTCTCTCCACCCCATTTTCATGGTAAAAACTAAAAAGGGTTAGAACGCACAAGAGCAATAAGAAAGGTCAGAGAAAATATACATTAGGGGATGATGCATAGATGCATGCAGGGGTGTAAACATTGGCCGATACGTATCGTATCGGCTGATATATATCGGTCTTGAAAACCTTTATATATCAGTCGATATGATACATATCGGTCGATATTGGTGGATTTTGTAAAAAATAAAAAATAAATAAGAGAGAAATATATCGACCGATACCGATATTTATACCCTTGGGTTATGCACCCAACAAATTCTGCTACAAATGAGAGAAAATAAAATGATATCAACATTGTTAGTCCAATTTTTATGATGTATATCACATTTGTTTTTAGATAATGCGTTGTGTTCATACAGTTCAAAATGATGAAATTTGAGAGCTTTAAAAATATGACTTGATCAATTCAAACATGGTAATTTCTGATGGACAACATATTGAAAAAAAAAAAAAAGATCACTTCAATGAGCCTATCATCACGTCATTTGGTGGGCCTTACGCTTAGTATAGACAGTAATTCTGTACAACTCAATGTACAAGTGAACATCTCATATAAAAAATAGACAATATTTTCTATGAACTTTAGTTTAATCAACTATTAAGCTCACAAGTTCTCACTAAATCTAAAGTTATTTGAAATTAAATTTGAGATATAAATCATAAAATAAGAGCGCTTTCATAAAATTGGCACATGACATGTAGTTTTCTTTTCGTACAAATATTTTATATTTGACACATCTTTAATCTCATTTTTAATTTATGGGGCTTATGAACTCAATCTACTTCCATAAATAATGAAATTGAAATATAATTAGAAAGACTTATGGTTCACCAATATGAGATTAGACCTAATTTATAAAATAAATGGTGAAAATGAACAAACATTCTATAGCCATTAATTTTTATTATCCACGTAATGTACCCACCAACAGCCAATTTAATCAAATGGGTTTTGATTAAAATGATGGACAATCTCATTAAAAGATATAAGAGTATAATAAGGGTCACATGAGGATACATCCTCTAATTATAATTTGAGGACACTAATTAAATGAGGCCCACCAACTCTAGTCACATCTGTGTGTCCAATTTCACTTCAATTTGAATTAAAAAGTCTATTAATCTAACACTATAAATTTTTAATATTGAATGAAATTGAATCTTTAAGTGATAAAAATCATAGATTTCTTTTTTTGAATTTACGTGTGAAAAATCACGAGATACCAACGTAAAACCCTCATGGGTGGACCCCTACTCCTAAGGCACATCAAGGTTAGGCCATGGGAGCTTGAACCCGTGACCTCCCACTTCTTGAGGTGGGGGATAACCAGTTAGGCTACACCCATGTGGGTAAAAATCATGATTGTACTTATCTGATCAGGTGATTTTTAACCAACCTACAATATACTCAAATAATGACCTTTTCAATCAACCTATTAATGAACTCTACAAAGGAGTGCTCAAATTAAAACGTGAGCATGAGTCTATGGGTGACCCTCATTAATTAGAGTAAATAGAGTTCAATTAAAGATTAATTTTCACTAACACAGTGGATACCAACTTGTGGATCCCACATTGGGCTTGTCCGTACGTTTTCTCATTTGGTAGAAGCCATTTTCTTGCCTACCATTTTAAAATTTTTTGTATAAAATCCATATCTAACATGATTTAATTTAGTTGATTTTTAATAAATGTTTTATCCATATACTTCTTTACTCAAAAGTGTTTATTACTTAAAGGAAACATAAAATGAATTTTACAAGCATGGCATTTAGTGGGCTGATTGGTCTTAAAATTTGATAATGAAGTATTTTGAAATACACAACAATAATAAATTGAGACAAAAAAAAAATCATATTTTGTATAATATTCCCAATTTTTGTCTGACCATTTGTCTAAAATTGTTAAAAGTGAGATCTATTATATCATCTTAAGCTATATTTTTTTTGGAATTAATGTTAAGGCATATGACAATTATGCTTTGCATTTGTTGGATTATCTTTTTCAAACTAAATCTAAATTTAAACTTAAAGAGAAAAGGTCAAATATCAAAAAAATAATTTTTTTATCTAACATTAAGAGTAACTCAAAATGAGTCAATACGAATACAATTAATAGAGGATATATGAGTGTGAAAAGAAGAGGAAATATTTAAATGGATGTAGAACCAATATGGAGCCTAGGGGAACTAGTTGCTCTAAGGTGAAATTTTTTCCTTAAATGTGCTCTTAAAAATTTCAAATATCATTTTTCAATGTGGAATGGAATGTTGACTATATCCAAGTTTGTTGTAATTTTTATTTATTTTTAGAGGGATCAATATGTAAAAGTTTAATTTTTAACAAAATTTATATAATTTTCTTTTTAAATGAAGTTGTTAATTTTTTGGAGTCTTTCCTTTTGTCCTTGCCTAAGTGAATTGTGAATCGTGGGATAAAAATGGTTCTGAAAAAAATTTGGAATTAGTAAAAATTACTTTTATTTTGATACTAAGATAATCATAAGCATTTTATAAAAGAATTAAATTAAAAAATTAAAGCAATTTAAAATGTTCATTTAAATTATAAGCTCTAAGTATTTTTCCACCATTATCATTTAGCCACTAATTCTAATTATTTTAGGTTGGTCCTTAACTTCTTCTTTTTTATTTGTTTTATAAAAAAGTTATTGACTTTGTTACTCTACGATCTATCTTATCCTCCTTTACCCCTTTTATCCATGTTTTGAATCTCTCCCTCTCACGCTAATTTCTTCTATTTCCCTTTCAATTTGTTTCTAATGTATCTAAATCATATTAAATAACCTTTTAAACCATTTTCTCATTTATTGACTCTACTTTCTTTTTTATGATCAAGGTGTGTAGGCATCTTATAATACCTAACTAATCTTCAGAACATGTAGAAACCTTTTCTTTTTCTTAATTTTATCTTTCAATTTTACTCGCTCAACAACATTAGAGTACATATTTCCATTGCCATTATCTTGCTTGCTTAGTTTTTCTTAACTTCCCAACATTCAATTCTATAAGACATTGTTTAGTCATGTTATAGAAACCTCCTTAATTTGTATGCCACTCTTTTAACACTTGACATTTCATTAGTTTCTTCTTTCCTTTACTTACCCACTTTTATCTTATTGCTATATCCAGATATATTTTTCCATTTAGTTCAATAGTTGCACTTAAGTGTAACAGTTATTATAAATGTGTTACCAAACCCTTCCTGATTTCAGTTAATTTATCTTCTATATTCTTAAAATTACTGAAGTTGCATTCTATATATTTCTCCTTTTAATTGTCAACCCATTAGTATCTAAGGTTTTCTCTGTAATTCCAATTTTTATTAAATTGATTCTTGTTTCACATCATTTGCAAATAGCATCAACCATTGTACTTCCATCTTGTATAATTAATGTTATTTGGTTGATTACTAAGAAATTTAGTGTTAAAATTGATCTGGTGTGTTAGGGCTGCGGTTAACGAGGTCCATATTAGAAGTGTAGAGGGAGATCTAGGAGTTTATAAAGGACTTGGGTCACTCCACCTAACAGGCTAGTTTTTTGGGTTGGAAATCGAGGTCTTAATAAGTGGTATCAAAGCCAGGTTTCAGACTATCTCATGTGGGCTTAGAAGATCCCCCAAACAAACGAGATGGTCGGTGTCACTCTCTCTGTCGGAGGGCCTTGTTCGAGGGGAAGATTGTTAGGGTTGCTGCGAATGAGTTCCACATTGGAAGTGTAGAAGGAGATATAGGAGTTTATAAAGGACTTGCATCACTCCACCTAATAGGTTAGTCTTTTAGACTGAAAACCCAAGTCTCAAGTACAATTCCTGTTGAAAACTTAATTGTCTTTTGACATTCTATTCTTACACTGCTCGTCACCTAGCCATTCATATATTCTAAATAACCTTAATCAACACCTTTGAATTTTGAATTTTTTATATTTGAGACACCACCTTTAATATTTATGGATTAACCCAAAGTTCTAATCAACAAATGCCTTTTCACTTTTTGTTACTTTTTGTCATGGCCCATCACTGGAATGTTGCAGTCGTCACAGGCATATTCCACTCCGGGATTGATAATTGTGAACAGATTTGGAATTAGTCTTTTTCACCTAAAATAGTATTCAATTATTCATTCAATGGCTAGTACAGTTTTTCAGGGTGCTGTGGTTCACCTGTACATGAGTTATTTTCCTAACTTTCTTCTGGGAGTCATCATCATATTTCATCTTCGCCGTTGTGAACTCCCTCAACTCAGGCATGTCAAAGTGTCAAACTTGAGCTTGTAATTTTGTGACTTCAACTTCTCTATCATCAGTGACTTCTGGGTCTGGATTGGACCTTTTATCTAGGATTTGACAACTTCTGTGAGCTCTTCAATTTTATTTTATTAAGCTTTAAAACCTTTATCAAAGATTTGTTGTTGATCCGATCGTAAGTCCAACTTCATGTTGAACTCGTGAGGGGGTTAAAGGGGACAGGAGGGTACAGGGAGGAGCCCTTGAGCTGAAATTTTATTAGAAAACAATTCGTAATTTTCATATTGCACCTTTTGTAAACCTTCATTAAGATAGTATATAATGTTATTTTCTATAAAAATTAGAAAGCGAAAATTGTAACAGGAGAGAGATTTGTATCTTCTTCCATTTTTTTTCTTTGAACATAGTGGATTAGTATTTGAACCCATATACGCACCGAAAGGTAATCACGTAAGCCTCTGTGTCGTGGTTTGATTCTTTCTATTGACTTTTCTCCTTTCGATTTTTCTTTTTCAATATTGCTATTTCTTTATGGTAGAAAATGCATTTCCTCTGAACAGAGTAATTATATTTTGGATGAATATGAATCTCCTTTCACAAATATGTTTTCTTAAAGACAAGAATAAACATAACTATGTTTCTTTCAATCAAATCAACACAATATTTAAAGACCATATTGTTCAACTTTTTCATATTTTAGATAAGATTTACAAATCCACCCCAATTTCAAATGATTTCACCGGGGAAGAAGGAGAGCAAGGAAGTAAAGTACTTAGGGATAATGAACGGATTGTATTCATTAGGCAAATATGGGTTCGATCAAGATTTGTTTCTCTGTATTAACGGTTAAGGTTTGATTGTAAATCTAAATAAATACCATTTAGATATGAACTTTGTGTTGGGGTCTGGCTCGATTGGAGTCAGACCCCAGTTAGGATTCCTCATTATTCCTCTCTTTAATCCTACTTTTCTCCTTGTATTTTCGTTTGGGGTTGGTTATGTAAAAATAGAAATGGACTGTCGGTTGGAAAACCTCTTTATATTAGGAAACCTCTAATTAGTGTTTATAAATGAAGAGAGAGACTCTTGTGACAGCTTTGGGAGTAGAGGCCCTTCTCGGGCATTGCCGAGAGGGTAGGTTTATGTTTGAGAGAGAGAAAACAATAGAGAGAAGAATGAGAGTGGGTTGGGGAGAGATTTGTTTTGAGTCACAAAAAGAGAGAGAATTTTGTACTCTGTATTTTTTTATTTAAATGGAATTTGTTGTTTGTTGTCCATAAACGTAGGCCTTTGGCCGGACAGCGTTAAATTCATTTGTTCTAGTGTCATTGTTTGGACTTTGCTGTTGATCGGGGATTAAAACCCAACACTTTGACATCTTGATAAAAGAAACAATTTCTTCTACGTGGAATTCCTCTTGGATAGATACTTGAGATAGCATAAAAAAAAAAAATACAAGAAAACACTCGTAGGTAAGGAATTTGCACAAGAAACCCGTCTTTGATGGGTGTCTTAGTTAGGCTTATAAAAATGAGTTGGGTGGAAAGTTTCCATTGCTTAAATAAAGTTTCACTTAAAATCATTTTGATCAAATAAAATAAGATTTACATTTTTAAGGTGTTAGAAGTTCAATTTTATTATGTAATGAAAATTTATGAAGTTAGATGAATGATTTATTTAATATAGTTATAGGTAAAGTTGGATAAAGGTCAAGTTCATAGGGTAGATGGGTGCGAGGGGGAAAGGGGTATGGTTAGGATCATCGACTCATGGTAGATCCTATTTGGTGAGATCCCTCAAATAGTTAGTTGAGGGGTTTTTTTGTATTTTTTATTATGTTTATTTGATGGGGTTTTTTTGGAAGTTTTATTTTTCAAGTGATTATATTTTACAATGGAGTCTAGTTTGTATAGATACCTCTTTGTAGGATATAGATGAAGACAAATACACTGAAAAGATGAACGGCTTAGATGCAATACATGGCAATTTTTCCCACGGGGATGCAATTCTTTTTTTTTTTTTTTTATTCAACAAATTATGGTTTTCAACCATCATACTGTTCTCGGGATATTAACAGCGATTAATAATATCAGAATATTTTTAAATTCTCATATTTTTACAAGAAAAGTAATGGGAAAAATGTTACAGAAAATATAGTATTTAAAAATAATAAAAATATATTAAATACAAATATTAATAAAATAAAATAATAATACAGAATTTACCGGGAATTTATCATAAATTTATTAAACATTTATCAAGATATTATTGCGATAGTACCATTTATCACGATTTTATCAAAAATTTATCTGTAATTTACTTCAGTACCGATAAATTTAAAAATATTAACAGATATTAATATTTTATTGATAAAAGTATGATAAATTTAAAAATATCACTCATATTTATAACATTATTTTCAACTAACCTACGTAGCATTATTAGTACTAATGGAGTCATGAGTTTGATTGGAGGTTAGTTCCTGCTTCTAAAATTTGAAAAGAAACTATTTTTATGGGACATCCCGCTTTTTCTATATGACGCACGATTATAATGAGTTGCAGGTTTTTTGAAAGTATTACTGTCATCTTTTTCACTTCACTACTGTCGGCAGGAAATTATTTTCAATATTGACGGATATTTGAAAATTAAAAATATTATAAAATACTAATTGTGGTATTGAATATGATCGAATATAGCATAAATTAAAATATATCAGCCATCATATTTTTTTAACCGATGATATTTTGTGCTACTGGCTTTACTTAAATCTTAGTTTTAAAACTCAATTTCACTAACTGATGTTGTATTTGACTTTTGAGAAAATAAAAGGAAATAATAGTTTAAAATTTTAAAATTATCAATAGTTCAAAATTCTAAAATTTTTTAAAAAATTCAATAAAGAAAATTCAAGAATTTTACTTTTCTCACTGAAACTCACTGACACTTTTAGGCGGAACCATAAAAAATTAAATTTCACATGTTTTTTAGACTAGCCTCTTCAAAACTATATTTGACCAAATTGCCGACGTTGATCAATCCTTATATAAGGATTTTGATGACCGGCTACTGTATTGGTCAAATCTTTAAATCTTTCAACTTAGTGACTTTGATTTATGGACTAAAATTCATTCATAATGCATATGTTGAGATTAATCATTGACTTATTATGTTCTATCAGAGTCCAATCTAAAGTATGAGTTTTGTGGGGCGCATCGAATTAAATAAATGGTTTGATTTTGCACATTCCATCATTTCTCGATTGTGTTTCAATTCCAGCAAAAGTAATCTAGAGGGACGGTGGCCATTTGAGGAGGTGAATATGGAAAAACAGTAGTGATTATGTTGTCTGATGAGTTAATGATGAGAGGGAGTGTTGAGATTCATCGATAAATTATCCTATGCCTATGGAGATCACAGTAGATGGCAGAACTTATGAAATTAAATAAAGGACTCGATTTCACACATTTTATCAACTCTTTCGACATATTGGTTAGAACTCTAATTGTATGATGCTAATCATTGGATTGTAATGAAATAAAATAGCAGGAATGCAATATTATGGATAGGCATTTAAAATATCCTTTAGTTCAGTATATTTTTTTTTTTTCATTATTGTAAGATATTGGAAATGAAAATATTAGTTACTTCATTAGTATTATTATTCCACTTCATTCATTAATGGGTTCCTCTGACTAGTGTCAGCACATGGGGCAGTGGACAATAAATGACAGGTCCCATCAAAACATTTTGACAAATTCTTGTAATAGTTCGACACTGATTTGATTCTTTGATATTCCATTTCATTTTATTAACTTTTCATCTCATTATTAAACTAAACATGACGACGATCATTTGCATTCCAACTGCTACTAATTGGCTGAAAAGATGTTTGGATCTTCTACAATTTAATTAATAGAAATCTAAAGTTTGTGAATTGGGGTTTAGAGTTCTATTTAAAAAGACAGGATTAGACTTTAAACTTTTATAGAGCGTGATCTTTAAAAGTGAAGTAAAAATCAAACTAAGAACTCTCATTTTTTGAGACAATTTAGAATCATCACTTCAATCCAATTGAGTTCTCAAATGTGTCTACTTAAACGCATCTCTCCGTCAAGTGTTTGCAGTCCACTCATATATTAAGCATATTTATTTGGGTAAGTCATTATTTGAATAGAACACATAAACATGCTTATAGTAGTATGCAACACGTGAATGAGAATGGGAACATTTGACTATACACACACTTTAAAAAAGTTTACCTAACTTAGTAAGGGTTATTTTTTTTTTTTTTTATGACTAAAGTGTTCAGAAGTCTCACCTATATTTAGACAAGAGACATTTTAACCCAACGATCATATATTAGCAATTTTTCAACCAATATGCTGATATCGCTCGTCTGGACTATTACAACAAGATTACAAGAAAAATCAAGAGAAAAATCGAGAGATTTAAAAAAAAAAATGGAGCATAAAGCAATTTAGATAATACTATGTCTCATTTTTAATAATTTTAGTGTGGGAGCAGTTCGATTCTACTTCCTATTCAAAGAATTGATAAGGGGAGTAGTTTGATTGTAATTCCCATTCAAAGAAGAGATTCCCTACACTTGCCCTAGATGTGTTTTAAGGCAAAAGAGTAGGTTGGGTGGGGCTCTAATATCCAAAGTCCACAAAGGTCACAGAGAAATGATGGGTCATCTACCTTCAATGAGATACTCGTGAAGCTTCTTCCATTCATCTCCTTTTGGCCTTATTTCTTAATTGAATTTATTTTATTCTCATGAACTTGTCATTCCCTCCCTCCCTCCTTGATTTGAGCAAGACACTGCACCACACTTCCATCTAACCCTGTCTTTAAACTTAAAAAACTCTAAGCTTGACCTAATATTCTCCCTTGTATTTCATTACTTTAATAACCCACATTTCTTGCGTGGTCACTTGTCTTCCATGGCTGTAGAGACCCTATTCTCTCTTCTTCACAAGTCATTAGTCCACAATAACATGCAAAACCCTAGAAAGCAACACATGAACTTGTTGCATGCTACCAACTCCTTACTTGTAAGTATGGAAAGAGTCACAATATTGGCTTTGACTCATCCTCTTTTATTTTAACCCAAAGAATATAATGGCATGAGAGAATAATTTCATAATTTTATGAAATTTTACTTCACACTTAATTTGACTTGTTCTTCCGTTGTTAGTTCTTTTACAATTTTACTTATTGTTATCATTAGACGTGAAACTCAGGTCGGTTGGGTTGGATCTTAATAAATCCAATAAAACTCATATAAAAAATTATTTAACCTGATCTGAATTGCTGACCCAAATTGTTCAAATCCAACCCGACCTAAATTGCTGACCCGAATCGACTGGAGTGCTGGTCAAATTAATTCGGGTTTTTTTTCTTCAACTTAAGTCGACTCTAATTTTAAAAATGTAAAACTCAACCCACTTGATTTCTCATATCATGTCATGTAGCCCGACTTAAAACCCGACCCAAGTTTCACACCTAATTATCATCATCCTCTAAGCTATTTATCACATCAATCTATAATTGGCTTTTTATCTTTAGATTTAACAAATTGTTTTTATAGACCGGCTGTCTATTCTAACACTCATGGGACTTGAACAACAACCTCTGATAATAAGAAGCCCTTGATAATGTTACTCAAGGTTCTTGTGTGGAATTTCACTGGTTTTGAATGAGTCATTTAAACATTCCTACAAACTTTGATCATAAATGTCTCACGAAATAGGAGGTGTTAGGTTCGAGTCTTTATATTCTTATTTGGTGTATTATAAGGACAGTGCATATTGCGGAAGTTTTATACTAAATTTCTCACAATTTTCTACACATAAATTAAAAATTAAAAAAAAAAAAAATAAGCACCTGCAACTTCGCCCTGAATAAGATTTTTCGTTCGAAGGGCGTTGCCGTTAACTGCGGAGGAACGAAAACTCCTCGCTATATACGTGTGTGGTAAAGTTGAAAGAAGAATTTACAATACTATTGAAACGATCTTTTGCATGGTAATGTTTTTATATCATATTAGTATCATATTATTATTAAAACAATGCAATAACCACAAAAGTATGTTATGAAATTTGTATTTTGGACCCCAGTAATTGAATTCTGACAGTAACTGTTTAAAAGAATTTCTGATTCTATAACTATATTCATTAAAATTTAAAAACTAAATAAAATAAAAGTGAAACGATCACCTATATTGCGTCACGGGTTCACCAATTGAAGTGGTCGCACATTTTTTAGAAAATGTCATTTTTTAAAAAAAAAATATTATCTACTAAAAATTCATTTTTTCAAGGTCTTCAAAGTATAATAAATTTAAATTATTTTTAATCTTTAAATTTTATAAATTTTAAAAATTTGATTAATCTGATTAAAATAATTTTTAGTGGATTTCAACTAGTTGCCTCCTGTCTTAAGAAATAGGAGATTTTGGGTTTGAGGCACCATAGCCTAATCTTAATGTGCTCTAAGAGTAGTAGGCTCACCCATATGAGTTTTATTGTAGGTATTCTGTGATTTTTCACACATAAATTAAAAAAAAAAATCAATAAATATATCACGATTCTCGAGACTCATTTTAACCCATGAGAGACTGATTTTCTTTTAAAATGAAATAAATGGATCAGTTGAAACTTGAAAGTAGAAGTATATGATAATTGTATCTCAATGAACTGATTTACATAATAATTCTTTATCAATGTAGGCTCATTACTCATTATTATTTTTACAAATATTTTTTTTAAATCTCATTAAAAATGTTACTAATCCAACTCTTAAAAATATAAAAAAATAAATAAAATTAGTTGCTTTTAAAATATCTCCTGTCAATACCAATAAGGACACATGCCTCCCACGTTCCATACTTTTTAGAGTTATTCATTTTTCTCAATGGGTGGGTGTGTTGGGCCCACTCAAGATCCCCGATATTGCGACAAGCTGACACCGTCCATCTGTCATGGGTCCCCCACGCCTTCTCTATAGTCTACAGGTTTCGTACTGAAGTTTGATGAAGATTAGATCAGTGGGAGACATTGAAGAAAATATGAACAAGATATATTTGGGAAAAATTTCCAATATAAATATTTTAATTTTTCATAAATTATTAAAATCAATATATAATATTAGACAAATTTAAAGACTAAATTTAGAAAATTAAAATATTGGATATATGTGAAATTTTACTTTATCTTTTATTTATATCAGTTTTTAAACATTCAGCTTAAGTGCTTATAAAATTATAATGCATATATAAATTTAATGAGAATTCTATATCCTTTTCAAACTGACTTAGATAACCTCTTTAAACTTGTTTCTTATATCTATACCAAAAATTAAAAAGAATTTTTTTCTTATAGAAAAATATAATAAAAAGAGAAAGAATATATTCTCCTTATTTTGCAAGATTTGTTGATTTTATTAGATGCAAAAATATTTTTTGAAACTATTAAAAATATTAAATTTGGATTTTAGGTAAAAAATAAATCATTCAATTTAGAAGTTATAAAAGTATACAGTTGAATTTGAATATTTTGTTCTTAAATTATATATTTGGTAGTTTTAAGTAAATGATTGGCTCTTTTAAGAATAGATTTTGATACTTTGAATAAATGACATGTAGAGGTTGTCTTGCATCTACTTGTTTAAGTAGAGTTAGTAAAGAGAGATCCTTAAAGTACTCTCACCAATGGTCTAGTGTGAGCAGGCCGAGCTCTGGCCTTAGGTGAACTAGGACGTCGCCTAGGGCTCCCAAATAGATAGACCCCCCGAATCGGGTTCAATTTTAAGTGACGGCACATTTATAGTATAAAATTATGTTAATGTTTATTTTATTAAGAAATTTAATTGTGGTGCAATGGTAGCGTGTGTGATTTTAAATCTAAATGTTCAGCGTTCGTATATGGTTCATTTTTTCAATTTTTTATATTGTTGTTAAGCCAACTCCTCCATGTTGTTAAACTTTTTGCAACAATTTCTTATAAATTTAAACATAATTTTTCTTTAAGTAAAACAACTTGGGGAGTATTTAAAATCAATTTCTTATAAATTTAGACATAATTTCTCTTTATGTAAAATAATTTGAGGAGTATTTAAAATTAACTTGATAAGACTCGTTAACTCGCTTGACTCGAATTCTTATCGAGTTTAGTCAACTCAGACTGATTTGGCCAATTTTTTTTTCAAAATTTAAATCTATAATTCTAATAAAATAAATTAAACATCATGATAAAAAGTATTTATCTTGTAGTTTTATTTTTCTTTTAAAAATTAAGAATTGGGATGATTAATTGACTCTATTAAAAGATTAAAATGATTATATAAAGGTTAAATTTTAACTAATCATTATTCTTATCATTTTTTCAGAAATTTTAATAAAAAAAGTGACCTAAAGAAGTCCTTAAATAAGGAAACTTAATGTTCATTGTGATATAAATAGTTGAATGGAAATAAAATGGGTTTAAATTGGAATGACTGTTTTGTGCTTTATAGTTTATAACTGAGTGATAATTTGTTAATCTAATTTTATTTTATAAGTTATTTTAAATGCATTATATACTTTAGCATGTCAACTACTCTTTTTAAATACAATAAAATAGTAATAAAAAATAAAAATAAAAATCAACATACATGACACAAGTGAAAATTAAATTTGTCAAAAGAAAGATATTAACTAATTTATCTATTGAAAAAGATATGTGAAAAAAACTTGAATATAGTAATTTAGTTAGTAATTTTATATCTCAAAATCCAAGAAAAAAATTAAATAATAATTTGTTATAAATTTGATTATGATATTTTATTTGAATGTTTCACACTTTGTAAAAAAAATTATATAATTTTATTTTTTATGAGTGCATAAAAGGCCCATGTAATACCCTGCCCCAGATTAGGCGTGTTTTAGCTTAATAATTCTTGGTTAACCGGTTAATCTCGAAGATTACGGTTAGGGCTTCGAGGAAAACCCAGGTGTGGCCCAATCCGAGCTCGTGAGTTCAGTGATCTAGCTCGTCCAGCTGGAGGGGCATTTTGGTAATTTACCGCTTGTTGTGTTTATTTTATAAATTATGATATTATGTGAATATTATTGATTGATAATGTTCTCCTTAATAAAGGATTTACATTTCTGATTTTAAAATGAATTTATTTTTAGAAAAATAGTATTTAAAATCCGCCCGTCAAAACCCCGAAAGGGAGTATTAATTATTTTAAAGGGTTTTGGAAATGAAATAAATTTTGAAACTAGTATTTGGTAGTAGACGATTTTAAGTATGGTCTAGTTATTCCATTTCACTCTAAAATGAGATTTCTAAATTGATTATTTTAACATTTATTTATTTAAGTAAATAGTGTGAAAATGTGGTTTTTATTTAAATCAATGATTTGTAGTGAGAGTTAAATCTCAAAATTTTTATGGTAATTAAGGTTTTCAAAACCTAACCTATCTGTAAGGATGGATTAAGTTTTTGAGTTTTCTAAATCTTGTTTTTAGTTAAAAATTGGCTTTTATATATAAAGAGGGCCTTTTTGCAAAAATTAGAAGCTTTCAGGGACTTATTTGTAACCGAGATTACAGAACAGTGGTTTAAACCACTGTTCGGAACATCACCTGCCGCTCCATGCAACCGCATGCAGTGGCCAACTGACCCCAATTTCCGGCCACAAATCTATAAATGGAACCCTTCCTCAGCTGATTCAACTCCCAGCAATCTCTTTTCTCTACTACTCTCTTGTTCTCAGACGAAACCCAGCCGACCACTCTCTGTTTCACCGTTTTTCTTCCAAGTTTTAATCTTAACCATAGCTTAGAAGGAGTATTTTTCAAAGATCAGTTTTCTCAGCCCAGGAACCCAAGTGAAGGTATCCTTTGCATTCCTCTTTCATTTTCAATCAGTTTTGAATCCAGAAAATCTAAATTTGACCCTATTTGAGTAAGAAAATCAATTTCAAAGTCTAAAGAAAAACCATGGGTTTCATGTACCTGTGAGGATTTGACTTTAAAATCGGTTGGCCTAGTGTGCTGAGCTCCAAACCTCTCCCTATGGAAAGAGGACTCCCAGAGGAGTCCATTGAACCGGCTAGGTGTGGAAACTGAATCCGGAAAACCCTCCATTTCCGGAATCGCATTCCACTGTGTGTCTGCCGTCACTGTCTGCTGGTGCAGACAGTGGAGGAAGACGACTCTCGGACGGTCCGAGAGTCAATCTTCGGACGTTCAGAGCTTCACCTGAAGCCCAGTTAGGCCCGAGGCAAGCCAGACCCCTTCGGACGAGCCGAGCCGAGCTCGGAAGGACCGAACCCACTCGGACGTTCCGAACCCAGACATCGGATGTTCCTAGGACCCAGACCCACCGAGACTTGTTTTCGGATTTTAAACAGTTCGGAAGGACTTCGGATGATCCGAGACCCGATCTTCGGACGATCCGAAGTCAGACCCATGTTCCGAGGTCAGTGACTAGATTAGGTGTGGTTGGGATTATCCGAAGCCACTGTACCTGGTTCCGAGGGACCCAATTTTTAAATATAAAATATTGTTTGATTGTCATTTGTTTGATTAATGATGTAGTATGATGATTAATACCCCTTGTTAATTAAAAATGTACTAACCATTTTCTCTTATTATTATAGTGTAAATACTATTGTGTTCACTTCCAGGCCGACCCTATTGGTTGGGCACTGAGTGATCTCACTTCCAGGCCGACGCTATATTGTCGGTCACTGAGTGACCTCGAGGCCTAACTCAAAATGTCAGATCTGGTCCTATCCAGAAGACAACCGAGAAGTGACCCGAGGATTTAGACCTAACTCAATAAGTCAATCTGGTCAATGCCCAGAAGACAATATGAGTTTTGGATTGAGCCCCTTTTTACTATATTATTATCTTGTGGATAACTTAAAAGGGATAGAAACTAAGTAGGAGACTCAATTCCATATATCTTTGATATTTCTGGGAAAAACGTATGATTTCCAAATAATACTTGTGTGTACGTATTTGTTATTTATATTGATTGTGCACTTGTCTATTTGTTTGAACAGAGACCGCGTAACCATACAATCACGGTGAGGGAACTTAACTCTACAGAATATATAAACAGGTTTTATTATTAGATGAGTCTTGGGCAATGGGTGGTTTCAGATTTGACGAACCCACTCATGTGCCTAGACATGATGCACTATGGTAAGAGTGCTGATGATGATTGTGAATATTATGATGTTGATCATATGAATATGTAAGACTGCTTCCACGTACCTGGGCTATTGAACCAATATCGGCCATATGGGAGATGGTTTATGTCTACTGGACCATGGGTGGACTATGAGTGTCGTCAGTTGCTGACTTGAGGATGTCAGTATCGGCTAAGTCAGAGCCGAAGATGTACTTGTAAGAATGTATTTTGACCGTGTCAGGACTTAATACAGGTCTCAGTATAGTCAGCAGGCGTTACGTTGGATGATAGTAGCAATTGACGAAAGATGAAAATGATGATGATGCTTTACATGATATTATGCTTATTTGTTATCAAGCATGTGATATTATTGAATTATTGCTAACATATTATTTACTTAAACTGCATTGTTATATTTCCTTCACTAGGCTAGTTAGCTCACCCCACTCACCTTTCAGGAGATGAACCCGATGAGGAGAACCCTCTTTTTTAAGCTTAGGGTGGATAAGCTGCGACGGTGTTTCGGGATTCCCCCTGAGGGGAATACCCTTATCTTTACTTATTGGTTCTTGGAACCTTTTGCCTTTGTAAAGTACCGGATGTGGTACTTGATTTGTATTAACATTATGTATTGAGACTACTACGTTGCTGTAGTCATTTTATTGTGATTTGAAGGATGAATCAATGGTTGGATTTCATATGTTCATGTTATGTGTTGATGTTATTATTATATCTATTTTTATGGGGTAAACTTATGGTATGTGTTTGAATCCACATGTTGGGATCATGTATGACCTTTGAGCCTAACTGTTGATCCGGCCCAGTTGGTATACTTGTGTTATTTTATCCTTAAAAAAAAAAAAAATCAGTCGCGTTCCGGGCCCACCCTTCGGGTCGGGCCGTGACAGCTTGGTATCAGAGCCGAGTTCAACACTCGAACTGTGTGGACTTTCCTCCTTCCTTGCAGTTGTTGAACTGGACCGGATCGAGCCGGGGACGGCTCGAGACTCTAGGGGGGATGATTGTGATACCCCATCCCTCTCTCTCTTGAAGTCCCACATCAGTGGGAGAGAAAGGAGGGAATGGGTTTATTAGAAAGCCACGCATGTGTAACTTAGTGTGAGGCCTTGTGGGCTAGGCTAGGTGGGCCTGGGCCCAAATGCAAAACCGTGCAGGCTCGCTGGTGTGCGAGGCCCAGAGCGGACAATATCACATTGAGTCAAGCCCTAAGCCCTGTATTTGGCTCGGGTCGTTACAGCCCATCTTAATAGTTCGCCTAGGACTCCTGAAATCTCAGGGCCGGCCCTGAATGTGAGGGTTAAAGGGGTTCAATTTACGGTTTTAAAGATTTTAGAAAAATAATTTTATAAAAAAAATATATATATTTAAATTCAATTCATGTCATAGAATATTGCTATGAAATTTAGTCTCATTTAAGATATTGAAAATTTAAAAATTTTAATTGCTAAAATCTTTATTGCTATTTAAAGTGAATGAAGCGATGTGTTGGTAAGTAAGGAAACTCTATTTTTTTTTCTTAATTAAAATCTTCTATCTCCGCCATGCAAAATGAATTTCTTGAAAAAAAGAAATATTTTTTATCTATTTTTGACAAAGAACTCGTATTCTATTAAAAAAGAAAAAGAAAGTCTCAATCTCTATATTCTTTTTTTTTTTTGAATTTATATATAAAAAATTGTAGGATACATAGTGCAAAACCTTCTATAGGTGAGTCCACTACTTCTAAGGCATACTAAAATTAGATTATAAAATCTTAAGCTCGAAATTTCTCACTTTCTAACAACCAACTCAACTACACTTTCTTTATTAACTGGACAAATACCCTTCAATGGCAGTGATAGACATCAGATTTTCGAAGTTAAATTGATCCACAAGCTCACAAGTAATGATTTAATTTGTACTAATGATTTAATTTGTACTTTGCCCAATTATCGAATTGAATGGGTCCAAATGCTGGTTATAAATTTAGTTTTTTTTTAAAGTCCATTTTCACCCTTGTCTTAAGCTTCATTGAATTACATTGAAATTAGAACATGCGGGGTCATGAAGTAATGATTTAGTCGGCATTCCACCCTACATTGTGACAAAATTATGTCTAAAAGATCTTACAAGATTTCAAAAAAAAATCTAATGAAATCTCAACAGTGAGAGATTAAAATATTTAGAATTTTATAAGTTTGCCTTAACAGAGAATAAATAAGAATAATTGTATTTTTTTTATAACAACTGTTCTTTACTCCAATCTTCTTTATCTAAGTGATGATAAAATATATCAGTATCTTTTATTATCAGAAATGTTCATGGAAAATGATTTGTGCACCCGTAATATTTATGCATTGTGCATTCCTTTAAAATTATAATTTTCTCAAAAAAAGCAAGGAAGGAGAGAGAAAAGAGGAATTTTGAATTTGAGCAAAATTGTAATTTCACATAGGAGGAGTGCACAATGAATAAAAGAGAGGGGTGCACAAATCATTTCCCAATGCCGATGTCTCTATCACTTCTCACTGTAATAATATAGAATTTTTAAGATTTAACACTAGAAGGGCACCCTTTAGCTCTAAATTTTTCGATTTTCATGTGTCTCCAAATACTCTATTTATGATTTCTTTCTCTCCTAATGTAATCGATGATTGAAATTGCAAGATCTTCTAAAGGTCTTCAACTCAATTTGGATTAAAATCCAACTTCTTCGAGTTGAATCAAGGATAATTCAAAATTGACTTTATAGATAATCTTCAAATTTTTAAGAATTTTAAAATTTATCATAGAAACAAATGACTCTTTAAAGGAAAAAACCCAAAGTTTTAATGGAAAAAATTCAGCACCATTCAAAATTCTCACAATGGATATAATATCAATTGAATTCTAGAATAAATGAAATTCAAGCACAAAATATAAAGTAGAATCTAAAAGACTAAAAAGACAGAGAACTTGCACAAAACAAAATGAAACTTCAACTGAGGGGTGTCTATAGTGTCCCATGACCCCTCTATTTATAGTAATTTTAAAAAAAAATTGCAACAATACCATAACTTGGATGAGTGCCATCTGGCATCTTTCCTAGATCCATTAATCCTAACATTACATGTAAATAAATTAAAAAAGTATATATAAATAAAGAGAAACTAAAAATATCCCGATGGAAGGTGTGAACAAGCCTCACTAAAGGAGAGGATTACTTTGTTATTTTGGTCTTCATGAAATAAGGATGCCGTGGAAGCACTATGACAAATACCGTTCTTGGGATATTAACGGTAATTGATAATAACGGGATATTTTTAAATTCTTGGATTTTTATCGGGAATTTAACGGAAAAATCTCGCGGAAATTATAATATTTAAAAAATAAAAAAAATAGAATAAATAAAAAAATTAATAAAATAAAAATGGTATAGGGAATTTACCGGGAATTTATCGGGATATTATCGCGTTATTAATGTTTATGGCGTTTTTAACGCGATTTTATCGGGAATTTACCAGAAATTTATCGTCGTGGCGATAAAAACGCGTTTTTAACGCGGTAATGGTATTTTGCTGATAAAAACGCGGTAAATTTGAAAATATCGCTGATATTTGTGACAAGGTGTGGAAGCTCATCTTCTTTCTTATCTCATCGCTCCTCTTTGCTGTTTGTTAATAAATCTATTTTTCTTTTAAAATCAAGGTATCCAGGCCTCTTAAAACATCTGACTAATCTTTAGAGTATGTGCAAATCTCTTTATTCATACACACTGAGTAAAATTATGGAGAGTGACCCTTATATATTGAGAGTGACTTAAACCCTCCTACGGCTTAGACAGATTCTTGACTGTCAAACCATCTCTCATGGATTTGGTCTTTGAAGCACAAACATGATAACTAGGCCCCGACCCAAATATCCATCATATGGGTTTTTCATTTTACAATTTAGACCCATTTAGACTCTTAAAAAGACTCCTATTTTCATCATCAAATTTATCATGAAATTTTAGAGTCAATTCAATAATTTCATTAAATTGATCATCATTTTTTATCTCCCCATTTCATTAAATTGATATGGGGAAACTCTCCACTTCACCACCTAAAATCTTAAATCTCACTTTGTCTATTAAGTCCCTTGTCTCTTGAAGGTTTCACATTTATATTATAGTTTATAATATATTTTAGTTTTTTCATACACTAATCAAGATAGAGTGACAATTGAAAGGCTCCTTTTAAAATTCATTATATGATATTTTTTAATATACACAAGAAATTCCATTTCTTCTCTATCATGCTCTATTCAATCTTTGAAATCTCTCTCTTTAAATGAATGTTTGACTTCAATTAATTTTCACCACTTACTTTTCAATATAATTGAAGATATTTATATTCCTTTGCATGAAAAGTAGCCGAATTTTGGCTTTCTCAATTTTTTTCCTAATCCCTTTTCCCATTATGATTTGTGCATCTAATTTAGAATTTTAGACATTTCTCCTAATGTTTGTAGTTTTTATAAAGATGATTATAGTTGAATTTAGATGATTGTAGATTTAATTCATTTATTCATTATTAAAATTTATATTTTATATTTGGATAAATTTAAATTTTATTTCAATGCAGTTGATTGAGTGAATTTGAGTTCGGATTGCATGATATAAACGATTCATTTCCTTTTCCTTTTCAACTTTTGTCTCTCTTAAAAAGTAGACAAGCCCCCCTACTATAAACATGGACACTCATCTTAGTTTTGTACTCGACATATGCAGATCGAGAGGTTAACGTATATCGCAAAGATGACGAAACACTTTAATACTTGATCTTAAAAAAACATTTAGACACATGCACACATATATCCTAAGAATGCAACTCAAGTGGTAACAAAATGTGGTTTAAACTTTAAAATAATGGTTCTTATTTTGGAATAGTTTTACATGTAATTTAATATTTTTTGAAAATTTCAGAATCCTAAAGTCTACTCAACTATATCAATGGTATATAGTATCATATTTCACATTTAAATATTAACTATTAAAAATTATTAGAAAAAAGACTTTTCTCTTTAAATTAACTAAATTAAAATAGTTACATAATATTTACTAATGGAACTCAATCAAATGTCAAAAGTTACAGTAGTTATAAAATAATAATTTCACAAATAGAATTAGGAGCCCACTAGGGAGTTCACAAGAAACCACCTTAATCAATTAACTAAGACATGTTTTGAAGGCAGTAAAATTTAAAGATTAAATATAAATTAAAATAATTACATTTTGGACATTGATTTATTCAATCAAAATATTTTTTAGTAAATTCATATATATACGGAAAAAGTTTTCAAATAAACAAATCCATCACCATCCTATATAATGAACTCCATAAACTCCGAGGGGTTAGTTTGATGGTCAACTCCCACCCTTATTTATAGGAGGTCTTGGGATCAAGCCCTTCTTAACACAAAAAAGACCATTCCCCTTAGTCATGTATTCAGTGTGTGGATTGGTTTACACATGTCCTAAGAATTTGTCAAGTGGAATCTTCAGGTGAGACGCTTAGATACCTTGGTATATAAAAATAATACAGTGAAATCTATATCCAGATGTACACATGATCAGATTAAATAATTAGTTTCAATTCTTAAAGTAAGACTAGATACATAATTACACCTCCTATTCGTATGCTTCCTTTTGTAGAAGATTTGATTACTAAAAAAAAAAAATCATTTAAAGAATGGTCCCAAACTGTCTAAGGAGGAAAAAAAAAAAAAACCAAGTTATTCAGTCATACATACAGACTGTCTTATGTAGGATCTATCAAGGATATTCTTCGAAGATCCTTATTTCGTCTATTTTAGGTATTTTAGAGTGACTGTCAAGTGCCAATTACCATATTCTCTCAATATTTAAATAATAGTCACAAATATCGAGAATATTTTTAAATTTATCACATTTTTATTTGTAAAATATCAATCGCCGTTAATACCTCGAAATTTATCCACACTGTGGTAAAATTTCAATAAAATAGCAATAAATGGTAATATCATGATAATATCTCAATAAATTTTCAATAAATTCCTTATTAATATTATTATTTTTATTATTTTTAAATATTATATTTTCTATGAGATTTTCCCATTAATTTCTTGGTAAAACTCTGAGAATTTGAAAATATCTCAATATTACCAATCGTCATTAATATCCCGACAACGGTATTTGTGACCGTACTTAAAATATTACTTTATTTTTTTAGAGTATAGCATATTATACATTTGATGAAGCAGTGATCCCATGATAGTACTCATTCATGCAATATTAAGTTCTTCACTGTCCCAAGGAAATATATATAATGATATAACTTTTAATGAAGACAAAAACTTTTCACAAAGTTAGTAATAATGTCTAGTTTTTTAATGATATTAGCATGGAAATTGATACCAACTGATGTAGTTTAATAGTAATTCAATTAATATATTTTTTGAGACTTTGATCAAATTGTTTATAATTTTTATATGATGCATTTTTACTGCTGGATTATTCACGATAAGTCAAAATATTTATCTAAAAGTTTATCTTAATCTTAAGTAATTAAAGGCTAATATAATTCAATAGATTCTATTTTTTACAGTATGATAGATCTGATGATAATTTATCTATCTATATAATTTTTGTTATCATACAATGGGGTCCATCACTTAAGATGGCTTGTCAAAATAGCGTGGCTTACCCATCGCTTTATTTGTTCGACTGGTTGGATATTCACATCTTGTGTAGGAAGCTAGTCTTGAACCCTTAGGGCGCCTAACCTGATCCATGGTATTTGTAGGTGATATTATGGATCTGAAATCTTACCTATGATCACTACAAAGTAGGGTCATCGGATTTCTACCTATTAAAGAAAAAATGCCGTGGCTTTTCAGCGTAGGCATCTGCCACATGTCGTGTTCTGCATGCTTATACTCTTATTCATTAGAATAAATATAACGATTCAGATGAACCCCTGATTGAATGTTTTATTGTTTTCATGGGCTAATATGGGCTTTCCTATCAAGCCCATTGGCTTGCACTTGGCTCATTCGTGGGATAAATGATAAAATAGATTAGCTTGTGCTTAACTCGATGTGGCCCAAGCCCATTGCATTGCCATCCTTTGAGTCAATGGCCATGTGTTTTCAGCTCAAATCGTAAACTATGGTGGATATAATATCCATGAATAAGATTTTCATTTATTGAAGAATGTAATTTATATAATTTTTAATTTCTCATATTCTTCCACTTGGAGACCCACCAATTAATGTTAGGGAGGATCCAATTGAGGAGATTCTCTTAGACTTCTTAATCATGCAATCCCTCTTAGTCTAGGCGAAAATATAATGGAAAATAATAACAGGGGTTAAAAATTTGTATCCCCAATATAGTTTCTCTCTCTTCATTTTTTTTTTTTTTTTAAATTCAAAAATTACAAAAAAGTTAAAGAAGATTTTGGGCTTCATTTCTATGTAATTGTATCATTATTTAACGCACATTGAAATATGAAAATGAAGTTTTCAAGTTATGAAATTGAGATTTTCAAATATTTTCAAAAAAATCTGAAAAAATTGCAAAAAATTCCAGAAAATGAAAAATAAATTATCGTAATTTTCTGCCAAGTTATTGATATAGTTAATTAGTACGAAATGACTAAATTGTAAGAAAAATACTCAGATATTCAATAAAATTTGGTAAAAATGAGGAAAAAAGGGATTGACATGAAAACAATATTGTAAAATGAATTTCACATATAAAAATAACTATAAATAAACGACGAAAAATATAACAATGTATGTATAAGAAAAAGAAAGAACTGCATGTGTAAAATTAATTTCTAATAAACCATTTTCATAAATTTAAAGCTAATGTATAATTTTTTTTTAATATACGTGTGGGAAACTGTGGAAAACCCAGCGTAAAATTCCACGGGCAATACCCACTGCCCTTAGGATATACCAGGTTAGGCCATAAACTTCTCCGTTTTATTAAATCTAATTCTAATTAAAGTTCAAATATCATTCCCATATAATTTCCAATTTTAGAATCTCACCCTCAAAATACATACTTACCTTTGGATAAAATTAATTCCAATTTATAAGGTGTCAAATTTTCAATGTTATTTTATGATTATTATAACACTCCATGTATCTATGATTAAAAGGAAAAAGTTTGGGGCCACACAATATAAAAAAAGGTCACTTTCCATGTTGGAATAAAATATTTCACATGGGTATTTCACATGGGCTGTTGATCCATTCACATGAATCTTTATGTTAACTTATGGCCCACTTCACCACTTAAACAATCTCATGTAACTCTCCTTTAAAAGTTAATATTGACTGATATTTATTAAATTATTGTACAGTGATTTTGAAAGAAAGATTAGAAGTAATCACATTAGGTATACTTTGAAAATTACCCTAACAAAATAGAAAATGGGAGAGCAAGGGTTTGAAGAGTTGAGAGGAGACATTAAAGTATATTGTTAAGAGACCAAGATAAGATTTAACAAAATCGAATTGGGAAAATAAAACTTAGAAAAATGATTCAAGATAGATGAGATTTGACGACGTCGACGTCGATGATGACGATAATGATAATGATGATGTTTGAAATATTAACTTCGCTTTTTGAAAATAACTTTCAAAATTAAAAAAAAAAAAGAAATCAATTCTAATTGACATGTTAAAGTTAAATTTTGAAAAAGTTCAACATAAAACTTTTTTAACTTCATCATTAGGTTGAACCACTTGCTAGAATTACAGAGACAATGTTGGGTCAATTTCTCTAAAAGATTTCTCTCAACCTCATGAACTCATTATTGATAGTCCTTGTCTGGACTCTTTATCTTCTTGTGTCCCTATCTTTCATGGGCATCCAAGGTTTTTGTGCCTTTCTTCATCTATTTATTAGATTGGGACCAATAATAAAGTTCAAAATTAGGCCAAAGTTGGTGACCTGAAAACAGAATCAAACCCCACCATGGCACATCACATATGATTGCTAATTCTCGTTAATCAAATCCACTTGATTATGTTACCATTACTGCTGTTGTATTATAATAATTAATGAATAAATATGTTACATTTTAACAAGCAGTGAAAACGACAAACCCAAGTAGGCACCAGCCTCAGATTGGAACATGGACAGATGGGCCACTTCATTGGAGTTGCTGTAGAGATGTCCTTTCTATTGTTTTAATTAGTTAGATTTCTTAAGCTTAATTATTGATCCCATAAAAATTTTAAATGATTGGGGGGTGAAATTTTTAGTCGACTCGATTTGATAGAATTTTGAGTCGAATGAGTCAACATATTTTTTTCAAAAAAAATAACATTTTTCTACACTCAATCGAATTTTTGTTTTGATACGACTTTGAGTCGAGTCTGAATTTCGAATTTTGAAATACTAGTACATGTGCGATACGTGATCAAATGAAAACAGCACTAAACTTTGGATGAAATTTATAATTGAGATAGGATTTAAAAAACAAATCAAGTCACGTGGAGTTACCAATTTTAAATTATCATCTTTTAGCTGTCACATGAAACAAATTATCAACCCATTTTTAAGTCAATCAGAGCTCCAGCTTAGCACTTCTGAAGTATGGGCCTGGACTTAGAGAATGTATTATATAGCACAAAGCCTGATTTGGGTATCTATTTTGTGACTGATCAGGTGTTGATTTTGAAGGCCATTTAAGGGCTACTATGAAATTAGGGCTCTACCTTGGCTGGGTTCAGGCGTGGCCTTTACTCTCCGTTTTTCATCTATTAATTCACTCACCAATATTTTGGGTGTTTTCAGGGCTCAGGTTTGCAAAGCCTAGCCCAATCCAACTTTGTAGCTAATGGGGTTCAATTGGGTCAGGCTTGGGCTGGAGTAAGATTCAAATAACAGTGCGGCCAACCAATTTGGACCAACGGTCATCTCATCAGCCATTATATGCAGTTGCATTGTCGAAAATACCATTCTTGGGAGGTTCCAAGCCTGAGGAAGCAGGAGGTTGTGAGTTCGAGCTTCCATGGCCTAACCTTGGTGTGCCGTAGGGGTAGTGGGCTTACCCATGGGGGTTTTACACTGGGTATCCTACAGTTTCCCACATGTAAATTCAAAAAAAAAAAAAAAAATACCGTTCTCGGGATTTTAAAGCAGGATATTTTCAAATTCTCAAATTCTTACCGAGAAATTAACAGGAAAATCTCATGGAAAATATGATATTTAAAAATAATAAAAATATTAATAAGGAATTGGTGGATAATTTAACAGGAATTTATCAAGATATTATCGCGATATTTGTCATTTATTGTGATTTTATAGAGAATTTATCGAGAATTTGCCGCAGTGTCAATAAATCTCGGAATATTAACATTGATTGATATTTTGCTGATAAAAACATAATAACTTTAAAAATATCGTTGATATTTGTGACATTGTGCCGTTGTTTGGGTCCATTAGATAGCAAATCTATTGAAAAGTCCTGTAAGGAGAAGAGCCCTAACATGCCCATGGCAATTCAACACATGCAAGGTGCCTTAGAAGATGGACCAATCACAAAGATCTTTTAAAATTAGACTCAACTTGACTTATTTCAAGGGCTATAAGTGTTTGGACACATGATTCGCTTAAATTCTGAGCCCACTAAGTAAACATGTTGCGTTGACCTAATCCAACCCATTTAATACTTAATTTGAACCGCCTGAAATCCATTTATAAATTGATAGACCTGATCCGAATTAGAACCTCAAATTTTGTCTTGAAAATTGAGGCTTTGTTTGCACAAGCTTATGAAAAGCTCATGTACTGCCATTTGGGATTGGTTAGCAAAACTCTCTTGAAAGAATTTGAAATTTGATTGTTAAAATATATGATTAGAAAAATAAGTTGTATTGTCATCGGCATTTTTTATCCATCAATCTATAGTAAGTTTTTGAAGTACTGTGTTTCTATTTTATCAAAAATCATATTCTATTTTAGACAGCAATTTATCATGTATGACTTGTAAAAGAAATGAAAGTGCTTACTCTTATTGCTTTAAAAAAAAAAAATATCTAAAGTTTAGAAGAGATCTAAGTCCTAATTGGGGCAACTATGAGTTTGGCTGAGCCCATTGTGGACCTGTTAGTAAATGGGTCGAGCCCTTAAGAAACAAGTTAGGGCATGACCCAAACCTTATACTTTTAGTTACTTACTATCCCTATCTTATATTAGGTGTGGCTCTAATTTGATAGTTTAACATCGAAAATGGAGAATTGAACTGAACTGGAAATGCCCCCAACTCAACCCATTAGGACGACTTGAACCTCACATCCTTACTCATAACAAATTAGCAAACTTACAAAAATACATATTGTTAGGCCCAGCTCAATACAACCTAACTTAAATTGGTCGTCTATAAAGCTAGATTGGTAGTAAAGTGTATGCACAAAAATATGTATTATTTCAATGAAATTTCTTACTCGTTGTAAGGCACTCTTCTATTCGTACTTTATTGTCCATAATTAGAACCAATGGTTTAAAAATCGGCCAGGCCGATTTGCATATCGGTTGAAATATCGGCCGAGAATTTTATCTCTGCTCCCGATATCGGCATTTTCTCTCTACTCCGATATCGGAACTGTGAAAGCAAAAAACCGTGATGAACCGTAAAAAACTGCAAAAAACCATGAAAGCTGTATCGGACGGACTGTGATGAACCATGGAGAACCGCAAAAAACAGTTAAAAACCACAAAAAACTGTGTAAAACCGTGTAAAAACTGCATCGGTGTTTTTTAAAAAAAAAAAAAATTTAAAAACTGATATTTATGAATATCGGCCGATATTGTGACCGATATTTCAGACCGAATATTGGCCATATCGGCCGATAATATGTATATACGGCCGATATATATCGTATCGGCCGATATCGTTCGGTATGAAAATACCGATACATATCGGCCGATATGATATGTATCAGCCGATATTTAAACCTTAGATTAGAACAACTTGATGTCAAAGCAACATTTTTACATCGCACCTTAGAGGATGATGTTTATATGCACCCGTCTAAAGGTTTTAAAGTTAAAAGTAAAGAAGATCTTGTATGCAAATTAAAGAAGTCTCTTTATAACTTTAAGCAGTCTCTTAAGCTGTGGTACAAGTGTTTTGACACGTTTATGAGCAAGTAAAGCTTCAATAAAAGTAAGTATGGCTGGTGTATGTTTACTTCAAGAAGCTTCTAAATAATTCTTTCATTTATTTCATAATTTTTGTTGATGACATGTCAATCGCTACAAAAGTATTTTTGAAATCAACAAGTTAAAAGCTCAAATTCTATAGTGAGTTTGTGCTTCAAAGAAAATCCTACAAAATCTTGGAATAGTGTTCCATCAAATTCAGATAAAATTTCAAACCTGCATTACGTGATACTCTAGACCAGGGGTATAAAATTCAACGATATATCGGTTTTTGAACGCCTGAGATTCGGCAGGATAAAAAAAAATTCGGCCGATTTCTTCTTCTTCTTTTTTAAAAAAAATAAACAAATATCGGTTGAAGACCCGGTCGATATCTCGACCGATATTTATATTTTTTAATTTTTTTTAAAATAAAAATCGGTCGAGATCTCAACGAAACAGAGATATCGGCCTAGATTAAATATGGGCCAAAACTCGGTTGGTGGAACTTCATGCTCTAAAGTTTTTCATGGCTCCCAGTCTAATACTTGAGCTCTTGTGAAATGATACAAGTGAAAGGTGCTCTCCACTCTTACCTCCAAAATACCCCCAACTTCGTCCATGTACAATATTAATAAAACTTTCACATGATATTCTTAATGAATGTCCATTTTGGCATTTTTTTTCAATATGTTTGGTCTATTTATTGATTAATTAAGTTGATGAGAATTTGATGGTTAATCATAAGATATTTTTAGATAAAAGATGGATACATGAACACTAGTGCACATGGTGTTATCCCACTTGAGAATGTGGCCTATCAAAAAGGAGTATTGATAGGTCTTTTCTAGGATATGTGGCTCATTAAAAACTTAATTGGTTCACTATCTCATTTGATGAATTCTATGCATAGGTATTCAAGATATATAGATACATACATTCATACATTTATTCCATAAATTAAATCCCTACTCAATCTGAATTTATTATGAGTTGATCACACAATTTGATAGAAATTCATACAAAACTCGCTTCACTTTTACCATTTATTTTTGAATTTTTAAAAATCATGACTTTTGAAATCTAATAAAATTGATTTTTTTTTTTATAAGTAACATCATTAAAAAAAATATCTTTCAAAAATATCCCACCAATGCTTCATTGGGCCAGCTCAAGACTGTCACGGACCGAAGCCCAAGTATGAGAAGTATTGTTGTTTGTTACTCAATAATTTTTTTTTGAAGGGTTAGACCATCTCTTAGAACTCCTGTGACCTTATTGTTAGATGCATTTGTCACTTAAACCATGTGGGTTATTGAGAATTATTTAATGAGATTTTAAAACAAAAATAATACATATTTCATGTATTCATAGGCCTAAAATGTTACAAGACAAATTTAACATGAAACTTATTTTATAAATAATAGGTGCCCATTTCATTTACTGAGTTTGACTCAAATAGGACCTACTCATACATGGTTCAGTCTCAAGTGAGGCCCATTTGTGTGTTGTTAACATAAAATTCGAACTTTCTGATTTTGTGTATCAATCAGTCCTGTTGAAACAGATTTGGTTTCAAACGGGGGTTTAAAAATCGGGTTTGATACATATCGGCCATATTGGCTAATATCATTCTCTCTCATCTGATTTATTTTTTAATTTTTCAAAAAAATTTAAAAAGAATTATAGAAAATGCAAAAAATTATGGCCTTATTGGCTATATAATTTTTTCATTAAATATCGGTCATTTACATATTCAAATGTTATTTTCAAGTTACAACATTAGGATTTTCCAAATTTATTAATAAAATTATGAAAAAAAATAAAAAAATTATAGAAAATGGAATGTATGGCTCCTTATTTAGATGTTCAAATTATTGCTAAACTTGTTAGGTTTATAGAGCCTAATTGTCAAATATTTACCGGTAATTCCATCCCCACATGAAACTTATTTCAGCAGATATTGGCCAATATTGGACCGAGATATCGGCTGGGTAAGGTGCGCTTCTTTTTTTTAAAAAAAAAATCAAATCAGATGATTTTAATGGTGGCTGACATATCAGCCAATATTCTTGATTTTTAAATTGTACGGCCGATACTAATCGTAACGACCAATACATATCAGATTAAAAATCCGATATGTATCAATCGATATTTACACGTTTGGTTTCAAAGGAACAACCATCATAAATCAAAATGATTTGATACCCGTGAGTGTAAGTTATTGGAGATATGCTTTTTGTTTTTTAGAGTTTAAATCAAAATGGCCTAAGTGGAGACCAAGCTTCTGATTGGACTTAGTTTTGAACAATCTCTTCTCAAATTTTGGTTACATAAAAATTTGGCATGTCCAACCTCAAGTGCTATCAAGTTTTTAATTGTTGGAGATTTTTTATAAAAAATGTGATTATATTTTTTTCATGACCGAGAACATCAAGACCTCCATCTCTCTTTGAGTGCGAGAGTACTAACTAACACTCTAAATGCAGAGAGACTCTCGCAAGCCACATGAGTCGTGTTACTACTAGAGTCAGACTTGAAACATCTGATTCTGAGCCAAAGTATTTAACAGTTGAATTACTCTCAGCGGGACATGATTAAATTTTTTTTTCAAGAGATATGACATTATACTATATCATAGTTCTCTTCTATTCTAGTGAAAGATTATCTCCATCTTCATAATTTTTTTTTCACTAAAATCACGATTAAGTGTTTTCACACTATAAGAAAATCAATTTGCACACATGTTATTACATATTTTTTTTATTAAAAATGTTATCTTCTAGTAAATATAGAAAAGGAAAAATTCTTTTACTTTTTTATTTAAAATGTTACAGAATTTTTTTATTACAATCTTTAATTTTAAGAAGGGAAAGAACTTTATTTTTGAAAAGAAAAGCTTTTGGTCACCTTTTCTCCACCAAGATTGTCTTTAAAATGGATTTTAGAGCTTATATAATTGAGTGTAATGCATATTAATAAAAGGTGTATGTCTAATCATCTTTTATCTCTTGATTTAATTTAATTTTTTATAAATTAATAACTTACATTCAACAAAAATACAAGAGATCAAGATGACATTTATGAGATTGTCATTTGATGGTAAATCTTCAGTTATTTATCCAATATATTATAAATTATAGTTTGTAAGGCTATACTTATAGACTTATAAATAGATAATCTCGCTAGTCTAATTCTGTAAAAAACATTTTCGACATTCAGCTTGAATTTTAGATTTTGAGTAAAATATAAACGCATTAATAAATAAATAAAATAAAATACACATCCGAGGTTCCGAACCCTAATCACTAGTTTGGCGTTGTGAGTTTTCTCTTCTTCTCCGGGATTCCCATCCGTTGTTCTTGTCTTACAGGATTGATTGGATCAGATCTTTGACGGCGATCGATCGGTGGTTGGTGATTGGATAGGATGGCGGAGCACTTGGCGTCGATATTCGGAACGGAGAAGGACAGGGTGAACTGTCCATTCTACTTCAAGATCGGCGCTTGCAGGCATGGCGATCGCTGCTCCAGGTTACACACGCGGCCCAGCATCAGCCCAACAATCCTCCTTTCCAATATGTACCAGAGGCCCGACATGATCACCCCTGGCGTCGACACTCAAGGACAGCCCATCGATTCCCGCAAGATCCAGGAACATTTTGAGGTTCCATTGCTTCTACCCTTTGTTTTTCTTTTCATTCCTACAATCTATTGGTCTCGCTTTCTTTCTGGCTTTACTTTCCTCTCTTTTGCTGATGATGATTACATTAAAGAAGAAAATGTTCCTCATCGAGCTCAATGATCTGCCTATTCTTTTCTTTAGCTGATCTATGAATCATCTGCACCAACTTTTTTCAAAGAGAAGATGATATCCCTAATCTCAAGGACTGGGTGAGACGTCGTCCACAAAAAAGCAAAAGAGGAACACCAACTTATAGCACTTCTTGAATCAATTTCTACTATAGCATTTGAGATATTAAGAGAATCTAGCCATTTACAACCTCTATGAAGAGATCTGACCTCAACTTTGTTGGTGTCGGCTCCAGAAGAACTCCCTAATTTGATTATCATTGCCTCCTTGATGGTGAAAGAGGCTTTAACAAAAAAAACAAGACCAATGCTGAAGGAGAATCCAATCCTGAAGAGAAGTTCAAGAAAACATTTAGGTAGCCCCAAAGCAAGATGCAATGGACTTGATGACTCACGTTTCCCAAAATTGAAAGGGAATGTTTGAGATCAAAATTCAAGTTCAATACTTCTTTTGTCCCAAAATATTTGTCCTATATATATTTTAGAATTGTCCCAAATTATTTATCCTACTCCTTTTATTTTCACATCAAATCAAAGTTTTAACCTTTTTCGATGAGCTCCAAATCACCTTCTAATGTGATGGAAAGACGACATTCTTTATAAGCTTTGACTTACCCATATGCGGCATTCTGTAATTAATTCCACTTCTGACTCTCATTGTCTGGAATCATGCATTGCTGCATATTTAGGAAAGTCTCACTGAGTATTAAATTAAGTTCATTGAGGATTATTCGTAATTTTACTACCTCAAAATCATTCATATCAGGTTCGTATTGACTTAGAGAATCTATTAATAGGCTTTTGGCACGCTCCGCACAAAAACGATCCTTAAGAAATAAAAAATTCGAAATAGGACAAGTATTTTGGGACGAGAGTATTTTTTTTTTGAAAGGTAACTTAATTAATCATTAAGAAAATGCAAAAAAAATACAAAAATAGGCTGGCCAGAAGATGCCCACCAAACGGAGAAAACAAACCCCTCCCAAAATAACTAAAATTTGTTTACAATTTCTGTAGATAACATCTATTTTGCTTGAATTGTGAGAAAGGAATTTTATCATATGTTGGTTAATGATCTCCATTATGTGAGTTTCTTTTGAATTGAGTGAATATAATTTACTAATACATATCCCTAAAGTGAGATCCCATCATGTAGGACCACCTATTCTGTTGTCCTAAAGAATTGATAAGAATCGAAGGGGTGAATGGTGAAGAATGAAGGGTATTAAACCACAATTAACCATCCCGGAAATGGACCCCCCATCTATTGATTGAATCATAGCATATGCAGATATTTTATGGAATTCCCAGCATATGCAAGAACATTTGATGGTATCATCCCTCACATTTTATCTCTCTTTCACTGGAAAGTCCAATGCGTAAAAAGTGCCAAATTTGATACTTGATATTTAACTTTTATATCAGGGCTTGAAAGTTTGAGCATAAAGGGAATTTGAATGCTAGATTTTAACTTCGGCGGACATTTTTCTTGTATCTTCTACAAAGTTGGAGTTTCAACATGTCAAGATCACTCATTCTCTCTTTTAAATTTTAAATGACACTACAGGATTTCTATGAAGATCTATTTGAGGAACTTAATAAGTATGGAGAGATTGAAAGCCTGAATATCTGTGACAATTTGGCTGACCACATGGTAATTGTCCTTGAATTGCAATTTCCTTTATTTGTCCTTTCATTTAATTCAATTTTTTCCCATGAGCCATATACTTTTGTTTGATAGGTGGGCAATGTGTATGTTCAATTTAGAGAAGAAGAGCATGCTGCAAATGCCCTTCGAAATCTGTCTGGAAGATTCTATGCTGGTTAGATCTGTTCTCCTTTTGCTTTCATAGTACTTGATTTATGGACAGGATGAATACCATTTAACATGTTAATTGTGTTGATAGAATCTTTTCTGTTATCTTCCATCTAGGTTTCATGGATTATTTTAAATGCAAAACATGCTCGTATCAGACACGTTTATGTGTCAGATTCTTCATGGTTCCTCATGTTTTCTTCTAGTACGTGTAGTGGATTATTCTACAAGTAGCATAACATTGTTTTGCATGATTGTTGCATACTTCCTTCCTTTCTAATCTAAATAAAATGTTGAAATGTTAATTATTAGATTGTTTTGAGTGAAGTTTACACATTAATTTATAAATTCAATTATTTTACATTCCATTTTTATTTGGAGATAAACTTCATTTAAATTTATTCAAATAATATGCTAAATCCACAAATCTTATATTTTGTTAGTTTCAAAACTAGGCGCCTTGTGCCCGTGTGGGATTCCAACACACATACCGTACTCGTATCAATCTATGATATTCCGACATAAGACACAGATTGATTTTGCTGGAAAAGTTGGATGTCCTTCCCTTTGTGATTGATTCCTACTTATAGTACATGGTTTGTCGTAGTTATGGTTACGATCAAGGAATACATATCTGTAACATTTGCCATAGTTATGGCTACAACCAAGGAATACATGTGTGTAGTGTTTGCCATAGTTATGACTACAATCAAGGAATGTAGCGTTTGCCATAGTTATGGCTACAATCAAGGAATACAAGAGTTGAGTAGGAGATCTTTCTAGAAGATGGGCTTGCGTTACATGGGCTAGTCAATTATATACAAACGGGTGCGTCAAGAGGGTCTAGGTGTTGTTGTTAACATTACAATCCTCATGTAGGATACATTGTGTGTGGTCCATTTGACATCCCCCCCTGAAATTGATGCTAGTGAATCAACTAGCAACAATTTGCGAATCAAGAATTCATGTCGTGTCCGTTAAAGTCCCTTTGTAAAGATATCGGTAAGCTGGAACTCTATAGGAATATGAGGAAGAGAAATAACTTTGCGATCATATGCATCTTGAATAAAATGACAATCGATGTCAATGTGCTTGGTTTGTTTATGAAATACAGGGTTTTCTGTGATGCGAATGGTGCTCATGTTGTCTGCATGAAGAGGGGCAGGTTGTGTTTGAGAAAAACCGAGTTTGAATAGTAATCTTTGTGGAAGATTTCGTGGATCAGATTTCGTGGAAGATTTGGAACCTTTATATCGTTTCTTGCATTTCTAGGATATTAATGCCTCTCCCAAGTAAACACACCAACCTGTCGTAGGCCGTCGAGTGTCTGGGCATCCTGCCCAGTCTGCATCAGAATAAGCAGCGAGGGTGAGAGGAGTGCCAACTAGAAAAAATAAGCCACAGGATGGAGTGAGATTAGAAGGTTGGAGTGGCGGCTAAGAACCTGACTCAGGAAGTGGAGTCTTATGTTCAATTCCCACTCCACCCTAATAGGTCACTCTCCATAGTAGTATCTGACGTGTGCGGATTGGGAGGTTTTTACATGTCCCAAGGATTAGTTGGGTGAGACGCCTAAACACATTGGTCATGAAAAAAAAACATATCTGATGGTGGATCCGGCCATTAGGGCCTCCCAACGACATATCTTACAACAGATCAAGTTATCAAGACCATGCCAGACATATCCAACATTGAAACAAGAGCCACCGAAACATATTTTATAATGGATCAAACCATTTGTACATGCATGATCAAATATTTGCTAACATATTTAAGTAAATTCAATCTAGTGAATTGCGTTGTTGAGGAATCCTCGCCTAGGTTTCTCTTATAGTGGCTATTCTCGTTGGGGCGGCAATAGTGCAACCCTCTCCACCCCAAAACTATTAATACCCCCTGGCCTAGAGGGTGAGTATCTTTTTACCCTGGCATTATTTAGACACACTATGGGAACAAGCTAACAACAAACTTTCCCCGATGAGTGGACGTAGTGTGGTTAGAGGTTTCTAATCTCTTTCACAATTCAAACTTAACGTGGTTTGGAAGTAGTACTTCCATTCATGCATCATCATCACAATGTTGTTTGGGACTTTCTTTGTTACATTTGCACTTTATTTTTTTAACAGTATTGTTTGTATTCCTTGAATCCATTAGCACTTCTTATTTTTGGTTCGAGGATTCCGATCTTTGCTCGCTGTGCAAGTAAGATCAAGTCTTCGTTATTCACGGATCAAGTCCCTGAAGACAACACTTAAAGCTTCTTAAATTTGTATTTGTTTTATGATCATATGTTGCATGCTCGAACTTTCAGTTGTAAGGGATGACAAATGGTCTATCTAGGAAGAGATGAGATTTGTTGTTTAGAACTGTATACCCAATTTTCATTATTAAAATATCAAATGGAAATTTTGTGATGCAATTTTGAAAATTTGTTTCTACAATTTCTTAGATGGCTCCATATTGTGTATGAAAGAGGTGCTTGAGTGAAATGCTTTTTTTTTATGGGCTTTAATTGACATACTTTGTGAGAGCCTCGCATTTAAGGCTTCGGGAGTGGGTCTTGCTTTTGGCTGTTGTGCTAGGCACACTATAATTTGCTCAATCTTTTTTTTTTTTGCTTTTTGATACCAGTGAAGCTGTACTCCCTTTTGCCAATGGAGATAGACAACTATATTGAACCATTAAAATTTGGTTTGATCATGTTATTAATTACAATATCCATGAAGTTCCACACTTGAAAATCTCTTTTGTAGTGCATCTTAGGGTACACTTCCATCCTTGGATCAAAATGCAATTTATGAACATTTTATCATGCATAGATATTTCTCCAAATATAGTGTACCATGTATTGTGGTGAGATTATCATTCTCTGTTGTAATTTGATAATAGTGATATTTGCTGCATTTGTGAATTCTTATTTTCTTTTTCTTGTGGTTTGTTAAATTCGTCCAAATCCTACTCTTCCTCATGTAAAATTATTTTATATCTTTCTGTAAATATAACAATTATGGTTTTGGTTTATTTAGATAAAATTAGAAAGAACTGCGCTAAAGACCTTAACAGTAAGTAACCATAGATGAGAAAATGAGGAACACAGTTAAGGTGGGTTGGGCTTGTGCATAGAAAATTAGAGTGATCTCTATGTAATGGTTCAGGACTAAATGACATGATGAGCATCTATGAAGGCCAACTTTGGTGAGGAATGCTCGAGAATGACCTAGAACGCTAAAGAAGAATCTAGAATGTCAAGGAAGGTTCTGAAATATTTAAGATGACTCTACAAGGTCCTACATAGCCATGGAGTTATCTAGAAAATTATAGAAGATTTGTAGAAGTGTTTATTTATATGAAAACAAATAAACGAAAATAGATTGGGAAGGCCACCGACCTGACTTTCCTATCCTACTCATCCTACTAAAACAAGGACTCTTTCTAAAACGAAAATAACAAGTCCTAATTTACTTATATTTACTAATTAAGAAATAAATAAAAATAAATAGAAGTGGACTTGTGTGTGTTGTATCTTCCGTGTCCTACATCAGTCCCCCGGTCTTGAAATTAGCAAAAGCACAAGGTACCAAACAAAGATGAAGACCAAGTCCGAAGATGCGAATGATGAAGCTTTGAACTACACAAACTTCAAGGTACGGACGATGAAAGCTTTTCTTTTGTGGGACGATGAAGCCAAGGATCGCAAACGGGCTCAGACATGGACGAACCAAGCTGATGGCGAAGGGGTCATATGGCACTGTAGTAATCACACGGTCCTGATGGTCTGTCGGATGGAGGACAGGAGGTGGAAATGATAATGGACGAATAACCATAGATGAATTCATGATATCCGTAATGGGATCAGGCTTTGGTAATGGAGAAGGTTGGGTAAGCTGCGGTGGTGGTGGTGGTATTGGAGCGATACGTGTCGGTTGTATCGATTGTGGTGTTGGCAACACAATCGGCTTTGTCTCCAACACAGGCATTGGTTGTGGGGTCACGATTGCAGGAGGAGGATGTGTGAATTCTGAGTTTGACTCTGGGGCAGCAGGCACGAACTTCGATGGTGACTTTGAAGGATGTGACACACATCTCGAGGAAGGTGGCATGTATTTCATGTGTTTGATCACCTTCTTCGTGGCTCTGTAGTTACGGCTGAGCAAAAGTTCTCTATATTCTTGTAAAAATTCTTGAAATTCAGATCTCAATTTAGAGAAAAATTCACTGAACTCAGCTTGGTGGAGTAATTGATCACCATTGTTGTCGGATGCTATCGGGTCTGTGTTATGCTGGTAATCAGATCGAGGTGCCACAAAATTCAAGACATGACGGTTGGAGTGGGGAAAATGTTTAATGGATGGGTGAGGTGGGATCCACGAAGGGGACATGTATTGATGTGCGATCAAATCAAGTGGAACATATGAAAGTGGGGCCACGGTTAATGAAGGTGTGGCTATGGAGTATAAGGCGAAAAGTGGGTAGTAGAGGGGTCACACATGTACAACTTGTCACATGTGTGAAATGGGACTTAAAAGGGGATGGTGCATGGCACGTGGGTAAGAAGGAAGGAGGAAGGTGTTCACGGGTAGAAAGGGTGTACAAGTTAGATGGGACGGTAGGGACTCAGTGGGAAATAAAGAAGAGGAGAAATAAGAGGCACGTGTGAGAGAGATTAGATGGGAAACACGTGAGAAGGGTTAAGACACGAGAACAAGGGAAAATGGCTAACTTAGGTTAAATATACGAATGGGAGAGAAAAGAAAGAAAAGAAAGGGGAAATGAAGAGAGGCTGCGGCGGAAAACAGAGGAGAGGGAAGACAAAAGGAAAAGAAAAACGAAACAAGGGGGCAGCGGCGGAAGCAGAAGGAAGAGGCGAAAATAAGAGTGGGGTTGCGGCGGAAGCACAAGGGAGGGAAAAAAGAGACGTGGACAGCGAAAAGGGGAGAAGATGGAAGGGGTTTCGCAGTAGGTAAGGTTAAGAGAAGGAGAAAGGACTTGCAGTACCTGGCTTAGGAAGGCAAACAGAGGAGGCGACGATTGCGATTTTGGCGGAAACAGCGGAGGGCAGCAATAGACGAAGGCGGCGATGTGGGTTGCAGCAGGTTGGGGATGGTGGCAGTCGAAGGGTCTGGAATCTGAAAGAGATGAAGGCAGAAGCAAACAGGTATGTGGATGTTTCGGTTTATGTGTTTTTTTTTTTGTTTTTGTGGGAAAAGGGGTGGAGGATGGGGACTGGGATGGTAGATCCTACCTGGGATAAGGCCTAGATTTGGTGAATATGGTGGGGATCAAGACCACGATCGTCCCTAATAACGCAGGAACCTGTCTCTAAACAGGAACGTTTCTGTATAACAGAGATACAGAGAATCCTTGGCTCTGAACCAATTGATGAAGGAACCAGCATACAACTAGGCAGGAATAAGGAAGATAACAGAGATAGAACAAAAGGCTATGCTTGATAAAATGTATTAATCCATCGTGTCTGCTCTCGAGCACTACATCCTTGGTATTTATAAGAAAACAAATAAACGACAATAGATTGGGAAGGCTACCAACGTGGCTTTCCTATCCTACTTATCCTACTAAAACAAGAACTCTTTCTAAAACGAAAATAACAAGTCCTAATCTACTCAAACTTACTAATTAAGAAATAAAGAAAGAAATAAAAATAAATAGAAGTAGACTCGTGTGTGCTGTATCTTTTGTGTCCTACATCACTTGTAGAAGTGTGTGGAATGTTATAGAATATTGTGGAAATCTTAAGAGTGTAGGAGAGTCTACAAATTCATGTGTGGTGACAAGTGGCACAATCCTAGCCAAACATGGGACTAGGTCTCGAGTATATAAGGGGGTGGGTGTTTAGTGTAGGAGAGTCTACAAATTCGTGTGTGGTGCCAAGTGGCACAATCCTAGCGAAGCATGGGACTAGGTCTGAGTATATAAGAAGAGGGGGGGGGGGTGTTTCATTTGCAAACAACCCTCAGCCCTCATAAGCTTGAGAAAGGAGTCAAGCTAGAGATTTGAAAGCTTGGGAAAGAGTTGAACTCCGCAAGTGTTGAAACTTGTTAGAAAGCTTCAAGGTTTTGTAAGCTAACCGAGAGTTCTAGCAAGTGTAGGTGAGAGCCTGAGAGTCTCCCAATATCCTTTGTAATCTCTTTGTTCATCAATTCAGGTTGAGAGCATTCTTGTTCAAGTCTTGGTGTTCCATCTCTCTCTCTCTCATTATTGTGTCCGAGTTTGAGAGTAGTTAGGTGTGATCACTTTGGTCCAAAGAGAGGAGCAAGTTGGAGGAAAAGCTTACTTGCTTGACGACTGACTGTTTGAGTGTGTGTCAGCTGGCTGGAATCGAGGAAGGATTCATTAAGTCCGTGCCATCAAGCTCAAAGAATTCAAGGAGAAGGGGAAGACCTTTAGGAACTGGGATTGAGGGGCTGAAGAAGGATATAATATAGACTAAGGAGTGATGGAAGATATGGTTATTGACAGGGTAGAGTGAAAGGTTAGAACTCAAAAAGCCACCCCCATAGAGATGTTTACTGAAGGCTATGATGATGATGATGATGATGATGCAGAGAAAATTGGGTAACACTGGTTCTGCGATGAAATCTGTGTGGATAAATCATGATTTGAAACATTGTGTTTTGACATCTCCCCCTCTGTTGGCTGGCACCGTGTGCATTGCCTTTATGCACAGTTTTATACTGTGTATGGTTTCTATAAAGAGCAAAACTTTCCCTTGTTCTGTCTCTCTCAATCTCAATAAAAAAAAAAGCATATGGGAAACCCTACAAAATGACTTTAATTTTTTATTCTTTCATTAGGGATTTTTAATAAAAAAAGTGGAGCATTTCTCTGTTATTTGACTGGCACATTTCACTCAAGTTATCTTCTGGTGATCCTTTCTGTCATCCAGACTCGTTGCTGTTTTTTATTTTGAATTTATCCTTTACAATGTTTTGAATGGACCAAGCTATTTGATGTTTCAGGGCAGCCCATTATTGTTGATTTTTCCCCAGTGACAGATTTTCGTGAAGCTACTTGTAGGCAATATGAAGAGAACACCTGCAATCGTGGTGGCTACTGCAATTTCATGCATCTGAAACAGATTAGCAGGTGAACCCTTTATATCATTTCCTGGGCATTTCATGATCTTGCACATTTCATTTTACTGGATGCTCATTTCATCCAACTTTGCTGCTAGAGAACTGCGACGTCATCTTTTTGGACGGTATCGGCATAGGCACAGCCGTAGCAGGAGCAGAAGTCGTAGCCCCTACAAGCATCACAGTTATGAAGAACGTTCTCACCGTGGTCATGGGAGGCGGTATGATGATAGAGATCATTATCATGAGGGCAGGAGAAGGGCTAGGAGTCGAAGCCCTGGGCGTAGTAGAAGGGGAAGCAGGAGCCCTGGTGGGAGGAGGAATAGGAGCCCAGTTAGGGAGGGTAGTGCTGAGAGGCGGGCTAAAATTGAACAATGGAACAGGGAAAGAGAACAAGCAGCAGCAGGAAATAGGAATAACAGTACCAACCATGACGCCAATAGCAAGGGTTACGTACAAAATGGTGAGCAGTTCCATGACAACCAGCAGCAGCAACGAGGAGGATATGGTTATTGACGTCAAGAAATGTGAGGTCAGTTCCTGATCCTAGATTTTGTGCTCACTGGAAATCAATATTCATGTAAATTTACCATTTAAAAAAAATATACATCTAAATTTGATCGGTCCAAGAACATGTACATTAGAGTTGACATTTTGTTGATTCAGAGCTTGTCACCTCATGGTGCCTGGACATACAACCCAATATCCAATGTACACTTCTCAAGGAATTGTCAAATGTCATTTGGGATGTGACATAGGATATTTTGCAAAGGTAATTGTTGCGGTTTTCAGGATTAACACCCTTGTAATACTGAGAGCTGGATCAAACAAAATAATAATATTTCTTGTAGTTAATCCTAATTAATGAATCAAAAAGGAATAGGGAAAAATACGTAAACTGCTTTTACCAAAAAAAAGAAAAAAAGAACCATATCCAGGAATCGTAGCTTACAGCCCATTTTCCACTGTGCAGGTGGTGTGCAGGTCCACTTTTCTGTGATATGGGATGTGATTCATTTATAATTTGATTATGTTATTTAATTATTATTGTTATTATTATTTCATCTTTCATTACTACAGTGGTGATTGACTTGTATGCTTGCATGCTTGTTTGACTTCTTGAATTTGTGCATCTAGTGTAGCTGTTGCAAATTGAGCTGCTTTTTCCTGATTATTTTACAAAATCTTGATGGTGGGTGGCGAGCTGGTGATGTTTTCATTTAATGCAAAAGATTCCCATCTAAATCATTTTATTTCAATGTGGTTTTATCTCAACTCAATTGTGTTTCCCAACAAAAACTCAAAACTTTCACTTCAAAAGAAAAAATCAAAGAGAGAGAGCTCAAAACTTGCTTGATTTTATTTATTGTTGAATGAAACAATTCCAACAAAAAACTGTTTGAACAAAATGAGTTCCTAAATTCAGTAGTTCATTTTTATTCCCTTTTCAACAATTGTTGATTTTTTTTTGAAAAGTTTAGAATTTTCAAACACATCAAGTCCTTAATTGTAAATCCCAAGTACAGGTGATATAGTCTAGATATGGGGATAGGTCTGCCAAACTGGTGGTCTATAGCAGCTGGACTGAGTGCACTGCATCTCTCAAAATGTTTTTGAGGTTCCAAACTTGTATTAGGCCCTTTTTTTTTTTGGGCTCACTCTGTCTATTTTTTTTTTGAAAAAAAGAAGACTACTTATAGCAGTGTCAGTGACTTGTTTGATTTCTGTATGCATGTTTTTGAGTGCTTGTTAATATAACATGCCTCCTGTTTCTGCACATCAAGGGTAACAGATGAACACTGCCTTCCCCGTCTTTTGCTTTACTGTTTTGAAAACGTCTTGAGCTTACATGTCACAAGTTTTGCAGGTCCAGGTATCCCTGCTTCTGAGGATTGGGCCTTGGTTTTTATGTAAGCTTACCTTACATCTGTGTACAGGTTGATTGCGTTGTTCGCGAAACAAGTTTACAGGATTGATTGGAAACCTGGGGGGTGGTGGAGAGTTGTGATGCTTGCCAAGCCAAATCAAGGTTAGTCTTTAGTTGTGTCGCCTTTGCCATTACAGTTTATGTTCCTGTTGTAGGGTGCGAGGCAGAAGGAACTCTCTTCCCAGACAATGAAACTATTTCTAGAGACAATTGAGATACTATGGACGAATGTGACATTAGTTTTTTCTTCTAGCTGTTGAATGGTGATATTACTATTCTATCCATGGTATCAATGTATATGTGCTTGATAAATATATTTATATATATTTTTCACTACATCTGATTCTTGAGAAGAAAAGTTCATCTCACCAGGAGCACATTAGTGACTCAGTGAACTGGAAGTCGAATCACATGGTGCAATTGTCCAGTTCAAACTGGTTAGGTGCTGATTCAATTGGCTGACCAGGACTATAGACAGAAATCATGTTGAGGATATTTTGATGAGCCCTTTGAAAGTTGATAACTGCCCTATGTTGTAATCGTAGGAACAACTCTAAAGTGATCGCTTACAAAGGCCAAGAACCCACATATGAAAGTGGGAGGTCGGAGTTCAATTTTACTCTTACAAAGAGTCACTTCTCATAGTTTTACTCAATGTATGTATAGGAAGGTTTGCACATATCTCAAAGATTAGTTAAATGCTATAAAAAACCTGAACACCTTGATTTAAAAAAGAAGTGATTTACAAAATTACTACTAATTTATATATATAATTTTATTCACTAACTCATCAATCTCATCAAATATACAACATATATTGGTAGATATTTAATTCAAATAATATTTGAACGGTATTTTATATTGGTGATTTTTAGTTAATACTTTATCGGTCTCAATTTAGTTGTCTAATGCATTTTGGGATTGTCCTAAAATATTAGTCTCGCACATTTTAGAAGAATTATAGGATGTTGGAGAGGAGTTCATAAGCCTTTTGAGAGTATTCTTCTTAAAAAATTTAAAATTTTAAAATAGAACAACTAAAATGGGTGAGAGGGAGTATATAAGTTATTGAGTATATGACAAATTTAACATATTTAGTTGTATTTAGATATCAATCAATCTTTATATATAAATTGTGACTGCAGTTATAAATTTGGGCTGCAATCCAAAATTTGAGTAGATTTTTTTTTTTTTTATTTGGGTGTAAGGGCAAATATGTATTTTTCAAAATAATATATTTTTAGGTTAAAATATTGGTTTAAATTTTCAATTTCCAACCGATAAATTTGATCTGTTAGCGTGACATATTACACAACTGCACAATATAAAATTGTTAAAACGAAAAAGAAAACAAATAAGTAAGCAGAATATTACAACATATACAAGATGTCACAAGGTAGCAAGGCTGCGATTGGATGAGGGGTAAATTTTAGAGGGTTACTTCAAGTAGGGGTCACCTTTGAGTGTGGATGACCCTTGAACTGGAATTACTCATATCTTATTTGGTAATTGCAGTGGTAAAATAAAAGCTTATCTTAAGGGTAAAATATCTTATTTAGTAACTTAAGAAAAAGATAACTTGATATATTAATATTTTTTGAATTTTTTTATAAAACATAATTATTAAATAATATTCATGAAGTAAATTCTAATAAAATAATTTATAATAATATTATCTATTTTTTATAAATTATTTTTTATAATTCTAATTTAAAATGAACACTTGCATCCTAACATTAAAAAAAAAATACAGATTTTTTTTGATATTGTTATTTAAATCCCAATAAATGAATAAAAAATATCAACATATCTCTTCATAAATAATTATAATTTTTATTTTTTATATTATATGAATTTAATAAAAATATTAATTCTTATAAATTATTGATATGTCAGGTTATCCCTATTTACAGTTATCCCTACTCAAAGGTAACCCCTGCAAAATTTACCTCTCATCCAAATGCATCACATTGAAAAGATTGACAAATTTTTAAAATAAACATTTAACAAAATAAATTGTTAATTACCCCAAAAGAGATTACCATGAATCTCAAATTCTTTCGGAGTTTCAATACCCTTTCGAAATTTGGACAAAATCAGTCCTTAAAAATAGGACATTTCGACAATTATGTTTCATAAAATTTTATTTTTATTTTTTATATTATATGAATTTAATAAAAAATATTCATTCTTATAAAATTGTTATTTCAGATTACTCCTGCTTACTGTTATCCCTAGTCAAAGGTAACCCCCGTAAAATTTACCTCTCATCCAAATGCATCATGTGGAAAATGTTAACACATTTTTAAAATAAACTTCCATGAGAATAAATTGTTAATTACTTCGAAAGTGATTATGATGAACTTCAAACTCTTTTGAAATTTCGAGACCTTATCGAAATTTCGACATAATAACCCCTTAAAAATAGGATATTTTAACAGTTATGTTTCATAAAATTTCATTTTTATTATTTATATTAGATAAATTTAATAAAAAATATTAATTCTCATAAAATTGTTAATATGTCAATTTACTTCTACTTACAGTTACCCCTACTTAAGAGTAATCCCATAAAATTTACCCTTCATCGAAATATATTATGTTGAAAATATTGACATATTTTTAAAATAAATTTTGAACAAAATTAAATTGTCAATTATTTGAAATATATTATTTTTTTAACTATATAATATATAATTGATAAAAAAAAAAGAATGCAAAGGGTATTGAGGGGTAGAGTGAATACCCCAACCTCCTAAGAGGTATTAAAAAAATGAGATGAAGGATAAATTTTTAAATTTTTATCCTCACTCTCTTATTATCAAACAAGGTAACACGAGGTAATGGGGATTTACCCCCTCTTACCCCGTCCAAAGGCAGCCCAAGTCTTTTTCATCATCAATTTTCAAACATGTGTCCCATCTCATTACAGTCGGCTGTCCTCATATAATTTAAAATGAGTTATTGAAAAGTGGTTCATGTCATACAAAAGTAGGATCCACCAAGTGATAATCTCTTGTGAGTATAGGGATGCGGTGGAAACAGTGGTACACGTGTGAAATTGCAGAAGCTAAGGACCCATAAAAGCCACTGATCTTTTATCCCATGTGGTATGCATGGAATGAGGGGGTCAATGTCATCACAGAGAGAGAGAGAGAGGTGCTCGGTGGATGAGGCTAATGTTGGGCCTCCAAACAATTGACAGGTGGCCAAGGGCCCATCCAAAATTTAACTCATCCAACTTTTAAAATGAAGATATCAGGAGTGTAATCAATTATTAATACGTTTTATTCAAAAAAATTTCAAAAATAAGAGTGGAGAGGTAAACAAGGTAAATTTGAGATTTTTTATCTTTACTCTTTAATTATCAAATAAAGGTAATGAGGGGTAACACTTCAATCCCCTTACACCCCTCTCATCTAAAGTAAATAAGTTGCTTTTTTTTATTTAGATAGGTCTATCAGTTTGCGAATAAATAATTTAAAATTTAGGTCTATCTTTAAAATTTTTGTTGAGCTCAATTTGTTGAGTAAAAACTTCTTAAAATTTTATTCAAATACTAGTTTGGTATGTTTGAAGACTCCACTTTTCTGATGATAGAAGTAGAGTTTTGTGGATAAAATACCAAAAATTCAAATCCTTTAACCATTGAGTGAGAAGATCATTTTGCTTTTGGAAAGATAGAAAGGTCGATCAATATATAAAAATCATATCTTTAGATCAATTGACTAAAAGTGTCAAAATGAAATGTTCGATTTATTATTTAAAATATAAATAAATATTAATTAATATTTGTCTCATAGTTTGAAGGTCTTAACATTTTTTTTATTGGAGATGGCAGAAGAGAAATAGCTGGGCTCACTTGTTTTGGACTTTTAAGGTCGAAACTTAAGGTAGATGCATTGTTTTGGTCTCTTATTTAAAATTTTAATCTCTGTAAAAAGTTTTAAAAAATATAAAATCTTGTGAAATATATTAATTAATTAGTTCCAAAGGATTGGTTTGTTGGTCAGGAACCGTCTTAAGAAGTGGGAGTTCTAAGTTTGGATCTCATTCTATTCCAAAGGGCTATTCTCTCTGATCATCTGGAATATGTATGGGCAAGGTAAACTCGTTATTGAAGGGGATTTGGCAAATGCAATTAATTGGACAAAAGGTCTAAGACGTTTGCCATGGAAATTGATCCCAGTGGTTAGGGAAATAGGGAGTTGACTTTGGGGAGGGACGTTTCCTTTGACAATATCGGCCGAACAGCGAATGGAGTAGCTATTTCACCAAACTTGGAATCACCGACCTTTTTTCTGCCGTTTTGATAACTTCTTTTTTCTTATTTTTTCCTTTCTGTACTCTTTTCCTCTTAATATAATTTTATTTGTTAACATTAAAAAAAGGGCTATTCTCTCTAATTTTATCTGGTGTATGGTTTAAATTAAACCATTGAATAATCCCATTTATTTAAAATCTTTAACCCAACCTCAATCATTTATTAAATAAGTTTGAATTAATTTATTAAATAGATTTGAATTGAATTAACCCATTTGTTAAATGACTAGTAATACTCAAGTCGAAATTTATTTTTAAAATCGATTAGAATCAAATACGTGAATTGGATTCCCCAAAAAATATTTCATAGTCTACTTTTCTGTTAAATTTTGATTGGACAAATGAGTTGAATTAAAGATTTTACATTTCCTTATGACTAAAAACATTAGCAGCCTCCGCATGCGTTTGCTACCCTCTAGTAGTCGTCATGTGAGTTTCAATTGAATCACACTAAACGTGTCGTGTACGCTTCTTTCTTAGGCAAGAGAGTACAAAAGTTAGGAAAATGTTAATTAATTTTCTAATCACGACCTAATCTTTTTTTTGAACGGTAACAAAGGGGAAGAGAGATACAAGCAACACCTAATTCTATTACTTTAGGTATATTTAAAGGAAAAGTTTTAAATGACCGTTTAATAGTTGAAATAATATATAGAATGAAAGGTCCTGATTTAATATTAAAGGTGTCAATATCAACTATAAAGAGCTGAAACCTTTTTTTATTATCAACGTGTTCAGGCTTTTAGAGCACTTCACTAATTTTTAGAGCATGTGCAAACTGTTCTAGTCAAGAAAACTTCACGAGGAGTGATCTTTTGGGTCATAGAGAGAATCGAATTAAGGACTCCTGCTTTCTGAAAAATGTGTCTTTTTTAGAAGTGTTCCCTTTTGACCCTAAAACTTATGAAAGAGGGATACTAGAGATCTATAAATAGATGATTCTGTATGGATTTTGAGTTTCTAAAATGATTTCTTTCATACTTGTCAAATACGTTTTCTATAATTTTCTAGGTGATCATCAGAGGCATTCAGGATTGCATTTCAGTGCTACTAACCATAGTGTAGCATACATGCTTAATCTAGACTTATTTATCTTATTCCATTCTATTTGATAGATAAATTATTAAAATTCATTGAGTTTATGCTGTTTGAAAAATCTGTAATTGTTGACCATTTTAATATAACTCTAGATTATTCAATAACTGTGAATGTTCTATGTAATTTCTAGAAACTAGGTTTGTTAAATTCATCTTGAACGGTTGGCTTGGTGGTCAAAACAAACCTTTGTTTGCATAAAGTTTTGGGATCAAGGCCCTCTCAATACAAAAGAGGGTCACTCCCCTTTGTTCTATACCTGACGTGTGCGAATTAAAAAATTTACATATGCCCTAAAAATTAATCAAGTAAAATGCCTAGATATTTGATCTTCAAAACAACTAGATTTGTTAAATTTCATTTTGTTTTGGCTGCTGTGTTTCCTAATTTTACTGCAATAGAAATGAAAATTCCTAGAATGATTTCCTAATTGTGTTACATAAGATATGGAATTTCATGAGATCAATCCAAGTAGATAAATTTCAAATTTAAATTGTTGGTTTATGGATTTGTAAGGTTGGGTAATCTTAATTTAGCACCAACAAACGAAGGAGATTCCATAATCCTCTTCCTCGCCATTTCTAAGTGTCACTGAGTGGATTTCCAATAATTGAAATCACTGGTTCATCAGTGCACAAGCTATGTGGTTTAGATCTTTTGTCTACTCCACCTAAATTTTTGTTGTGGACTGATCTACGTTATCCAGATTTTATTTGTATCCAAATTTATTTGTTCAATTATCCAGAATTTGTTAGTTTTTCCATTTTTCTTCTTCTGGCTTTTTCGTGGTTTCGGTTGTCTAGATCATTTAGATTTGTTGATTTCAAACTATTAAATAATTTTTATCTTCTTCTACTTACACTATTCATTCTACACACTTGTCGTGTTGATGTTGTCGTTGTTAACATTGATTCACTTCTGCTCGACCAAATGACATCATCCTGTTGGATTATCTACTTATTAGTTATTCAATTCAATAATGGACAAATTCAAATGGTGAACCTACTTGAGTTTGAGAGGAGATATTATGATATATTAAAAGCCATTTTAGATTAAAAATTCTCTTAGATTAAGAATCAAGTTTATGTTAATTCCTGATTAAGAGATAGAATTGGCTTAGAATTAATGTAGAGTTTGAGTTTATATATAATTCTTGTGAGTATATTTATACGAGTGTTCTTAAGGAAGGAAAACATGACAACTTTATGAAATTCTTCTTTCTTGAGAGTGTTTTTATATTTTTCAAATGTATGATCTGACTCATCCACCTGCATGTTTGCTTTTTTCTTTCCTCTCTCCTTTTGTTAATTCAAACCCTAGTTCATGATTGGTGGTGTTTAATCTCATTACCGGGTTATTGTTATCTCTGTTGTTGTTATTGTTGGATTGACTCAACTTTCGACATTTGACTATTGATTGTGTGTACGTATTTTAGAACACTTAACTAATCTTCTGAGTATGTAAAAGTCTCACTACCAATATATGTTGGATAACTCTATAAGAAGTAACCCTTTGAGATAGAGTGAAAATCGAGTTCAATTTAACACGAATTTGAGTTATAGAATATATTGATCTTACTTAATAATTTCCACCCCTCAAATAAATTTGATTATTTAAATCCTTAAAAGTAAGGCTGACATTAGCTTTTGGAAGGTAATATCTATATGGGTCAAATGGACGCCATCTACAGTAATTATGTTTAAACTTAAAAACCAGTGTCTTAGTGATCTTTACACTGTATCTATTAGTTAACAGAAACTCCCGATTGTCTGGAAGTTCTCCTCATGAGAGAGGAGAAGAGCACTTTTCCCATTGGTCATTGGTCATTGGCAGAGAGAGGGAGGAGACATGGCAGAGGAGAGAGACCTCTTCACCAATGAGAGAGGAGCCCTACTCTCCTCACTGGAGGAGCACTTCCATCTAGATTCGATGTAAGAACCATAGGGACTTAGCACTAAATAAAGTAATATAGAAATAAAGATATTTTAACATTGATGATGTAAAAGAGGGACCGAGCAGATTTTTCTCTCTATCCATCAACTTCTAATCCAAGTGATAATCTCTCATTTTAGAAAGTGAGATGTGTAAAGCTCGAACTCTCATCATTTCATCTGGTACATCATAAGGACAGTGGATATCACTCATGAGAATTTTACCTTTGACTTCTCACAATTTTTTACACATAAATTCAAAAAAATGTTCAATCTTACAATCATCACAAAAGAAAATTTATTTCAAACCCAAAATAATAATATTATAATTACTTAAGAAAATTTTACAATTTACATTCCAAGCCACATATTGAAGGGCAAAAGAAGGGATTAAGAAAAAAAGATGAGTTTAGGGGAAGAAGTTCATGAGCCTTAGCCAAGAAAATCCGGTTTTGGAAGCTTTGTCTGCCTCTGTGGAACATGAAGTTGAAGAAGGAGCTGTTATTGGCTTAGGACACAAGAAGAAATTTCTTGATCCCAACCCTATGAGTTTCTCCTTTGGATCCAAACCTGCCAAAAACAATAAATAAAATTTGCTAGATTCAAAGCCCATTTCACAAAGGGAGTCAGTGGGCCACACTTTGTATCATCGTGGACTCGTCTTCATCATTCATCAACTGAGCTTGTGTTATTGATCTGATATAGTGTGTAATATGAATAAAAAAAGAATTTTTAAAGATGAAATTTAGTTTATCGAAGGTAGACATCTCACTCACCTAATCTATTAGATATGTGAAAATCTCTCAATCTACGTATACGACTAAAACAAAAGAGAGTGATCCTTTGGAGCTGTGAATAGAATAAAAGGACCCTCTAAGATAAAATATTATTAAACTATTATCTAAAATTAGAGCAAATTTATGAAAATTCATTAAAAATAAAAGAAAACTATAATTAAATTTGGTGAGTTTGAAAAATATAACTTAAATTTTTTTATAGTAATATTTAAAAATTATTAAAATTAAAAATATAAAATATTTATTATAAATATTGTATTAATGTCATTGGCACAACGCATCTATGTGACAGAAAGAACAACAACCCATGTGAATGTGAATATAGTAGTGTGGTATGCTTCTACTTAAAAGTAATATGATAAGTCACATTTATTAGAGAATTTTTTCTTGCAAGTCTTTTATTCAAATGAGTTTTGATTCAAAAGAGAAATGTAAGCCAGATGTTTAAAAATAAATATAAAATCTCTCATAAAAAATCTGACATGTCACTCAGTAAATTTGGCCGGTACGCGTAGATAGAGAGATTTACATGTACTTAGAAGATTAGTCTCAATTCTGATGTGATGTGGCGATGGCCGATCATCTTAACACGGACAAAATCTTTTAGGAGACAAAAGATGAAGTGAAATTCCTATTTTACCTCCACCGGTGTACCGCTCGTCAAGTATCGGAATACCAATATACATAATATATACAAGCAGAGTGGCGTATTATCGATGCAATCGGTACTTGATAAGCTATATATCGGTAGAAGTAAAATAGAGATTTCACTCCATCCCATGTCTCCTAAGAGATTTTAGTAAAATGGACGCCCGATGAAAATACCCATATTATCAAATAATAATAATAATAGATCACAAGCACGGATGGTCTTCACTCTTCACAAAAATCAAGTTCATGTGAATTAGTCTCACCCCCGAACTAAGATAGAAATATCTATACTATAAAGAAAACCAGAGCTTTTGATTTTTTTACTTATTCTTTGAAGAACTATTGCTTTTGTTTCCAAACAGTTTCATGGAAACGAACAGAAAGTTAATTTAGTTAATTTCAGTTGTCCTTGCAATAAATAAAGACTGCAGAAAGAGTAGGGATGGGAAATCTTACATTCTAAGCTGAACTGCGAATAGTGGAGGTCGAACCGGTCCGGCTCGGTCGACGGCAGCAGCGGCCTCCTCCCCTCACGCCTGTACTCACGGACCACCTCCCTCACCAGATCTCCGACCGTCGCCTCCGGCGACATCAGCAGCTGCACCGCTCCAAGGCTCCGCTGAACCGTCACGTTCAGTAGCAGCTTCGTCGGTCTCGGCGGAACGATCGAATCCGACATGGTCCGACCGGAGTGAAGGTCTGGCTGGGTCTTGGGCCGGCGGAGAGGAACTTCCCGGGCGGAGGTTTGGCCGTGGAAGGACTTGGACTTTTGCGACATCTTTCCTGTTTTGCCCTTGTCGTCTTGCCCCCATCTGGCGCTTCTGTTACAAAAGGTCGACATGGCAGGGTGAGGGGTAGAAGGGTGATTTCAATTCAAAAAAGAGAGGAGGAAACTGAGGCGGAGGAAGCCGCTCTCAGGGTCCTCCCTCACCGGCTCGCATAACTAGAAGGACAGAATCCTAAATAAGGGCGCCGGGAAGGGAGAAAGACGGAGCAAAGAAGGAAATCTGAAACTTGGGAAGAAAGGAGCGAGGATGGATTGGATTTAAAGGGTCCAGTTTTATCCGGGCCCTCTTAATCCGATCCAAAATTAACGCCGTCCAGTTTAACGGGAGAAAGTGAGAAACAACAGACCATCTTATTTTACTGTTCTCTCGATCAATGGACCCATGTCAGGCCCATTCACTGATAGATTTAATTTAGTTTAAAAATTATTATGTTTTTTATTTAAATTTAGATTTAATCTTGATTGGTGTCTATTTTATGCATGCTCATGCAGGTGAAACTTGGGTCAAGTTTTAATCTGACCTAAGAAATTAGTGAGTTTGGGTTATGTATTTGTATATTTCGAATCAGATCATGTTGGGAAAAAAACTTCAAAATTTGGGTCTTAGGTTGAAAATTTTTAGATCAACTCGACAAAATCCGAATGCACCAAGTTATAAAATAGTAACTATTACTGATTAGGGCTGGAACTCAGGTCGGGCCAGGTTGGGTCAACACTCAAGTTGTATAATTCGAATGGGATTAGATTGGGCTCAATAAATTTTGACATGAGTTCCTGTTTGAGTTTCACCCCTACATCCTGAACGTAGGATTGAGGATCAAAACAGGTGTCTCTATCGTTATTTAATTTTATTTTAGTCTTAAAAAATAAAAAATTAAGGTAATTCAAAGAATTTTATTTTGAATAGTTGGATGGCTTCTTGATGCTCTGTAGCACCATTCTTTTTTACTTAAATTATAAAGGTGTATTTTACTCTTTTTTTACATAATCCTATAAAAGTTAAAACATCCATACTTTTTAACTTAGAAATTGACTAGACCTGTCTTTAAGAAATTCAGGAGATACTCACCGTTGGGTAGTTTAGCTGGTGGCCTCTCCCATTGGGAAGGGAGAGGTCACGAGTTTGAGTCCCATTAATCTTTATCCGAGAGTGTAGGGTGTATATTGCTTCCCATGGGAATTTTAGGAAGGTTATAGCCAAGGCATAAGTTGGAGTGGTGGGCCTGAGGTTTCTCCTCAATGTTCAAAAAAGAAGAAAGGAAATTCAGTAGATAATGATTTTCAGCTATGTAGTATATATCAACTACGAAGGCGTCAAATATTTATCAAAGAAGATTATTTAACTATTTTATAACAAATATAGTGCATCAACAAAGAAGATTATTTATTTAGATAGATATTTCATAGATTTGCTAAAAATTCAATAGGCAAAGCACTTAGAAAGGTTGGGAATGGGGAAAAAATTATTCTCTCAAATATGCAAAACTATATAAATACTCTTTACTATATGCAAGAAAAAATGCTAAAAGTCTACTTTAATATTTAATAATTAATATTAGAAAATATTGACTATGGACTACTTTAGGCAATTTCATGATTTGCATAACACGATATTTCAAGGAAGAAGAAATATAATTCAGTTGATATAAGTTTATAGGATTAAATTAAAGACTTCCATAATCTAAACTCAATGCAATTTCTTTATTTCTTCTTTTCTTAATAAAAACTACAAACAACTTTAAGATTTCATTTTTTTAAAATGCAAGTTATAAAAATTGTAAATTTGAAATATCAAATTGAAATACTATTATGGATCCAATTTTAATCTTCTCAGTAAAATTATTAAATAAAAAATAAAATAAGAAGAAAAAGAGAAATATAGGGATGCATGGGAGAAAGTAAAAGGGTGAAAAATGACAAAAAAACAAAGTAAGAACCGAGAGCAAAGAGGTAAAACAAAGAAGTAACCTTTTTAAATCTACCTACGCCATCCAACTATTTTTTTTTTATTTCACGCTTTTAGTAGACCAAAATTTATTTATAAGCTCAATTTATAATCACTTGATCTTGATAATCAAAACCGACAAGTATATTTAATTTAATTTTTTTTTAAGAATACATAAAGATTTCGGCCATTAAGATTAATTAACCAAAATTGAATTTGAAGCTAAAATTAGGTCACATATATCTTATCAAGTCTACTTTCAATTTGTACGATTGTATTTTCATATGGTGTTTACAAAAATTAATAAGATAAAAATGTAGCAGGTGTGACCCATTGTTTTTCTATATATAAGTCCATATACCAATTCTTTAATTATATTATGACGAAAATAACCTCTCCACTCTTACTTTACTAATTTTCTATTGTTAGCGGCAAATTAAAGGAACTTTCAGAATGATTCATCAATCAAAATTTTATTCTCATATTATAACTTGATAATATCTGATTCTAAATGACGATGATGATGATAATAAAAAAGTCATATACATTATAGTTAATCTATATTTTACTTGAGGGCTACATTGTGTTATAAGGAGTGCAATTGAGTCCGGTTTTGGCTTAGTGAGCTTCGACATCAGGTGAGGTCACGAAGGCTTGAATCTGACACCTCCTTCCCCAATAATTATGATATTTATTTGTTTTCAACCTAATTTAGGTCCCTCCCCAATAATTTATCTGATTTTTAGGTCATCTTTATTGGCACCAACAAAAATAAAGAAATAAATAATAAGCCAAAATATCACATTTTCATATACTTCACATTTATTTTAGTTGTAAAGTCACCGAATAAATTCAATATTTCATAGTTGAGTTGAAAACCATCAAGTTCCAGTGAACCAATATGAAAATCAAATCAAATATTTTCAACCCTAGGGATGCAACTCAAGCAGGCCATGCTAAGTTTTGGGCTTGCCCAAGCCTAGTCTGAATTGCAATTTAAGGTCGAAGCTCAAGTCTGGGCCTAAGTTTATCCATTTTAGTCAAATCAAGCTTGGCCTAAATTTTATTTTTAATTTCGGAGCTCCATTTTCAAGCTTGAAATATATATATATATGCGGTGGTTTATTTGAGCTCAAGCTTGATTAAGTCTAAAATAGAATTTCCTATGTATATTCTATAAAATATAGATTAGATGTTACATAAATTGAAGTTTACATAAAATTCTCAATATCAGCATCAAATTGCCCACAATGTAGCTTAACTGGTAATCTTCCGTCTCAGGAAACGGGAGATATTAGGTTCAAGCCCCATGACCTCACCTGGTGTGTCCTAAAGACAGTGAGTATCATCTGTAAGGGTTTTCCGCAGTTCTTCACACGTAAATTCAAAAAAAAAAATTAAATTAAATTAGATTTTGTAAAATGTGGCTCAAAAATTGTCCTTTCATGTACTAGCCCCAGTATGACTTGAATTCAAACTCGGCCTTGACATTCTGGGGCCAAAAAATGAGCTTGCCTGAGCCTGATCATTCTAAACCTGAATTTTTTCAGATTTTTCATACAGACTTGGGTTATTGCTGGATCCAAGTTGAACCCCTATGCAACCTCTTCCCATATGATCGTTTGCTATCTTTTATGGCTTTATTTTTTTAATAATAATATGACTTGTCACAAAAGATTTGCCTTTCACATAAAGTATGATAAAATGTGGTTCTATTGATATTTTCAGTCGAACCTCTACTTCTGATAGTGTCAAAATTGTAGGAAGATGAAATATTCATAACAATTCTATGGTATCTCACAATTTTCAAAGAATTACAATTCAACAAAAACCAGTTTCATACCTGGTTTTGAAAACTAAAACCATGGCCTTCTTAGATGAAAGCTGAAAATTTATTTCATGTATATGCTTTTTATTTTCCACCTCTTCTATTTCTTGATTCATAGGTAGCATAGGGTAGGGGTAGAAAGCAATAAACCTATAACACAAATATTGTAATAGCCAATCTCTGAGAAGAAAAACCACGAGAAAAAGAGAGATGTTATCTACATCCGCTGTATATTTATAAAAGATAAAGAAGAATCTTAACTGTACTAGAAGTCTCAATCTCACTTTAACCTCTCTCTCCTTATTCAACTTCATGCATGTGCAATTTTTTTTTATTTATTACTTTTTTTTTTAACATATCTCTTGGAATGGTTGATAGTAGTATCTATCTAAGCAAGACTGTCCGGTTAGAAAGGCTTGAGTAGTATTGTTGAATATTTGTTGATTAGATTGGAACAGATGTATGCAATTATTGAGATCCAACACCTGAACCCTAACCATTTTTTATTTTTTATTTGATTTTAAAGAACAAGAAGGTTGGAGACTTGGAGGGTTTCACAACTCTAAATCTTTAAAATTAAATTTTTTATTTAAAAAATTTAAAGGTTTTAAATTAAATATTGGTAGGATGTAGAAGTGAATCTCCATCTCTCGAGTCTTAATATATGGTCATAGTTTTTCATCTGGCAAAGTTCTTAATTAACCTGCCAAATTGATCCAACCCAAAAATAAACAAAACTGGTCACTAGATAGAATCAAATTGGGTGGATTAAATTTTGAACTGATTAAGTTGAGTTGATTGATTTGTTGAGTCAACCCAAGCGATCATGTACCTAGTTAATGGGTAGGGTCAAATAACTATCACGTTACTAGTAGATTTAGCAGGGCCTAAGTCAACTAAGTGAAACTTTAATTTGATCACTTCATTGACTAGATTAAATCTTTAAATAAACTAATAGATTGATATTTGGTAGAATTTGATTGTTACTTGAGTAGATGTTAGTAACATGGAATGAAATATCGGCCAATACATATCGAGTTTTTGAACTTGATATGTATCGGCTGATACGGTAGGTATTGGATGTACAATGATGATATCAGCTGATATCATTAAAATTGGTATCAAAATCAGAGTTTTTTTCTAAAAAAAAATGATGTTAGTTTTTTCCACCACTGAAATTTGACTGATATTTGTCTATATTTACAGTTTTTTCGTCTAGAATTTTGTTTATATTTTTTTAACACCATTTCTAATATTTTTTGATTTGTTTAATAAAAAACAAAAAAAACCCAACCGACATTTGAAAACAAAACAAAAAAAGGAGGAGAGAGAATGATATCAGCCACATCAATTTTGTAAAATTGAGATTTATACTCCTCCGTTAGTAATATGAATCAATGTTATCAAACCCGACCCGACCCGAAACACGGGTTGGGTCATTTTAAGACCCTTTTGGATTAAAAACCCTCTACGACCTGCGGGTCAATCCGGTTTTTCTAATAAACCTGTGACTCTTAACAACCCTTAGGTTTCTTTAAATGAAGAAAATGAAGATGAAGATTTGGATTTTTTTTAGAATATGATTTTTGGATTATTAATTTTTAGTATTTACAATTGGGTTTGTGAGAAGAAAAAATATTTTTATGAAATATAACTTTAGTTAATAATTTAATATTATTTATAACATTATATTAATAGCACGGGTTTGACCGGTTTTGACTATGGGTCAACCCGGTTAAACTTTATTTAACCCACCCTCCCATCAAGACAGGTCGCTCCACGGGCAGGGTTTTAAAACATTGATATGAAATTGATGATTATTTACTTATAGATAATGATCACTCATAACTATACTTATGTTGGTAACTTTTATTAGAAGTTTCACAATTATTTATGAAAAATGACTTACTTTTGGTGATTTAATAACTATATAACTTTTTAATAGTTTTATATTTGTAAGATCCATCTATATAAATTTATTAAAAATAACTGTTTAAATTTGAACTAGGTCATTCAAAAGCCTAGCATCAGAAAATATGATTTTGGTCTATGTTTTGGGCACTAAAGTAAAAAAAAAGAAATCTTCTAAAAGTTTAACATATAATATTTCAGCCTTTAAAAGGAATAAGAAGAAAATTTTAATGAAATATAGTTACTTCACAGTTCAAGATCAGAGTATGCAATTTAATATACATTACAAAATATTTATTTAGTTTGTTTTTTACTTCAATAAATTTGCGGTTTGTGTTTGTTAACTTAAATAAAATAAGATAATTTATTAAATATAGTTTGACTTTTTTTTGAAAGATTCATAAAACTAAATTAATTTATTGATAAATCATTATCACTCTTGTTGGGCCAAAGCTGAATCCTCTGCTGTGCAAGGAACTTAAGTTTCTGGGCCAGATCTTTAAGCATCCATAGCCGAGTTCAGTAAGATGTAGACGGGCTCTACATAGGCACAGGCCCACGACAATAAAGAGACTCCCCTTGCATAGCATATTGGGCAACAACACCCCTATGCGGATCCCATGTAATGAGTCCATTTAAAATCTCTATCCATGTAATGAGTCCATTGAAAATCTTTATGCTTTACATATCCCATAAATTTCGGCATCATGCTGGGCCATGAAGACATGGTGTTTATATATATTTTTTGGGCGGTGAAACTTGGGTCAGGTTTTAACCCGACCTGCGTGACCCAATCCGAGAAATCATTGGGTTTGTGTTATGTATTTGTATATTTCGGGTCGGTCACATTGGAGAAAAAACCCACATGAAATTCGGGTCAGGTTGAGTTGAGAAATTTCACATCAACGAAACCTGACCCGAGTGCATCAAGTTATAAAATAGTAGTGATTAGGGCTGATACTCGACTCAGGTACGGTCGGGTAAACACTCAGGTTTAGTCGGGTTAGAAATTCAAATCGAGTTAAGTTGAGTAATTCAGATCCACAATTTAAGAAGCAGCTGAATATGCAATTAAGTTCTAGTTGCTAGCAGTCCAATTCTAAATTTGGAAGTGTTTGTGTACTAGGAAAGGCAGATGGAAACCATAAATTCATAAGTACATCATGCTGGAAATGTTGACAACTTGTTTGAATCCCCATTTGCGAGGAATTTATACTAAAATAAGGAAATGATGAGGACATCATAGAGGAAGGAGAAAATGAAAATGAATTGGACGAGGGGATTGAATTGACTCTCCAATTTTTTGACAATTTTGATAGGCAGAAAACTTGGCCAAAAGGAGTCAATTGGGCCCCCAATTGTGCCCATTAGATGCCCATGGGCCTACCATATAGACCCTAGGACCCAATTATGGTGTTTCCATATCCAAATACCTAATTGCATGGCCTATATGTTGAGGAGAGAGAAATTGGAGAATGGACTTCCACCTACTTGACACATTTTACTTGTTTTTCATTAAACCTGAATGTTTTTTATATTGTACTATTTTTTTTTTTAAAAGAAAGAGAGTAAATGGGTCTAATTGAGTTGGATAAGATTTGAGTAAATGGGGTTCAATCTAATTAATAAATGGATAAATGAGTTTAGGTTTAGTTAACTCATTTACTTTTGAAGTAGAATAGAAAGGGTCGACACAAAAATTAAATAGATGAGATTTCGGCTTTAAAATTTGATAAAAGGATCGACTAGACCCAATCTAAATATGACCCAACCGAATCCATTGCCGGGTCCATGTGGTCTTGCACTAGCCCTTGAACTGCCTACTGACCATAATTGTTCTTTTGCATTGACTATTGGCCAACATTTGATTAAATCTTGTCTCTCATAGTCTCTCTAATAGGGCTAGAAAGGTAAATTTTGCATGGGTTTCCGAGTTTATCTTGAAATAGGGTTTTTCAGTTTAAGATTTCTCTTATCTTATTTGGTAATTATAATGAAAAAAATAATAAGACGGAAAAAACTTACCCTAAGAAAAAGGTAAAGTGATTACCTCTTGCAGTGATGGGGTTTTTAGATTTGTGCTAGAGATGAAAAACATGAGATTTTCTAATCCCTTCCTTCATTACCAAACGGGGATAAATGAGGGTTATTCTCATTTTCACACCTCTCCCCGCCATCCAAATACAGCCTTTACATTGATGACCTATGTAGCAGCTAGATATCACCTTAAATGGACATTTATCAAGACATTTAAGTTTTCTAGATGGGTTGAGTGAAAAAGAATTTTTTAAATTCAATTTCAAATAAATAGAACAAAGACTTCAATAATGAGAATATCATAATCTTAATATTCGAACTCATATCCTTTGCAATAATGCAGTAATGCTGAGAATGGCCCATTTTATTGTGGGTTTATTATGTGGGAGCATAGGCTGGAATTAACTTAACGCAATAGATTTGGTTGAGTTGGGCCTTGTCAATTCCACTTATTTGATCCCTTGACTAAAATCCACACATTTATTATAGGATCTCACCCTTTTGGCCTATATCAAAACCTAAATAAATGGGTTAACCGAACTCTAGCCCATTTACCCATTTGTTATTTGGGTCTGATTTGTTTATCAATTTTAATCCACTATTTAGACCCATTGACCTTTTTAAAATTTGATGCGTAAAAATGTCTATAAGTGTCTTCAAATTACATGATAATGTCTGTAAATGACCCATGGGCATAAAAATTTGAATAAATGGATCAACTTATCTACAGCAATTTAGCCATTCAATCATTTATCAAATGAGTTGGGCCAACTTAACCCATTTTTTTTTTTTTAGCGGTAACGAGTATAAATATATTAAGGGAGAAAGAGAAATAAAACAGGGATAGAATCGATGGATCTAAAAGACTAAGACTCAAAGAAAACCAACTAGAAGAAAGGGGAAGAAAACAAAAAAGAGACCCACGAAAAACAAATACTCCAGAAGACACTCCAAAGTGGCAAATAAGCCAGCAACCCTAAATGCATAGCTACAACCTGACTGAGATGGGCAACAATTTCTCTTCTAAGAAGTCATCCATACACCCACGAAGATGGACAACAACTTCTCCTCTTATTCAAGAGACCGAGATCCCAATAAAGAAGACACTAAAAAATCTTAACTAGGGCCTTCATTTGTAAAATCTTCGGATTCTCAATATCTTTTGCAGTCTAAACTGTTGACTATAATGAACAGGGCTTAAAACTCTTTTTATTTTAGAAGGGGTGGGTAATCAATCTTTGTTCCTATTTTCTGCTACCTGAATATCAGAGATAGCTTGAACACTATTATCAAACTCGATCTCCAACTTTTTGCTTATATCTAAGATTGATCTACAATCTTCTTCCGAATAACTCCTAACCATCAGAGAAATTAAACCATCATTCTTTGGTCCTTATTAGAGACAAACTCTAACGTACCAACTGGTTTGGTGTGGTTGATGGGCTTAAAATAAGACTCAAACCATCCTTACTAGAAGCCTTATTTTCAAGCTGTGTTTGCCTCAATATCTTGTCCATGACACCCTGAGAAGATTGAGTGCAAAGGCCCAAATGGCACTGTATGTTTTGGGCTTAATAGTTAGTCCTTAGCCAGGCCCAGATCTAAATTTTAGGGCATGATCTATTGGGTAGGCCCATATCAATCTTTGCTAAATGGGCTCCTGGTCCATGTCCTTATTTTCACACAAAGATTTTTTATAAAGTGTCAGTGAACATCCTGAAAATCTCATCTTTCAGTAAATAAAAAAAAAAAATAGTGAAATTGAGAACCATTTTGTTTTTTATTTTTAAGAAACTATCTCTTTTTTTCTTAAAAAAAATGGCCTTAAAAATAGAAATATTCAAGAAGCCCTAAAATTCTCCATATGTAAACACACGCAATTTTTTATCAAACATTCCATTTCTTGGCCTAACAACTGCTCTATGCTCCAACCCTTAGAAATCCACACGTGTGTTCTCTCTTAAGTTGTATGATGTAGCCACATCATTCCTATTTTCAATATTCAGGACTTATTCTTGTCCATGAGAGAAGGGTTATTCAATTTAACGAAGATCAAAATAGATTGATTTTTTTTTTATTTAATTAGGGTTATTCTTCTCCTATCGTCTCACTCGACTAATTTTCGAAGTATATGTAAACCTTTCAATCTGCACATACCAGATAAATCTATGGAAAGTGGTCCGTTGAAATAAAGTGAGGATCAAACAGAAGCCTCTCGCTTTTTGAGACAGATTCTTGGTCGCCACTCAAACCGAAATTGATTTTATTGTACAATCAAGTGGTTGGTGTTTGAATAGTCCTACTATTTGATCAAAAGATTTTGTAAATAGTTATGATCAGTCAAGCCACATTCACATCTAGATAGCCAATCAAAGAATTATAAAAATAGTACACTATTTAAAAATCATTTATAATACAAATGCAACAATTGGCTAAAGTTAGTAGTTTTACTTGTTTCACCTAACTCATACCATTATACATTGCCGACACTGAAAAAAAAATCTTTGGCTATCATTGTCTGTGTCATATCATTTGGACATTTCCATTACCCTCTTCATGGAAAAAAGTATCCAACAATATTTAAAACCCAAAAAAGCCCTTTAAAACTCTATAGAAATATTTTGGTTTTGGCTGATATAATGAAGTATTTTAGAATTAAGATATTTATCTATGAATAATATACTTAATGTACAGATCAAACTTTTATTATTGTACCTAAAACAATAAATTTAAATTTTCACCTAGTAGAAAGTAATATTTTAAATTCAATTATGAAATGAAATTGATGAAAATGATGCTAATAGAGACATTCTTTTGGCAATTGATTTGGACATAGATATTTTTGTTAAAAAGAGTATTAGATAATGTAAATTATGAATATTTTCTTATTTTACCCTTATTATATTATTGATAAATTAAAAAAAAATGAGAAAGTCTCATGTCCTCTTTAAAAAAATACAGTGTCCAAATCAATTTCCTTTTGTTTTCCTTCTTTTTTCTCAAGCGAAAAGATAAATAAAATTTTGTGCCTTCGAGCATTTGAAAAGGTTGTGACTTTATTTTTCCATGTTTACAAATCATGAATTATTTAAGGTTCTAACTATTAGATACCTCATCACCTTGATTTCTTAATATAATACAGCAAAAGGTCAAAATAACATTTTTATCATTATAAATCATCCAACGAAGACAGGGTCAAAAGCTAAAAAGTTATTTTTCGCCTTTATGCTTCTTCTTTTCTCAAGAATCAAAAAGTTGTGAATGAATTATTAATGAAAAGATGTCACATCACTTTAAAAAAAATATATTTTAGACTTTCAGTACTTTCCCATCCATGTTAGTCTCAATAGTCAGTCATATCATTTAACTACCTTCCATCATTGACTATTCCTAAATAAGTTGAAAGCAATCGTCATGCCACTAGAGACAAAGATTTTACTAAGTTTATCTGCATTGGTCGATATACCAATAATATACAAGTATCATTTTACCATAGAAAAGAGTGTCAATCTGAACTCTAAACTTTCTTTTCCAATAAATGGGACACCATCGGCGTCTCTTTCATTCATTTTTTTATTATAAGGTGTCTAGGGCTTTTAGAGTCACCCAACTAATTCTCAGACAAGTGATCCTTTAGGTGGAATGAGAACCGAACTCTAAACTCCCACTTTTTCAAAATGGTTTTTGGCCATCACTCCAATTCGTTCAGGTTCTGTTTCATTTTAAATGAAAGGAGGTTATATAAGTTTATTGCATAAATCAACAATTAGAAAAATTCTTAAATTTTAAAAATTAATACCCTATATATCTAGATGAAATGTTAACAATTGATATTAAATTTCACAAGTCCATAATGACCCAAAAGTGTTTAGATTATCCACCTTAGAGAAAGGGTTTTCTACTTTAAAATTGGTGGGACCCACCACGAATATGAACCCATAGAAGGGCCAGCTGGCCTCATTTACCAACTCTCATGAGGCCATGATGAAGAATAAGAACTTTTGGAAGGAAAACACATCCACCACCATAAGTTTTTTTTTTTAAATTTTTTTTAATGGAATGTGCACATAAATTGTAAACAAAACAGTACATGATTTGGTTTAGTGGATTGTGTCCTTCTCTTGGCTTTTAACTTGTAAGTGAGAAAAAGAGAAAGATGAGGCTCTTCTTCTTGTCAAAGAAAAGTATGAAGAAATGCTGCCAGTGGTTTTCAGTGAGTGGCTTTTATGTTAGTCTCGTACAACTTTATCAAGCTTTTCAATGAAGATGGCAATGGTCCCCCCCCCCCAAGTGGATAGTGGCTTGGATTCAATTCATGGAGGCATGAGTAGTTGGGGCCACCACAGCACAGGTTCCTCTCCATTTCTATGGCTTTAGCTTATCTATCAAAAAAGCAAAAGTAAACCTTATAAGATTTTATTTTTTACACTGTATGTCTACTATTATTAATTTTATTTTCAAATCATGTTCTAAAGTGACATCTTCTGATCAGATGAATAATTAGGGCTTCTCACATCAGGTTGAGTCAGGTTTTAATAAACCCAATTTAACCCATGTCAAAAATTAGTGAAACTGTCTCGACCCGATCCAAATTGCTGACTCGAGTTACAAAACTTAACCCGTCCCGAATTTCTGATCCGACTCAACGCGAGTGCTGTTTTATAACTTGGTGCACTCGGGTCAGATTGTTTTTAAATTTTTCAATCAGTTCCAACTCAAATTTCATGCGGGTTTATTTTTTCCCAACTTGACCCGACTCAAGATATACAAAAACACAACTCAAAACCATTGATTTCTCGAGTTGAATCATACATGTCGAATTTCACCCCTATGAATAATGTTAATTTGAGGCCCTGTGACTTGATCAACTACTCTCTCCATAATGATCCGAGCCCTTGATTTGGTGGGTCACACAGTCAAGAATCATAGATTCTAAATTTGGGCAATGAACATCATGTTAGTTGGTTTTATTAATAATGGTAAAATTGATATGTCGTAATAGATTTGTCTCCCTCTTGATTGATACATTTCAAAAATAAAAATATATTTTGGGGTTGCAGCTCAAATGCTTATGGTTGTTGAACTCATAATATTTGGAACCCTAATATAATATTTGTTTTTTTTTTTTTTAAATTAATAAAGACCTACGACCACGGATTAAAAAATCGGATTCCTGATACGTAATTATGTAATGCCGATAAAGTTATTCTCTCCTCCTTTTTTTAAACAAAAATTTGGAAAAAAGGAAATCTAATCTGACTATATTTTTGTTGGAAAAAGTTATTTTTATGGAGTGTTAGACTCTTAGAGAGTTGAAATTTTGATACGATCATAAAAATTCAAAAAATTCAAAAAATATCTATTTTTTTTGAAAATAGGAGCGTGAGGAAATACGTAATATTAAATTCATGCTCTCTTGTATTCCAAAATGATATATATCTTCTTTTACAATTTATAATTTTTTTTGCTTTAAAAAGTTCTAAGTTTTATAAAAATAATGGACTATTAGAAAAATCAAACAAACACCTTAAAAACTATATCAATCACATTTAGGGCTCTTCATTTAAGTCCATAAATATTTACATGTCATTTCATTAATTTTATCCACAAGAAAGTCCAAAATGGAAATTATGTTAGAAAACCAGACTTTCAATGATTTCTTAAAAAAAAGTTGAAAAATGACATACACTCTACAAACTATATGAATCATACTAAGACATTTCCATTGAATTCCATATGCACTGGATACTATCATATTAAATTATTTTCACAAAAAAACTCCTAATTCGTTATTATCTTAAGAATCAAAATTAAAAAAAAAATTGATAAAAGTAATTCAAAATTGTCAAATTTTAAAAGAAAAATATTTGATATTGACAGATACTTTCACACTTGAAATACTTTCTTCTAAACCTTCTTAAAATCATACCTAGTGTAGGATTCAACTCGAAAAATAGTTGAAATAGGTTTTTAAAAGAATTAAAAAAATTATATCGATTGATACTGTCTGATATATATTTGATCGAATTATTGGTTGATACAACCACTATATATCTTGAATGATAAATTCGATATATATAGATCGATATTTGTATCGTTGCTTACGACGATCAATATAGAACAATCCAAATGGATTGTTAATTTTGACCCGCATTGAGATTGGCTGTATCATGAAACTCACTCCAATTTGACGTTTCTAGCCATCTGCATGTGTGTCTGCTATACGACGAAATTGCAGCACAAGACACAGAGAAGGTTCCAAATGAGAAAAGTCGGAATCCGAATTGGGCTTTTGGGGCCATTAAAGAATGGCCCACGCCATAGGAATCAGGACTTCAAGGTGATTAAAACTGGTCAAATCTTAAAGTATTTAAAAAACATGATTGATTTAATTAAAATGAAATATTATTAATGTGGGTCAAATTGGGCCAATTATAGGTCAAGTTAAGTCAGACCATGAATCATGAGTTGGGTCGTCTCATTTCACAAGTTAGAGCAAGTCACGGATACTTTAAATCTGTGAGAGTTGGCTTGAGGGTTAAAAACTTTAATAAGTTGTGGGAGATTTGGATTCAAGTCTCATTCTCAACATATAAATGTCACTCTCCTTATTTTTATCTGGTGTATATGGATAGGGAGGTTTGCACATGCCCCAATGGCTTAGTCAAGTGCTCTAAGAGGTTTGGATACCTTAGACTTCAAAAAAGAAGTCACTGTTACTCTAATGAGTTAGATCATCACTCCAAGCATAGTAACATGGGTCATATATAGGTCTTATATATGTTATAGGTGAAATTATTGGTCGATACATATTTTTGTATTTTTAGAAAATCAATGCGACCGATGCCAGCTATTATCAGCCAATACATATCGGTTCTTGCTACTTTTTTCTTTTTATTTTAAAAAGCAATTTTGACCAATTTCTGAATTATTTTCACAAATTCTTTTGAATTTAAAAAGGTTTAAAAGAAATTTATTCAATTTTAAAATTACTTTCATCAGTTTTGACTATTTTGAATTATTTGAATTATTTTTTTTGAGTTTCAACTCCAGGATAATATCAAATTTTAATTTTTATGTAAGTTGTAGAAACTATTTGAGAGTTGTTTTTTACTTTTTTTTTTTCTTAGAAAAGTATAGAAATGTCAATATGATAAAGTGATTGTCCCATCAAAGGAGTTTGACACAAAACAATAAAGAATATTTTTCCAACCACTTCCAAAAATACTCGTATAATCAATCTTAAAAAATTTAACCTTAAATCATGTTACGAGAGCATTAAGTAGAACTCCAGACATATATAGTTCTCTACAATTTGTAAACATAAGATGACTAAAGAACTCGAGCTTAAAATGTAACACCCCGCCCTTTTCACTCTAATTTTCAGAGTTTATTTTTTTTTTTTTTTTTAATATAATAATCATGTGATCGGGGCGAAGTGTCACGACGCGAGTTAAGTTCGGATCTCTAAATCCGACCCTTAACTGGTCAAGCCCATGTGCGTATGAACTAAGTCCATAAAACTGATCCGCACATGGTATATATATAACTTGCGGAATTAACTTAGTCTAAATCTAACTGAGGTTATAATAGAACCTATGACTAATCCAATTTTCCATTCTTAGATAGCAAAGTACATAACTTATTTTCTAAAATTACTAATCAATCTTAACTATTCGTTTAATAAAATCATCCAACATAAAACAAACCATAGCATCTATCTTAACTACTTATTACAAGCCAACATAACTAATTACCAAATTACATTGTTCAAATATATCAAATATCAAGTCCATAAAATAGTCCATTCATAATCCATTCCATTAATTCAAACCGCCCAAATTTCCGTACTTGGTCCTCTTCTCGATTCACGTTCTTCCCTTTCCCTGCATCATCCACTAAGGGTATAGATAGGGCGTTAGATCAACGCGCCCAGTAGTGTTTCCGAATAGGGCTACCACATGGTTAGTCAAAAACATGCAAGTAATATAATAGTAAAACATGTGTGACAAAATCCCATAAAATATGCTATGTATGAAATGAACATGTAATGAGTCCCACCCATCACCATTCATCATAGCCATCACTTGACGGGATTCTCATCGTCAAGGTAACCCACAGTGGTCTTTCGGACGCCCCGACGGAGTGTGGCCTCCGGATTCCTCCTGATGGGATTCTCATCATCAGGGTACCCCACAGTGGTCTTTCGGACGCCCCGACGGAGTGTGGCCTCCGGTTACAACACCATTATCCCATGCCATGCATGAGATGTCTATGCAAACATGTCATTTAGAAACATAACTTTACAATCATATAGGATATCAAAATCAACATAAAACAGCATATTAAACAGTGGTTACAACAAAGGTAGGAAACCTACAATAGTTTACTTTGTTCGACCCTTCCTTTGGACCGTCTTCCAATCACGGCTTGTTCACCGTTCTAAAAATCCGAATACCCTATGTACATGGCAGCAAGTTAATCATTTGACCATATAATTCTAATTTGATCTAAAACCCAAAAATCTACTTAAACTTCCATGTCCTATCTTAGCCATAAAACCCCATAGTTTTGGTCCTTTTAAACATGTTTTGTTGGTCTCATTTAGACATAGGATAACAGTATAATGTTACCATGTTTTTACCTTTTAAAACCATCCAATAAGTCCATCACTTTGTATGATTTCCATTTTGCAAAACTCCATCCAAATATCCACATAACAGTCCATGGGGTTCGGCCATACTCATGGCCGAACCCTATGGTTCTCTTAATGGAAACCCACCAATATTTATCTATGAAATTAATCAGCAATTTAACATAAGATAAATATGGTTCAGTCATGTCATATCTACTCCAAAACAGTAAGCTTAATTCCATATAAAAATCTTTTAAAAGCCCCACTCCAAAATATGCATTTTTGACTTTCAAACACCATAGAATCCACCAATTTTCTCATGGGGTTCAAATTAATAATAACCCATAACTTAAGCATTGGTGTTTCTTGAAATAAATCATATCTTCCCACATGATTTTAAACCCAAATCCATCCTCAAAACAGTCCATGGTTTTGGTTCAAAAAGACCATCCAACTTAACCCAATCTTTTCATGGAAATGTCATACCATATCATGGGGTTGCCAACCCAATTGGCTGAACCTCATGGCCTATGGTTTAGATCTATTTATCCAATTATAAACTTATCTTATTCTTAAATCAAAGCACATAATGATTACTTAAAATCCATTTACACTTAATCCAAATAACTATACAAAACAGTCCATGGGGTTAGGCCATACACATGGCCGAACCCCAAGGTTTCCTTGATGTAAATCTTCCTAACCTACTTACTGATTTTTGGCCACAAAATGACCCATTTGACATATATAAAATTTACCATGTTTTGACATGATTTTTGTCCTTTAAACATCAAACTTAATCCACTTTTTATCATCTAAATAAAAACAGTCCCATACTTGTATGGTTTTAACTTCCAAAACCATCCAATAAATCAATTATTTCCATGGGGTTCGGCCATCCGTGAGGCCGAACCCTATGGTCCATCTTTTTATCTCATTCATTTACCTCCATCCAATATCTAACCCTTGTTAGATTTGGCTATCCAATGGCCGGATCATGATTTTAAAAATTGTTTATCGAAAACCTACCGTTTCCGCGACTCCTCCAATTGATCTTCCCTCCGGCTTGTTCCTTCCCCTTTCTTAGCCTCTCCTTCTTCTTGATTCCTTAATGGTCGAGGACTGATTTAAACAACCAGCTGCTGCTCTAGGTGTTTGGAAAAAAATCAAGGACAGCAAAGAGAGATAGATAGAATATTGGCTTTTAGATGGGAAACCTTGATCTCCCCCTCCTTTGCTCAATGTGTGCTCTTGATTTGGTGAAAGAAAGCAACCAAGGACTGATTGCAAATCAGTGACTAGGTGCTGTTCTCAGTGTTTGGAGAGATGGAGGATGCCCAAGAGAGAAAGAGATAATGATAGAGAATGAATTCCTCTTGACTAATCAACTTCAGCCCAAGGTTTAACCTTGTGTAACTCACCTCTCCATAATTAAAATCCTTTAAGTTCCTTGGGGTTTCATCTATGGAATGAAACTCCCCCCCTAGCATCCAATGTCTCTATTATCTTTGGAGGTGATTGTTTGCATTCTCTCCATTATCCTTGCATGTGCAACTCTTAAAACAGCCACCCCACTTATCTCCATTGTAGCCGTTACATGCATGCAATGTTCTCAAGCATCCAATGTCCAATGGTTAGTAGTTTTGATTACAAAACAATAAAGGGAAAAGATGTACATAAACGGGTCGAAAATCATAATTGGGTCAAATTTTGTTAAATGGGTCAAAGAGGCCAAATTGGACCCAATGGGTTGTGGTTGACAAGTTTGACCATTAATTGAGCTCAAAGCTTAATTGGGTGAAGATGAGTTAAATGTTTGAGTTGAATTTGAGTTGCAATAAATGATGGAGTTTAGTTGAGTGGACTTTATTAGTTGAGTTACATTAATTAATGAGTTGAGTTTGGGTGAGTTAAATTAATGAGGTAGATGGAATAATTATTTTAATGAGTGGAGTGTGTGTAAGATGGTGGTGTGGGCTGGTGGTAGGTTTTAAACACAAAAAAAAAAAAAAAACATTGGCTGCATGGGAGGCATTACCATGCATGTAACTCCCATCTAAATAATGAATGAAATGAGAGTTACATTTTGGAAGTTATAAAGGTGGGAGGTTTATTTCAAATGTAAATGGTAGGCAGGTTGGAAATGGTTGGGTGTACCTGGTTTGGGTCTTCAAAGGACAGCCAATAGATAGGTTTATAATCCATGCATGTAACTCCCATTCAAGTGATAAAGGAAATGAGAGTTACATTTTGAAATTCACATCATGGGACATTGGATGCTTGAGAACATTGCATGCATGTAACGGCTACAATGGAGATAAGTGGGGTGGCTGTTTTAAGAGTTGCACATGCAAGGATAATGGAGAGAATGCAAACAATCTCCAAAGATAATAGAGACATTGGATGCTAGGGGGGGAGTTTCATTCCATAGATGAAACCCCAAGGAACTTAAAGGATTTTAATTATGGAGAGGTGAGTTACACAAGGTTAAACCTTGGGCTGAAGTTGATTAGTCAAGAGGAATTCATTCTCTATCATTATCTCTTTCTCTCTTGGGCATCCTCCATCTCTCCAAACTGAGAACAGCACCTAGTCACTGATTTGCAATCAGTCCTTGGTTGCTTTCTTTCACCAAATCAAGAGCACACATTGAGCAAAGGAGGGGGAGATCAAGGTTTCCCATCTAAAAGCCAATATTCTATCTATCTCTCTTTGCTGTCCTTGATTTTTTTCCAAACACCTAGAGCAGCAGCTGGTTGTTTAAATCAGTCCTCGACCATTAAGGAATCAAGAAGAAGGAGAGGCTAAGAAAGGGGAAGGAACAAGCCGGAGGGAAGATCAATTGGAGGAGTCGCGGAAACGGTAGGTTTTCGATAAACAATTTTTAAAATCATGATCCGGCCATTGGATAGCCAAATCTAACAAGGGTTAGATATTGGATGGAGGTAAATGAATGAGATAAAAAGATGGACCATAGGGTTCGGCCTCACTGGATGGCCGAACCCCATGGAAATAATTGATTTATTTGGATGGTTTTTGGAAGTTAAAACCATACAAGTATGGGACTGTTTTTATTTAGATGATAAAAGTGGATTAAGTTTGATATTTTTAAAGGACAAAAATCATGTCAAAACATGGTAAATTTTATATATGTCAAATGGGTCATTTTGTGGCCAAAAATCAGTAAGTAGGTTAGGAAGATTTACATCAAGGAAACCTTGGGGTTCGGCCATGTGTATGGCCTAACCCCATGGACTGTTTTGTATAGTTATTTGGATTAAGTGTAGAATGGATTTTAAGTAATCATTATGTGCTTTGATTTAAGAATAAGATAAGTTTATAATTGGATAAATAGATCTAAACCATAGGCCATGAGGTTCAGCCAATTGGGTTGGCCGAACCCCATGATATGGTATGACATTTCCATGAAAAGATTGGGTTAAGTTGGATGGTCTTTTTGAACCAAAACCATGGACTGTTTTGAGGATGGATTTGGGTTTAAAATCATGTGGGAAGATATGATTTATTTCAAGAAACACCAATGCTTAAGTTATGGGTTATTATTAATTTGAACCCCATGAGAAAATTGGTGGATTCTATGGTGTTTGAAAGTCAAAAATGCATATTTTGGAGTGGGGCTTTTAAAAGATTTTTATATGGAATTAAGCTTACTGTTTTGGAGTAGATATGACATGACTGAACCATATTTATCTTATGTTAAATTGCTGATTAATTTCATAGATAAATATTGGTGGGTTTCCATTAAGAGAACCATAGGGTTCGGCCATGAGTATGGCCGAACCCCATGGATTGTTATGTGGATATTTGGATGGAGTTTTGCAAAATGGAAATCATACAAAGTGATGGGCTTATTGGATGGTTTTAAAAGGTAAAAACATGGTAACATTATACTGTTATCCTATGTCTAAATGAGACCAAAAAACATGTTTAAAAGGACCAAAACTATGGGTTTTATGGCTAAGATAGGACATGGAAGTTTAAGTAGATTTTTGGGTTTTAGATCAAATTAGAATTATATGGTCAAATGATTAACTTGCTGCCATGTACATAGGGTATTCGGATTTTTAGAACGGTGAACAAGCCGTGATTGGAAGACGGTCCAAAGGAAGGGTCGAACAAAGTAAACTATTGTAGGTTTCCTACCTTTGTTGTAACCACTGTTTAATATGCTGTTTTATGTTGATTTTGATATCCTATATGATTGTAAAGTTATGTTTCTAAATGACATGTTTGCATAGACATCTCATGCATGGCATGGGATGATGGTGTTGTAACCGGAGGCCACACTCCGTCGGGGCGTCCGAAAGACCACTGTGGGGTACCCTGATGATGAGAATCCCATCAGGAGGAATCCGGAGGCCACACTCCGTCGGGGCGTCCGAAAGACCACTGTGGGTTACCTTGACGATGAGAATCCCGTCAAGTGATGGCTATGATGAATGGTGATGGGTGGGACTCATTACATGTTCATTTCATACATAGCATATTTTATGGGATTTTGTCACACATGTTTTACTATTATTACTTGCATGTTTTGACTACCCATGTGGTAGCCCTATTCGGAAACACTACTGGGCGCGTTGATCTAACGCCCTATCTATACCCTTAGTGGATGATGTGAGGGAAGGAAGAACGTGAATCGAGAAGAGGACCAAGTACGGAAACTTGGGCGGTTTGAATTAATGGAATGGATTATGAATGGACTATTTTATGGACTTGATTTGATATATTTGAACAATGTAATTTGGTAATTAGTTTATGTTGGCTTGTAATAAGTTAAGATAGATGCTATGGTTTGTTTTATGTTGGATGATTTTATTAAACGAATAGTTAAGATTGATTAGTAATTTTGGAAAATAAGTTATGTACTTTGCTATCTAAGAATGGAAAATTGGATTAGTCATAGGTTCTATTATAACCTCAGTTAGATTTAGACTAAGTTAATTCCGCAAGTTATATATATACCATGTGCGGATCAGTTTTATGGACTTAGTTCATACGCACATGGGCTTGGCCAGTTAAGGGTCGGATTTAGAGATCCGAACTTAACTCGCGTCGTGACACTTCGCCCCGATCACATGATTATTATATTAAAAAAAATAAACTCTGAAAATTAGAGTGAAAAGGGCGGGGTGTTACATAAAACCTAAAATATTCAATATTGAGAAATAAAAAGAAAAGAAGAAAGTGATTACAAGAGGACGAAATTTTTCTTGCCATGATAAGTAACTAGCTTAAATTGTAAGTCACATGTGAGGAAAGAACCAAACACCAAAGGCAGTGGGCGAAAGTAGGGGATGAGGCTTTATTTACTCCTATGGTGCAGCACATGGGCTAACATTTTCTCTGTAAAAGTGATAAGTTGGAATACACCAGTCCCAACTTCCACTTTAATACGAATGCAACGGCTCAAGTTTTTCTTAATTTACTAGTGAAAAATCATAGAATACTAAGCGCCAAATCTCTACATGTAATACCCTTGACCCTAAAGGTACAATAGGTTAGTCCACGGGAGTTCGAAGCTATTATATCCTACTTCCTAAGGCGGGATGTAATCCGCTGAACTACACCTGTGTGGGTATTTATGCAACGGCTTAAGTTGATTATGCTTTGCCCCTTAATAAATAAATAGAAACTTGATGTATAAAAATTCAAACCATTATTCACTTTCTACCATGTTTAGTCAAGTATAAAATTTATTTGATCACTGATTTTCTTCCAAGTTGAATCAGTAAAAAAAATGGATGGAATTGGTTGTAAACATAGTTTGAAAACTCAAAATTAAGATTCGAATTGGATTAAATAATTCGATTAAAATTTTAGATTCAATTAGAAAAGATTTAGTAATAAGATTTCTAAAAAAATTCCAAAGAATTGAAGTACCCAATCTATCACAATAAGTGAATCTTTATAAAGTGAAATACTAGAGATAGCAACCCTCAAAGCATCCCCATCTCACATCCATGGTGCTATAGTGTATCATTGTTTTACAAGAAGAAGAATTCCCTTTTATATGTATCCTTATTTTTCTAGGAAATGATCTCCTAACTAATTTTACTGTGTATGTAAAATTTGGCTGATACGTATTGATAAGGTCAAGAATGACACATATGGTCACGTTTGTATATGCATAAGACGGACATAAAGTCTCTTTAGTCTACATGAGTGTAGCTCAACTGGTAATTTCCCGCTTCAGGTTCTAACCCCCATGGCTTTACCTGATTTGCCCATAAGACAGTGGGTATCACTTATGAGAATTTTACATTGGGTTTCCTGCAGTTTCTCACATGTAAATTCAAAAAAAAAAAAAAAAATATAGTATGTTTAATAACCATATGGTATCGGCATGTATTGATCAATAAAGTTTAGTATTAGGTTTTAACAAAAAAAAAATGGAAAAATTGTCATTCTGACCATTTTTCAGTTCGAGTTTTGATTGAGTATGATTTTAAGAAGGTTTAAAAATAAGTTTTTCTCGTGTGAAAGATATTTGTTTATTCTAAGGTCATTTTCTTTTAGATTTGTCACCTTTGAGTTATTTTATCAAATTTTATTTGAATTTTCGCTCTAACATAATGTCTTTTTTGAGTTTTTTGTGAAAATAAATTTAATGAAATAATATTGAGGGTTCGTGGAATTGAATGAATATATCTTGATGTGATGAATATATTTTGTATGGTGTTTGTATTTTTTTTTTTAATATTTTCATAAAATTAAGATTTTTTACAGAAAAAATTTATGAATTATAATAGAAGATGTATGTCACTGTGAGGCATTGGAGAACATGAATTTTATATCAACAGTTTCCTTATATTGGTTTTTTATTTTCTAATTTTTTTTGACATTTTTAATTATTTAGAAATTAGGATATTTTTTATTCTTATAAAAATTTCGATTCTCAAAGGTGTAATAGCCTATAAAATGGAACCTTTTTTAGGTCAACATCCAATAACTTGACCTAAGAATCTTCCAAAATCCCGCAAACTCCAACAGGTACCAACCCAATTCATAATAGATTTAGGACAAGCATCTCAATCTATTGAAATTGGATTCACTCAAGTTGAACTGAACTAATATTGAGTTCGGGTTGGATTTTACAAATTCTAATCCACCAACCTAATCCAATAACTTATGAATAAACCCAACAAGGCAACTCACAAAAATAAATGAGTTGAATATCTTGACTCATTTAATACATTAACTAAGGGAACTCGAACCAATCAAATAAATAAATGGGGTTTAGATTAAAGATTTAAAATAAATGAGTTAATCGTTCAAGTCCAAAACCAACTTAACCTGATCAATTGCCTTTTCATGGCATTTTCATCATTTCATGTGCATATTTTGGACTTTAGTTGTTCGGCTCATATTTATTTTGGTTGGTCCATTACATGGACCCATCATTTAAAAGGCCCATAAAAGGATGACATGTGGATGAGTTAGGCTGGTTGTGACTTGTGATAGATTGGTGGGCCCTCTTTTTTGTATGTGTACAAGTGGGCTTGGATCTATATGGACAGACTAATATTAATTTGTCATTATCGTATCGGGGGACCCACTATATGAAGGTTTATTCATATGCCTAATCTATTGCTTGTTTACATCTTTCTCACAGAAGGACCTACAACGTGACCATTGTTTATTGAGTTAAATATGTTAAAAAGGTGCTAATATGAATAATTTTAGATTTTGGAAATTTTCATATAAAAGGCCATTAAAAATAAAACCTATATGAGTTTGCTACCTATTAAAACCTCAATGAGTTAAAAAAAAAACCCAAAATATAAGAAAAAAGAAAAGAAAATGTATAGCTATATTATTTGAGCAATGATACATACATTTACAGTTACACTTTAATCTGTTTGCATGGTTAGATCTTCTCTTCTACCTTTTTTAGATTAATGTGTTCAGGCCCTTTTAGAGCATCCAACTAATTCTTCGGGCATATGCAAGTTTTTCTGACTACACGTGCCAAGTAGCTCTAGAGAAAGTGATTCTTTAGACTGGAGTGAAAATGAAACTCAAGAATCTGACTACTTGACATTCACCTCCACCTTGTTTCTCATTTCCCACCTTCCACACTATTTTGACCCATCTTAACCAAAACTTCAGCTCAATTTTTTCTAGATTTTAATTAAATTTGTAAATTAGTGAATTGATTGGTAATACCCAAAGTTTAGCAAAAAATTGTCCATGGGAGAATAAAATATCATGATTAGTCAAAGTTTTAATCTTAGAGGTATGGACTACCTTTTAAAGACAATAATAGATGAAAATTGCTCAAATTAATGAAATCTCGTCTCAACTTCTCTTTTGGAATCATGTTCTGGCCTTTCCAGCCATCTTAGAAATAGGTATCCCTACTATTAGCACACATGCCAAATCAAATGATTGACCTTCCTATTTGGAATATTTCCTTTCCCTAATCAAGGATGATTCATGTAATTATTTCTTGCCTCCATTAGAGAGGTTTGTAACACTATATATACATATGCTAATGGAATAGAATGTATGCAGTTATTCTACATGGTTCAGAGCCAGAGAATCCTCTGACCATTTTTTTTTTCTTTTTCCTCTCGTCCCTCACACTATTCTACCATCGGCGCACTGTTCACGATTTGCATCTCTGCCTTCCACTGCCTCTTACTAGTGCTTCGTTCCGGCGTTATTCTCGCACGATTCTCTTATTCTCTACTGATCTGTCGGCTCAGATCTCTACATGGCCGTCCCTGATCTTCCTCTTCTCCGGTGCGTTTTTCGCCTCAGATATGTTCTCCCTAGCAAGGCAGATCTCGCAGGCTACTCTGTTGTTGTTTCACCTGTGCTCTCTGCATGACCGGCTCTCCCGAGACAGCTCTCTGTTCGCCGTTCCTCTTCTCTGTGCAACCTGCAACTCAGGCAGTTCCCTTCTGGCAACGAACCAGATCAGAAATCCAGATCTCGTTTGAAGACTGCACCATCGCAGCTCTCATTAGATCACTGCACTTCGGTTGCTTGTTTTGCTGTCGCCTCAACCTTGCAACAGATTCTTTTGATCTGGTACATCTTCAATCTTCAAATCTGGTTTCTATCCGATCTGCTTCAAGATCGCATTGACGGTAGTGTACAGATCACTTTGATCTCTGCCCACCGATCAGATTCTTCACCGCCGTCCTGCATTCTTCTCTAAGGCTACTTCCTTCGGCGCGATCCCTCCGATTGCTTGAGCTCGATTCCGTCGGACCCTCTCCGGCCACAGCCCTCTTCCATCTGCTCTCTGCTCAGCGTGCACAGATATCGATCCCTCTCTGTAGGTGATCCTATCTGCCGCTACCACTGGCCTCTACTCTTTGCTCCATTCCGAGCCTCTGCTAGCCACTGTCGGCGCCTATCACGGCTGCATATGCCTCTCGTTGTTGCCTCCTTCTTCAGCCAAGCACAACGCCGGGCCTCTGCTCTCCCCTGATCTGCTCGGCCGCTTGCCGCTGATCCTTGCCACTCACCAGACGCAACAACCCAAAAAAAAAAAAAGGGAAACAATCACAGCAACGTATTTTTGTACCTACTACTTGGATGGCTTCCTCGTCCACCTCTCCTATGGGCCCTATTACCATTCCCAACTTCTCCAGTTTTATCTCCATCAAACTCACAGAGACTAACTACCTTCTTTGGCAGACTTAAATTAAATCGTTCCTCATTGGTCAACAATTTTGGCGCTTATTGAAGGCACTTACTCATGTCCCCCTCCCTCTCTTCCCTCTGTTGACCCCACCAAAATTACTCCCAATCCTGCCTACACCGCTTGGGTCGAGATGGATCAAAATCTAGTAGGCATTATCATTGCCACTCTCTCCGAGCCAGTACTTACTCAGGTTGTTAGCCTATCCACCTCACGTGAGATTTGAAACTGCCTCCAACGCAACTTCTCCCAACGATCTCTCACCAATGTGACTCATTTGCGGATTCAAGTGTTGTCTATCTCCAAAGGCACCAAATCTGTCTCTGAATATTTACAAAATGCAAAATCTCTTGCAGATGCCCTTGCAGCTATTCATCAGCCTATCTCTAACGACGATCTTGTTACATCGATGCTTCAGGGACTTGGACCCGACTACTTCATGTTGTACACCGCCATCCTCAACACTCTACCTCTTCCGGTCTTCACCGATCTTCGCGCTCGCCTGCTTCTCTTTGAGTCATAGCTTGCCACTCTCGCTTTGAGTGCTACACAAGACAACTCTTTAGGAGTCCACTCCACTGCATTTTTCTCCTCTCGTGGGTGTGGGAACTCTTATCGCGGTGGACGTGGTCGTCGTAGAGGACAATCTGATTCTTATTTCAACTCAAATGGTCGAGGAGACCGTGGAAATCGCAGTCAGGGACGAGCTACTACTTCTCATGGTATTCTTGGTCATCAACCTTCCTGCACTGTACAATGTCAACTGTGTTTCAAGATTGGACATACGACAGCCTCTTGTTATCAACTTCGACGCCAGGGCTTTCGTACTAATGAAAACCTTCCGTCTGTTTTTGTCGGGATGTAGCTCGCACAACCGTTCGACCCAAACTGGTACCCTAACACTGGAGCCACCCATCATATGACTGGTGATGCCCATTCATTGCATTCTAAGTCTGACTACGGGGGTAATGATACTGTCCTTCTGGGTAACGATGACTTTCTTCCTATTGCGCACAGTGGTACTTTGTTTTTATCATCTGGATCTTTGATTTTTCGTCTTTCTACTGTGCTTCATGTTCTTTACAAGCATAAAAATTTGCTCTCTATTGCTCAATTTACTCGTGATAACTCTGTTAATTTCCATTTCTACCCATGGGGTTTTACAATTCGTGACTTACGGACTGGTGCTACTTTATTTCAGGGCCGATGTGAAGCAGGCCTCTACCCCATCAAGCCACCTGTTTCCTCCAAACAAGCATTCCTCTCCTCTTGCTCCTCACCATCACTATAGCATCAGCATCTTGGACATCCTTCTCCTCATGTGCTTCGAGTCTTAGCTCACAATAAATGTTTAGGACCTTCTTTTAAATTTTCTCGCACTCCTTTTTGTTGTCATTGTGCTACGGGCAAGTCTACGCGATTGCCTTTTTCAGTTCATAATAAATGTGCTCTAGCACCTTTATTTAGTTCATTCCAATGTGTGGATGTCCCCTGTTTTATTTGTCTATGGATTTCGTTATTATGTTTTATTTACCGATGATTTTTCTCGCTACTCTTGAATTTATCTTATGAAACATAAATTGGAGGTCTTTCTTCATTTTCAAACTTTTCTCACTTATGTCCAAAATCATTTTCAAACTACTCTTAAATACTTTCAAAGTGATGGTGGTCGGGAATATGATAATCGTCTTTTTCATAATTTGTGTGTGCAAAAGGGAATTACTCACCGTCTCTCCTGTCCTCATATCCCGCAACAAAATAGTCTTGCTGAACACAAACATCGCCATTTGTTAGAAATGGGCCGCACCCTCCTTTTTACTTCCAAACTCCCCTTTACCCTATGGGTCGCCTTCCGACCTCTCTCTTGCATTGGTCCTCACCCTTTCAAAAACTCTTTGGCACTAAACCCAACTATGTTTCCCTTCGCACTTTTGGATGTACGTGCTATCCCTATCTTGGTGATTATACTACTAACAAGCTTCAACCTGTATCAGTTGAATGTGTTTTTCTTGGTTACAGTTCTCGGCACAAGGGCTACCGATGTCTACATCCTTCTACTGGCATAGTCTATATCTCACGACATGTCTTGTTCAATGAAGCTGTTTTTCCTTATGCATTACCCACATACAGGTCTTCCTCTGCTTCCGACAGGGTCTTCATTCCGGTTCTCTCCATGACCTCATCATCAGCAGCTGGTCCATTTTCTATGCCTGCTCCTCCTTCGGCACCTGACTTACCATCATCTCAGCCAGCGCTGGAGTTGCCATCTTCTCTACCACCATCTCCACCGTCAGTGTTGGATCACCATCCACTATGGCCAATGCTCATCCCATGGTCACACGTGCAAAAGATGGGATCTTCCAAAAAGCGGGCTGACTTCGCCAGTCGACATCCTGTTCCACAGGCCTTCGCCTCTTTGGTTTCTTCAAATTCTGAGCCCACCTGCTACACCCAGGCTGTCCGATCTACAGAATGGCGTCACACTATGACTGACGAATTTAATACCCTCCTCCGGCAACACACTTGGTCGCTTGTTCCACCTCCTCCTCGTGCTAACACTATTGGCTGTAAATGGGTGTTTAAGATTAAACGTCGCTATAATGATAGTATTGAGTGCTACAAAGCATGTCTTGTTGCCAAAGGCTTTCATCAGCAGCCTGGGATTGACTATGATGAGACATTCAGCCTTGTCGTCAAGCCTGTTACTATACGTCTTGTTCTCAACCTCCCCGTCACGTATGCTTGGTCTATTCATCAACTGGATTTCAAGAATACCTTTCTTCACGGTAATCTCATTGAGGAGGTCTATATGACTCAGTCACCTGGTTTTATTGATCCTTGTCGTCCTACTCATATATGCAAGCTACACAAGGTTATCTGTGGCTTGAAACATGCACCGCGAGCTTAGTTCCAACGATTCAGCACCTTCCTCCTCTCCTATGGTTTCCTTCAAAGCAAGGCTAACAGCTCTATGTTTGTTTTTCGACGGGACTCTAACCTTATGATCCTTCTGCTGTATGTTGACGATATTGTTCTCACTGTCAACGATTCATCCTTCCTTCAATCCTTCACTCGTCGCTTCGGCACTGAATTCGAGATAAAGGATCTTAGTAATCTTCATTATTTTTTGGGCCTTGAAGTGACACCTCTCTCTCAGGGATTACATTTGTCCCAAAATAAGTATACACTTGATCTACTTCGTCGAGGAAATCTTCATGAATCTAAACCTTGCTCTACACCTGTCGCTGCCAAGAAACAATTATCTTCCACTGATGGTGATTTGCTTTCTGATCCTACTGAGTATCGTCAGCTCGTCGGTACTTTTCAATATCTCACACTCACTCGACCCGACATTGCTTATTCCATTCATTTAGCATCGCAGTTCATGAGTCAGCCTTGCATCTCATACCTTGAGGCTGTTAAACGAATCCTGCGATACCTAAACGGTTCCCTTGGTCGAGGTTTGCTTCTCACACGTGCACAACAGCCCCTACACGTCATTGCCTACTCTGATGCTGCCTGAGTTGATTGTCCTGATAGTCGTCGTTCCACTACGGGTTACTGCATCTTTCTTAGTTTAAAATTTAGTTTTTTGGTGTGCTAAAAACAACCGACTGTTTCTAGTTCTAGCTCGGAAGCTAAATATCGAGCTCTTACATATGCATTGTGCTGACACCGTCTGGATTCGTCACCTTTTACGAGAGCTTCAATTTCCTCTCTCTTCTTCGACACTGCTTCTTTGTGACAATCTCAGTGCCACTTATATGGCCGCGAACCCAGTCTTCCATGCGCTGACTAAACATATTGAACTGGATTATCATTTTGTTCGTGAATGTGTTGCTGCCGGCTCTCATCACATCCAATTTGTGCGCTCTAAAGATCAACTTGCTGGCATCTTTACTAAGGGCCTTCCCCAAGCAGCGGTTTTCTGTTCTTAATTCCAAACGCATCCTCTTACCACCGTCGAGTTTGCGGGGAAGTATTAGCACACATGCCAAATCAAACGATTGACCTTCCTCTTTGGAATATTTCCTCTCCCTAATCAAGGGATTGTAATTTATTCATGTACTTATTTCTTGCCTCCATTAGAGAGGTTTGTAACACCATATATACAGATGATAATGGAATAGAAAGAATGCAGTTATTCTACACCTACAATTATATTCTCCATTTCCTCCCTTACTTTAAACCATCTCTCAAATCTTTCAATCTTGATGATCCCCATCTGAGCAACCAGCTTCATGTTCTTCGGGTCTATAGGACCTTGAGATTTTCTTATATTTACTCTAGAAAGTCACGTCTCTTCATGTGATACCCTGCCAATGTGGGAGTCCCACATCGTTGGAGGAGGAAAAAGTAGAGAGGTGTTTTAAGAGGCCAGCCCCTCTTGACTTCATGTAACGCGTTTTGGGCAGGGCCATGTGGGCCCAGGCCCAAATGCAAAACCGTGTGGGTTCGAGCTATGTGCGAGGCCCAAAGCGTACAATATCATACTGAGTCAAGCTCTAAGCCCTTTGTTTGGGTCGGGTCAACACTCGGACTGTGTGGGCCTTCCTCCTTCCCTGATGTTGTCGAGCTGGGGGTGGCTCAAGGCTTTAGGGGGGGTGATTGTGATACCCTGCCGATGTGGCAGTCCCACATCGGGGGAGGAGGAAAAAGTAGAGAGGGATCTTAAGAGGCTAGCCCCTCTTGACTTCATGTGACGCATTTTGGGTCGAGCCATGTGGACCTGGCCCAAATGCAAAACCGTGCCAGTTTGAGCTGTGTGCAAGGCCCAAAGCGGACAATATCACACTGAGTCAAGCCCTAAGCCCTGTGTTCGAGTCGGGTCGTTACACTTCGTGACCATCCACACTAGATTGGGGATTTACCCTATTCTCAAAAGTGTTATCTTCGATCTTCAAAACTAGACTTTGTTTCATCAGTGATACTCACATGGGTAGTTGAGTTGGTTCAAGTTCAAGATTAGACTAGATGTCTTGGATTCAACTCCTTTCGGGCTTACCTGATACACGAAACTTATGGGTGGTTTATATAGAAAGTCAAGAGATCGATTTCAAACAATGGGTCTTTTTCTCCACATCTTTCATATGTGGGAGACCTTTTTTATATATTTTCAATCGGTACATGGTTGGAAAATATTCTAAAATTACAACAGAGTAATCCCTTGAAGATAGAAGTTATCAGCATGTGTAATCCCTCTTTAGTGTTGTGTCGTGTATGTTGATCTCTTGCTTAATCCTTCCTTGTGTAATCCCTCTTCAATGCCGTGTATGTCTGGCTGAACACGGCTGTGCAAGTTTGGCTGCCATGTGTAATCCCTTTTTTTCAGGTCTAGCTGTTGTGTGTAGTCCTTCTTCTCACCTTGTTTTGTTGATGGTAAATCAATACTTTCATGTATCCATGAGATTAGTTGCACCTCCGATATGGGATGAGGATATACATATTATCTAAAAAAGTTTAAATGTCATGATTCTAGCAGTCTTCATCTGCAGGGCTATTGTGATTCAGATTGGGTTGGTTGTCCAGCAACTCGGCGATCCACTACTGGTTGTTGCATTTTTCTCGGTTCAAACATCATTTCATAGAAAACCAAGAAGCAGGATATAGTTTCTCGCTCCTCCGCTGAGGCCGAATATTGTGCAATGGCTACCTTGACATGTGAACTTCAATGGTTGAAGTACTTGCTCAATGATCTTGGTATTCCTCATCCTTCTCCCATCAGATTATTTTGTGACAACCAAACAACCTTACACATTGCCCACAACCCCGTTTTCCATGAACGGACAAAACAAATTGAGCTTGATTGTCATTTCGTTCAGAAGAAGATCCAGTCTGGGTTACTCATTCCTCGTCACATTCCTTCTTCTCATCAACTTGTTGATGTCTTCACCAAGCTGTTGGGTAAAGACGCATTTTATGATCTGATTCGCAAGCTGGGCGTTATTCACATACACACTCCACCTTGAGGGGGAGTATTAGAGTATTTAATTTGGGGTGGCCATACTCTTTTAACAGAAACGGGTTTTAGTGAACTTTCCATTTTACCCCCGATCCAGTGCACCGATTTACTAGAAAATGAACTGATTTCTGATTGGTTTTCCAGTGATTCAGTGATTCGGTGCACCGATCCAGTACACCCGATTCACTAGAAAATGAACTGATTTCTAAAAGGTTTTCCAGTGATCCAGGACTGGTGCACCAGTCCAGGGCACCGATTCACTGGAAAATGAACCGATTTCTAAAAGTTTGTTTTTTTTTTACTTTTTCCACACGGACGAAGGGAGTAAAATGGTAAGTTCACTAAAACCCGTGTTTAGTAAAAGAGTATGCCTGTGTTAGGATGGCCACCCTTAATTTGAAATATGTTTCATTGCATTTATTTCTTTCATGTAACTTATTTCTTTTTTATCCCTTGTATATTTTCTATATAATACAAATCTTCCCTCCTCTTCGATTGATTGAGGAAGACACTTCAAACCTCGTGTCTTATTTTCACATGTTCATTCCCTTTTCTCCTTTTTCTTCCACACTCTTTTTACCGTTTATTTTCCTTTTTCTTTTCCCTCTTTTTATTTTGTTCACACTCTTTTTACTACAAAATAAATGCAAAAGTCAAAGAATATAGCACAACAAACAAATGGTCAAAAACAAACAAAAAGGGAAATCTCAAGTGAAATTCTAAATCACATCCTAAGTTGTGTTTGGGTGAGGGGTAAATTTTACAATGATCATCTGGAGTTAACCAAAGGTTATCCTGAATATTATAAATACTCTTTATTTAGAAAGGGTTTTAAAAAATGAGAGAGAAAGAACAAAAAAGTTGAATTTTTACCTCTATCCCTTAGTTATCAAAAAATGGTAATGAAGGGTTACCCCCTATTACCCCTATCCAAACACAGCCTTAGATGTTATGCCTCTCCAATGTTTCGTAAGCTTTTATATTTAGATATTTATTTCTTTATAGATAAAAAAACCATGGATAAAAACCTATGTTGCTTTAAATTGTCAAAATCACTCTTTGATTCCTCTTTGGAACCTCATGATTGACCCTCCTGCCTAGCTTGGAGTGGACTTTGAATTACAGTGATATTTTAAATAGACAAGCCACTCTTTCATTCCTATTGTCCAGTTGGTCAGCATGTGCTCTTATCTTTTTACAATCTTTATACTTTATGTTTGACTCTTCCTCTCATGTTTCGTTTTTTTTTTAAAGCAAAAGTTTTTTTTTTAAAGCAAAGATATTTAGATCTCTTAGGACATTTAATTAATTCTTAAGACATGTGCAAACATCTCTATCCATACACACCGACTAACACTAGGGTAGTGATCATTTTGTATTGAGGGTGACTTGAACCCAAGGCCTCTCACATCTTAGAAAGGTCTTGACCATGAAACTAATCCTAACGGAGTGACCCTTTCTCTTACCTGGAAGTGAACTTTTTATTGAATCTCACTTACTTCAACTATACTTGGTACCCAACTATCTCGACAATCATTGTACTTTTAGTTGAAAAACAATTATTTGTACAAAAGTTGTGACAGAAAAGTAATTACTCGTACTAAAGTTGTGACATGTTGAGAAGGACACTTTTTTTATAGAAGTTTGGAACTATCAAGCAAAGGTGTGAGTGGAGGTCTTTCCATTGAGAACCTTCTATATTCTTGCTAAAGGAGGCATTCTTGTAATTATTGGTCTTTTCCTTGCTCAAGTCTTAATTATTACTCACTTCTTTAAACTTGTGTAAGTTTGCTAGAGACCTGCATCCTTTGTAGTGGTTTTTATACACAAATTCACCCTCATGTAGTTGTTACTACTTTTTTTCATATACATAATCTTTGGTTGAGTCATAATTTGAAATGGTGAATCATGTCCTACAAAACTAGACTGGTGCATCCTAAAGTTTCCATAATTAATGTGCTCCCCCCCTTCCCTCCCTCAACAGACACAAGATTAGAAGAAAAAATTCACATGATTTCATCTTGCAGTATCACCATTGAATCAATGATCAATATATTATTTCCAATATTTTGCCAATCAATCATTTTTAATTCCAAATTACACATATTATGATCTAGTCCATTCAGCTCTTCAGCACACAAAAACGAGTTAGTAATTGTGTGAAGTATCATGATTCAGTTTCAATCATCTCTTCATGTCACAAAATCAACCATTTAATATTCAAATTAGATTAGCAAAACATTTAGCCATTTCCAGAAGTGAAATCAAGTACATAGAGTGCCTCTTAAATCTAAGTGTAGAAGCAAGTGGGTCAATATATATAGGGTAATGATCATCCCATGGGCATTTTGTGTAACGAGATATAGGATTTAGGTTATTGTCCATTTTACCCTTCCATTGCCGTACAAAAGCATTTAAAAAAAAAAAATCAGTGATCCGGTCAGTGAAACGGTCAGTGATTCGATTTCAGTGATCCAATCAGTGATCCGATCAGTTGTTCTCTATGAAAAAAACAATCTTATTAGATAAATTTCAGTGAGCCGGCCAATGAGCCGATTTATACCGTAGTGGAAGGATCAGTGTCCGATCAGTGATCCGGCGAGCCGATTCGAAAGGTTCGGCGAGCCAGTTCAGAGGGCAAAATGGGCAATACAGTAAAATTCGTGTCGAATTATACAAAATGCCTGTGGGAGGATCGCTGTCCTATATATATATTTTAGGGTAAAAATTTGCAATTTTAGAATACATTTTTTGTTTAAATCTCGTGCATATTAGATTGACAGTCGGTCCATAATAACAATTTACAAAATCTAAATATAAAATATGAGCCCCAGATTTTTAGGATGGTGGCTTCAATTGAACCTGTCTCGTTCGATGCATGACCAAAAGCCGGTCCCTATTACCCCCACCAAAACTCGGGTTTACTAAATGACCCATTTTATAAAGTAAACTTCAAGCTTAATTATATGTCTAATACCATTACCATGTCAAACTTGCAAATCTTATTATAAATCAAGCTTCTTCCTTTTTTATGTTCCTTATCTCATAACTAGTACTTTTGCTGCCCTTAACTTTAGGTTTTGGAGAGGAAAATTATTAAATAAAGCAAGTATGACAAGTATATCCCAACTAAGACTTTTTTCTCAATTGTATAATGCAATACAATCAAGAGAAAGGCCACTTTTGATCTCACCTAGGGTCCCTTTACTGTCCAACCCTTTACCAATTTACATCAAGAATCAAATAATTAAAGGTAGCAGCCCACCCTTAAACTTAAATTAAATTCTTGCATCAGCAAAATGAGAGAGTGATATCATGTATTTGGGCACAAAAAGGGCTTCTCACCTAACACCAACCACCACACAGCCCTCAATTGAATTGAGCCACTGTTTCTTGTATCATCAAACCCATTGAGTTGTAATCATCACAATTGGTCATCGACTTGAAAGAGAAAGAACAAAATGAATGGGAAACTAATGAGTAGAAGATTCTAGTCTTGGGGGAAAAATGAGTTTATCAATACAATTATACTTTGTAAAAATTAAAAAAATCAGATCATGTGAGTTGACTCAGTAAAATTCAATAAACAAATCTGTTTTATATTTTCGTAAGTTTATAAAATAAATGACTATAAGTTTGCATCAATTGATGACAAATTAAAGAAACTCATTTGAAGTGTTTTGGACATATAAATAGAAGCCTAAAGACAATCCTTGAGAGGTTTAGAAACAATAGACATTAAGAAAAGTAGAACACTTAAAAATTTAGAAGGAAAGAAATAAAATAAAAAAAAGATATGATAGATAATGGAATAACACGTCACACTCAAAAGTGAACCTTAAATAAATGAAATTTTAACCTTTAGTCAGGACGATGACATGTTGACCCGCACGACTTCAAAGGCACATGAAATTCATTCTAAATTAGAAGGGAAGGATATAAATAATAGATGAATGGACTAAACTCATAAAATTAAATGGCAGGCCATTCTAACACAGGTGTTTTTTTGTTAGGAGACATGAGTTTTAAAAAACTTAAGTGAAAACTCCACTTTACCCTTTACCCTTCCTAACCTTTTAAAGAACGAAATTATAGGTGCACTGCTCAGAATTATAGGTAAACTGCTCATATGTACAACTCTCATAATTATAGGTGCACCGCTATGGATGGGTTTTGCACGCCAAAGTTATAGTTAATTTCGAAATTATAGGTGCACCACTTAGAATTATAGATACACCACTCATAGGTACAACGCTTATAATTATAGGTGCACCGCTATGGATGGATTCTGTATGCCAAAATTATAGGTGTACTGCTCATAATTATAAGTACACCGCTCATAATTATAGATGCACCGCTGTTGATGGGTTCTACACGTCAAAGTTATAGTTAATTTCAAAATGATCGGTACACCGCTCATAATTATATGTGCATCGCTCATAATTACAGGTACACCGCTCACACTTATAGATGCACCGTTATACTCTACTTAAGATTTGCATACAGAAAGATGGAGTAAAGTGGGAATTTCACTTTATCCTATATTTTCTAACAAAAAAAATACTCGTGTTAAGATGGACAGCCAATTAAATTAAAAACACAAAATTAAACTAACACTCATTTCTAGTATCCAATTGGAATTTGAGTTCCATCCCAATTAGAGATTGTCTTGTGACCTAGAAAATATCATAATCTTCAGTCAATAATCAATAGTCAATATTGGCGTCATTGACTAAGCGTATGAAGAAAATATTATAATCACAAGGCAATATCTTTGAAGGGACCGACACATGCTTTATGAAGATATGCTGAATGCACACGAGACCACCTTATCACAGTCCACTAATAACATTTCTCACAATTTTTTCATGAATATTGATTTCCTTAAATTTTTTTTATAAAAAAGTAAGATCCATAGAATTTATTTTTCTTCAGTTATTGATTTATATTGTTTTGTGCAATAAAAAAGTTCTTAACAGTGAATCATCAATGATTTTTTTTTCTATTATTCAGTCGGTGAGACAACGATTTAACTTAATCGCATTTGGTTTTAGAAAATAATAGCAATGACGGTGTGATTAAAATAGTAATAGTAATAACAAATAATAATAAAACATATATACATTATATAGTTAATTCAATCTATAATTATTTAAAAATATTAATATTATATATTAAGGGGTAATAGGTTCAGATTCTGGCCTAAGTCACTTCAATAGTTCAATCTAATCCAAAAATTCATAAGTTAGGTCAAGTTAGGTATCACGGGTTGAAGAGGTGCTTAAGCATGGGATATGGGATATGGATATGTTCGAGTCAAGTGATAGATAATAGATATCATAGTTAGTTAAGTTGGATCATGGGTTAGATCAGATCATGGGTTGGGTTTTGTTGGCTATGGATCATGAGTTGGGTTGGTTAAGTCATGAATTGGATAATGGATCAAATCGATGGATCATAGATCATGGATTGGGTAACGGGTCGTGATCAGGTTGGATATTGGGTCACAGGTTAGGCTATGTATATATTTGAAGCATAAATATTTATTACCATTTTTATCACATATCTTTCACCGTTTTGATATATTATTCAGAGTTTAAATGTTATTTTTAATATTTATATTAATGTTATTAATAAAAGTTAATTTTATATGTAATATTTATATTATATTACTACTTGATCGATTTTGACCGCGGTCGAACCTGGTTGATCTCGGACATCCTCGAAGACGGTTCGTTAACCGGTCCGGTTCTGATAACATTGGAAATTTTCATTCTCTTTCTCTGGTGCTTTTATTTTTCAAAAGTCCAATTCAACTTCCTCAATAACATTTAAAATCGAAAGTAATATTTAAATGAATATTGACCTTAATATAATTAAATATGATATAAATAAAGTGAATAAATTTTCTCGCCAATCAAATTATCTTATCATATGATTTTAAAAAATTTAAATCATTTATTTATATTCATTAAAATTTAAACAATAATTAGCAATAAAATTTTGCACATTTTATATTTATATAATCATCTAATCAATGCACTATGCACATAATTATATAAAGTTAATAGTGAGTCTCTTTAAAGAGCCTCTTGTAAATTCTAACTACCATAACCATAACTTTTTTTTTTGGTTTTTTAAATCTCTTCATGCCCTTCTCATTTGTGTCAAGTAAAACTTAGAAACCAAGTTGGAGATAATGCTCTCCATCATACTTACTTACAGGTTCCAGACCCAACCCTCTTGATTCTCTCGACTCGTCAGAGTGATAAACAGTAAATAAGTTTTGATTTAGTTTATTCAGTGCCAGCTTTGAGATGCCCTAAAATTTTAGGAGCCCTAAGTAAAATTATAAGATGGGACTCTACTGCAATTAGTATCCCTTTTTTGGGGATCTGACATACATTGAAATTTTAGGGGCCCTAGGCAGCGGCCTACCATTTAGGTTGATTACAAGTGATGAGTTGTTTTTTTTCCAAAGAACAAGGTATAGAAGCATGTTAGAGTACTTGATTGATCTTTGATACATATGCAAATCTCCCCATCCACGAACACTGGATAAAATTATAGGAAGTAGCCCTTTTGTCTTGCCCAAGACCTCCCACAATGAATTCTTAATTGTCAAGCCAACCCTCACGAATCAAGTAATGGGTTTTTAATTCGATCTAAATCAATTTGATCTGAATTTTTATTACTAAATTTATTTAACATGATTCAAATTAATCTGAATGAGTCTAAATTTTTACTAGAAATTGAAAAATAAAGATATTAAAATTATTTTAGTTAAAATAGAATGATAAAAAATACTTATCTTTTATATGGCCATTAGGTTAGATGAATTGAAGTACATATTAGAGATTAAGTAAGGTATATTGGCTAAAATCAGGGGTAATTCAACTGGTTGCCTTCCGCATTAGGAAGTGGAAGGTTGTGGGTTCGAGTCCCCATGGCCTAACCTTGGTGTGCCCTAGGAGTAGTGGGCTCACCCGTGAGGGTTTAACGTTGGGTTTCCCGCGGTTTTTCACACGTAAACTCAAAAAAAAAAAAAAATCAGAGGTAAAAATTAAAAATTTAAATATTACTTTATTAAAAAATTAAATATTTCTTATAGTTAAAGGTCAAATTGGATTCGATCAAGACCCTCCATTTAAGTAAGACTAAAATTTATTTTAAGTCTGTTCAAATTAATTAACATCTTTTTTTGAACTAAATATGACCTGATTTGAGATTTTTCAAATGGATCAGGTCAGAAATTTTGTATTTGACACTTGAACTAAGTTTTAATTTTTAGTTATTTTTTTTAATTGAATAAGAGTAAAGATATATAAATTAAAAGGTCTCAAATATGTTTTAGTTGAATTTTTTTTTGTTTAAACTTGGACCTATATCAACTGAAACTTTTCTTCTTTAGAATCGGAAAAATTCTTCCAAACAGAATTTATAAAATTTCAGTTCTCTCTATTTATTTATTTTACAAATTCTGCTGCTAGAGACTGGAGATTGGAAAAAAAATTAAACATGAGATGACGAAAATGTCCACCGAGCACAAGGCACATATCTTTCAGATATAATGACGAAAATGTCATCCATACTGTACTTTTACGTCTTGGGCGGCACAGCTTCTTCACTCATTTGTGGCCTGTGTGGGTTGTGAGGTACATGGGTCATGGGGTAGCATAAACCAATGTTATCAGAATCGAATCGTCAAAAGAATCGTCTTCGAGGAGGTTCAGATTCAACTGGGTTCAACTACGGTAAAAACCGGTCAAAGCTAGTCAAGTAGTAATATAATATAAATATTACATATAAAATTAAGTAAGCTATCTTTTACCAATAACATTAATATAAATATGAAAAATAACATTTAAACTCTAAATAATATATCAAAACGGTGAAAGATATGTGATAGAAATGGTAATAAATATTTATATTTCAAATATATATATTTTCTAATTTAATTTTGAAATGAAAAAATTCAAAAAAATTCAAAATTTGTAAGCCGCGGTCCGCGGATCACTGTTTGTGGGTAAAAACCGCAGAAAACCGCAGCTCTGACCGGTTTTCTGCTGTTTTGACCCACTGCCGGTTCTGAACCAGAACCAAACCGCAGTCGCCGCTGTTCCGGTCGAACCGCGGGTTCAACCACGGTTCGGTCCGATGCTAATAACACTCATGGTTGGTCCATAAATAGAGTCATAGGCTTTGAAATCCAAAAACTGTGAAAATCGATTTCCAATAGCTTCCTCTTAAAAAATCATTTTACATAATTCTTGTAACAAAATGATCGAGTTGTAGAAATCATTTTTCATAAAAATAGTTTACAAGGAACAATAGAAGGCATTTTCAACGTAAAAATTATTTTCCTAACAGAAAAATATCGTGCACAAGATGCAAATTGATGAAAACTTGAAATCGATCCAACCAATAGGGTCAATTGCTTGGCCGAAATTTAATATCAAGAGTCAAGACATCGTAATGCCATCAAATGCAAGGCATCTAAAAAAATACTTTAATTCCTAAGAGTGTGATATATCAATATTTCACAAGAATTATGTAAAATGAATTATGTAAAATGATATTTTGAATTTAAGATAGAAGAGACCTCCATGACAAGGCAAAGGCCAATCGGCTTCAATGGAGACTTTAAATAATTCAAAACATGTTTCTTGTTGATATTACAAGCACTTTATTAGAATATTAATGATTCAAACCATATTTCTTGTTGGTATTATAAGAATTTTATTAGAATATGATAATAGTAATTAGTATAGTCTTGGTTATAGGCCGGCCGGCTGGCTATATAGAGAGAGAAAAAGATGAAGTAACAAAAGCAAAGTGGTGTACTATCTCTTAACTCCATCCTCATTGGCAATGGTTCTCTTGTCCACTTGTCTAACGTCTTCAATTTGCTTTTCTCTTTGTGAAAGCCAAAGGCAAGAAGGATTCTCCACAATGCAAGATATCATTTGGATAATCTTCCATCCAACCTTTAATCAAGTTAGTAATGCTAATCAATCATATAAGATACTTATGCAATAAAACGTATGTCTAACTTCGGATGGAGTAACTCAACTGGAAGACACTTTGGCTCAAGAACCAGAGGTTTTAGGTTCGAGTCCCTTAGTTACTCGATGCCCGTGGCTTGCGAGGAACTACGTGCATCCTAAGGTATACCCTCATACTCGGCAAGAGATGAGGGTCTTGGGTTTCTTCATCATAAAAGTGGGCTGAAATCGGGTCGAGGCGGGTCAAGTTTCTTAAAACCCAACCCGACCCGAGTCAATATTTATGAAACCCGATCGGACTGACCCGAGCTATTGACCCGAATTCTTGACTCACCCCGACCCGAATTCTAACTCGAATTTTGACCCGACCTGCATTCTGAACCCATTTTAGCCTAATTTTAGACGGGTTGGGTCGGATCCGGTCAGGTTAACTTGAAAATTCTTCAACCCTATCTGACCCGAATTCTATGCGGGTTTTTGTCTTCTCAACCCGACTCGACCCGCTAACCCAACTCGCATGACTCGACCCGCATGATTTCTTAGGTCGGATCATCCAGGTCAGGTCAAAACCCAACCCGAGTTTCACCCCTACTAGTGATAAAAGTATGTATCTTTATGGAAGCCTATCAATGATTGAACATATGTCTCTTGAAAGATCTATATTTAAAGAGGGACGATCGATAATTAATTCATTCAAATCAGTTAAACATATTCTTAAAGATAAAAAGATTGAAAACTAAAAAAATAATTTAAAATGATTAAGATCTGAACGATCTAATTAAAATATTTTTTATAATACTTATAATTAAATATATATACCTTTTCGATAGACATGTCATTTGAAGTAGATGAGACTCCATAAAATATACTCCCTCTGTCCCATTTTAGTTGTCTTATTTGAAATATTTATGTTCTTTAAGGAACTCCCTATATAAGACTAGTATTCCATGTGATCTCATTCATTTTCAACACACTTTATACTACTCCAATATAAATGAGACAACTATTTTTGGATAATTTTAAAATCCATATAGGAAAACTAATTTGGGACAAAGGACTACAAAATAAAGGATAGTATAAGTGATTATATAACAATAATCATATCCAAACAAAGTTGGTGCCTAAAATATATCAACGGCAATACTACCAAACAGGTCAGGTCCATCTTCATGTAGACATTCACCTTTTGCATGCATGTACCAATCCATACTGCTAAAAAACAAAGCAATAGTAGATGGATAATCCCTATTACGAAAAATAATAATAATAATACTCCCTCCATCTTAAAATATTTGTTCTATTTTAAAACTTTTTATTTCTTAAGGATCGTTTTCACGCGAAGCGCGCTAAAAGTCTATTAATAGATTATCTGAGTCAATACAAACCTAATAAAAAAAGAGGTCTAGGCCAGGGGTTTAAAAAACGTTATCGGCCGATATTTTTCTCTCTCCTCCTCTTTTTTTAAAAAAACAGCCGATATCGGCCGATATTGTGAATATCAGCCGAACCGATATGATATTGGCCGATATTCAGCTCTCCAAAACCGTTTCATATCGGCCGATACATATCGTATCGGCCGATATTTGTACCCCTGGTCTGGGCAGTGTCTCGTTGTGTAGCTACTGCTCAATAATATTTTCCTAACTATGCAGCACTGTATGATTGAGACGATGAGAATCGGAGGTGGAAATAATTACATAATGCTACATATAGGCAAGTCAAAGCTTATAAAAACAGGTCGTCTTCTCATCACGTTAGAAGGTGATTTAGAGCTCATCAAATAGGTTAAAGCTTTGATTTAATTTGAAAATAAAGGAATATGACAAGTAATTTGAGACAATTTTGAAATGCATATAGGACAGGTATTTTGGGACAAAGGGAGTAATAGTAGTAGTAATTCGGATTTGAGTTAGAATGATTGTTCGGAACATGTCTCAGGAAATAGGAGATTTGACTTCGAGTTACTCTCCATAAAATTAACTGGTGTATGTCGGTAGAGAGACTTATTCATACTAAAAAATTAACGAGTTCTCTAATAGACGAGGATGCTTCTCTAATAGACGAGGATGCTTTGGCAGTAATAATAAATAGTCACGTATATAACATGATCCTGATCAACGGCCTGTATAAAATGAGGAGAAGTGGATGATATCGAGTGAAACCTAATTTCTACTCTCTATCAAACACAGTTTTGCCTCATGTTCGTAGTCAAGACAAGTGGCCTTCTCATGAAATAGTTATACATCCATGAAATTATTTCTTTTTATATCATTCTAATCACATGGTAAGGTATAATTAGTTGACATTTTAAACGTTAAAAAGATCTTTCAATTGAGAGAATTTCAAGACAATTAAAACACAATTCATTGTTTGCATTTGTGTTGCTCATTATTTTGACAATTTGAAAAATAATGTATAAAGATAAAATGCAAATATATAAGATGTACATAATGCAAATCAATATGTAAAAGAAAAATGCAAAATGATGATATGAAATCTTTTAATTACTTATTCCATTAATCTACAAATTGACGCGAAGAAAACCCTCTGTATTTATATATGCAAAATCGAAATTCCAATTTCAAAATATGTGACCTACTAAAAATTATATTGGCTGAAATGATCAAGTCATATTTTAGACTCTCAAAATTTGACTATTTTAAATTATTTTTTAATCTGTAAATTTTATGGTTTTTAATCATTTTCTATGTATTTCACTAAAATATTATAATTCATTAAAAATATTCAATAATCCCACTAGATATAAAGGCATAATAATTCTCTCAAAGGAAAAAACACACAAGCAGCCCAAGAAAGTTAGATGCCCAGATGCCCTTTTATCCACGCCTGACTGTACTTAGAACATGGACTGTTTCACTCTCCATTTGCTCTCCCAACTTCAATGTGAAACGAAGATATGGTAATCCACTGGACCACCTCAACTGGAAATCCACCGTAATCTCGACCTTAGTAAGGGCCTTAGGCCTTAATGTTGAGGTGATATGACCCAATATATACCCCCGAGGCCATAAGCCTAAAAGAATGTAGATTGAACTCAAAACCGATGGCTAGGGATGTCGATAGATGATTTTTTTTTTTTTTTATGATCACAGGATTCAGGTCTTTTAGAATTCGATTAATGCTCAAGAAATGTTCATGTCTCTTTACCCACACACCGAATGATACTATGGAGAGTGATCCTTTGAGATTGAGTTAGAATCGAACTCAAAACTCTTACTTCATGAGACAGGTTCTTAGCCATCATTCCAACCCTTTTGAATTTTAAAGATGTCAATAGATTGAGCACCAACCGAGATTATAGTAGCTAAACTCTAACCTAAATTTGACTTTGAATTCAAATGAAAATATGGGTCTTGCTAGTTGGACTTGGTCCAGTAGTATCCACTTCAAATCAAGACAAATCTTTAATATTAATTAAATATTACATTTACATTTAAAATATATTAATTTTATGCATGAAGTATGTGGCATATGTAGTTTACATATAATATGCATTTAAGACAAATATTTGATAGTACTAAATATAGTTTACAGGTTCTAGAGTATGGACTGACACCTAAACTTATTTGTACTTCGTCCTAGACAAATTTCACCGACGGATCTAAAATATAAACTCAGACCCTATTTTTGAGTTGGGTTATTCGAGCCCTTTTGCTTTCTAGCCCAATCCCTAGTCCTAAATTTTCCCTATTTCTCATATAAAAGTCATCAAACATTATTTTTTAATTAATATAGAGTTCACGTTTGCATTTTATTTTAGCATGTTTATAAGATTTTTCTTGTGAAAAATCAAATAAATAAAGAGTAGGATTTTTTCCTTTTAATTGTTCATTAGAATGTAATAATTGTGTGATTAGGGTTTTTCTTATTGGTCAAATTCTTAAGAGGCTGTGGCCCATAGAAAATGACCCATTAGGTCTATTTATGATTTTAATATAGAAATGTGGTTGGTTGTCTTATGGTACGCAAACTTCACATGCCTCAACTGCCCCACCAGCTATTGGCCAACATAAGCGACAAGAGGTAGGACTACTACAATTCCATGTTTTAGTCCTGCACAAACCAAAACTTTGTGGACCAATCTAAAACGTCCAAATCATAGGACCAATCATGGATAGAAAATGTATAAAAATCATTTGTAACAAGTGAGTGGAAATGGTAAACAAGGGTATTAAAAAAAACCAAAATAAATGATAAAAAAAGGCAACAGTAATAAATTATTCACAAATGAGAATATTGAGATTTACAAAAGCCACATTTTTTAAAATATATACGTAGAAAACGGTAGGAAACTCAGCTTAAAACCTACACGAGTGATATCCACTACCCTTAAGATACACCAAGTTAGATTATGGAAGCTCGAACCTAACACCTCTTGTTTCCTGAGACAAGAGGTTAACCAGTTGAACTACACTCATGTGAGCTAAAAGCCAAATTTGATTTTTGGTAAATCAAAAAAAAAAAAAAAAGCAAAGAATCAATATTAAATATTATCATTGACTATTAATTTCTACAATATGTGATTTTTATTTTTGTTTTAAAGATAAGTGAAGGTTCATTTTCACACCAAGAACATTATCTATTCTAAAATGTGAAGGATATTTATACATCTTTAGTCTCAATCCTTCACGATTTTAATAATATGTGACCTACTTTCCTTTTTAATGAAGAATGACAAATGTTGCCCAACATTCCTTCAATATTGTCTACTCTAAAGTAGCATTTCGACAAAATGAACCGAAATTGTGGGCCACCATTTAGACATCTTTGATTTAATAGGCTGGAAAAAGTCCACAAGACTCGATAAAAATAGATTTGTTGGGTTTGATTAAAGAGAACCATACTAATAGTTCTTTTGTAAAGTTTCACCTCTATTTGATGATTTTATCCATTGATTTAAAATTTAAAAAATCAATAAATCATACTCATCAAAATTTAAAGATCGAGATTAGATGTTTTGGATCATCAATTGATAGTAAAACTTTATATACTTCATATTATATAATCACTTATAAAATTAACTAAAATTTGTAGGATGTACGATTAATTTAATGACATGTCTCGTTGATTTACTTTACTAGTATGTCTCACTAGCCTAACTTATGAGCATCTTCTGATTGGTGTTCTTTTGTTTTGTTATGAAGTAAAAACAACAAAAGATTGAAAATCATTTTCAAAACACCAAGAGCAACTAAAAGTACAACAAAGTAGTTAGAAGCGACATGTTTTATTGAAGCGGCAAAATATAATATTAAAAAAAAAAATTAAAAAGTAAAATTTGCTAACTCGAAGGATTGGTGTCTTTTTCTTTCTATATGGAGTAAAAGCAAGAAAGAGTGAAAAACCTTTTCAAGACACCAAGAGCAACTAAAAGTACAATAAAGTAGTTCGAAGCCATAAGTTTTATTGTGAAGTGGTAAAATATAATATTAACAAAATAAATTGAAATGTAAAATTTGTAAAATTAACTCGAAGTACAAAAGATAAGACTTTGGTAGTCAATAATTTTTTTATTATTTTTAAACATGTATGATTAAATAAAGGAGTATTAGATATTAGTTCCATGTTGTCTTGCCATCTCCATGTGAGATTAGGACTTCTCATCTAAGTAGGTCATGTGTGAACTGTCCATATGGTGTGGAATGATCATGTGCTGCTTACACAATATTGGGGCATGGACCCCACATTTCATGAATTTAAATTAGACATTCATTTAATTTAGTAATGTAAGTCGATGAGATAAAAAAATGTCGACAACAATCTCTGTTTTTTATAATAAGAGACATCGATGTATTTTTTTCATCATTTAGATGATACAAATTGACAAAAGGATAAGTGGATATCTCTTGTTATCAAAACACCAGTATCCCTATTCATTTTTTTTAGTCATAAAAGTTAATTTATTTTAAGAGTACTACTGCAGAAATATGTTTCGCACATATGACTTTGTGAAAATAGCATCAAAAGAGACCACAATTTTTTTATTGAATTGAATGGTATATTAAGATCAAAATTATAACGTCTATAATATATACAACACTAAGGCATGGTTCATTTTAATTTAGATGAATATTATAGATAGCCCAATAAAATAATAAGATGAAAGTGTCCAATGGAACTAAAGTCATACTCCTACTAACTACATAAGCACATCAACTCATCTTACATAACTACATAGTTTCAATAGTCATCACGTGAAACTGTTCATTATGAAAATGTTCAAAAAATTAGTGTGAACTTCCAATCAAAACCTTTAAATAAAAAAAAGTGCTAAATTGTATTTTGAAATTGATTTGCATATCAATACTTTTTCTTTGATGGAGCACGAAATTATGTAATTTTGATGATTTTTCCATTTTACCTTTTAATCCTATTCTCGAATAATTAAGATCTGGAGGGGCAAATGAGAAGAGCTCCAAATTTATATTATCTAAGTCTACGTCAAATAATAATTATTAGTGTGCAAATTAATTCTCATTTTACTTTTTAATTCAATTGAAATTCTCATTTAAAGACTATTTTATAAAAAATTATTATGAATCAATTCACAATATATAATTTCTCATATCTTTCTCAAGTGAATTACTCACACGGGCAACACCTATGACTTAAAAGTGGAGCCCACTTTGTGAATCACGAGGCTCAAAATTCGTCACGTTAACACACTCGAGTACAATGACGCACGCTACAAGACAACCACTCGTTTACGCTTTCTTTATGCTCCACATTTTCAAAAATTAGGTACATTGAAATGATCAGAAGAGTAGGTCTATTCATGTATTTAGGTAAAAAAATTATTAAATGAACTAGCAGTAGGTTAATTGTCAAAATATTATTTTAAATATATATTTTATTAAAAATCATTTAAATTATATTGATAATTTTTTAAAAAAATTATGAAGTTAAAATATTAAAAATAATTTAAACTAATATGAATTTTGAAGAAATTAAAACATAATTTAATTATTATAATTAAAGTAATTTTTAATAAATTAAATATTAAAGATAGACTTTTCTAATAAACACATCACTATTAAATATAATAGAATTTATATCTATACTTGCATTATGATACACCACTCGTTGGAAAGTGAATGGTCATCCTTTTTCTAATAGAATAATAATTCTTAATTATTTAATTTCTTTTTAATATTTTATTAAAAATAATATTCATTGTTGAATTAAATATTCTACTTATGTTTTTAACATATAGAATCTTATCTATAGCTATTATCATCCTTCGTAGACAAACTTTTTGTAGTTGTTGTACTTTTGTTGTTCCATCATCATATGATTCGCAGTGGTCCCATTTAATCTGAAAAAGTTGATACTATTATTATTCTCTAGAGAAACAATCACTTTTCGTAATTGTAGACACGATATATGCAGAACTTATAGAATCATATTTCTCAATGATTAGTCAGATAAAGTCTCCTACTAAAGAGATGCCTGAACACCTTAATCATAAAAGTTATACGTCATTTCAAAGTTTATTTATTTCTTTTATTAAAAATCTTATAGCCATACTTTTATTTAATAATTTAAAATTTTTAATATGATAAATGTCTTAAAATTTAAAATATTAAAGTAATAGTAAATGAAAGAAGTTCACAAAGTTTAGAGAGAACAAATTAAGGTGAGATCTATCTTTATAGATCATTGCATGATTATCTAAACATAGCACTTTATTCTACACATTATTCTATGATTCAAAATTATAAAACTATGAATATAGTCAACATTATCTTCTTCGTCAATTCTTATTTATTTTAGATTAACTTATAAAATTAAATCTATTTCTATAAAAGTTTATATTTTGTAAATGCATCCAATCATTCTCCTACAACAACACTCAAAGTTTGAAACATTTTTTAATATCCATTCTTTTAACTACTTTATCTATTTTGATTTACGACGCACTTAAAATGTCAAAAATGTTCATCCTTTGATTTTTAAGATTAAAAGAAAAGTATTAAATAAATACTTTGATTTATTTTTTTAATATATAGGACATGTAAGATGAGCGTTCAATAAATCTTGATCATTTGTTCATTGAATGGTTGTACTTTTTTTATGTTGGTCAGTAAAAATAAATAAATAAATAAATTTTGCTAAAAAATAGTTAAATATAAGACAAGTGATTTTAAGATGAGATTTTGTGAGTTAGATTAATTTGGTCTATCTTTATCATATTATTTTTTATAAATATAAATTATTAGTAATTTAATGAGTTTACAAGACATGATAAAAAAAAAATTAGTATTTAAAAATTAGAAAGTTTTGTGAAAAGTTATGAATAGAAAAAAATTATTTTACTATAAATTTTTTTTTATCAATATCACTTTTATGAAACATATACGGCTTCTTATTTATAATAAACTTGATAGTGCAGATAGATTGAATTTAATTTTAAAAGAAGAAAATTGATAAATTCCCTGTCCGATGTTTCTTCTCAACTACCAATGGTAGTCAATTTTATGTATGATTGGCAAGAAACATGCCACGTGGCAACACTAATAACTGCACCTATGCAAATTACTAATAATTTGAGCATCATTACTAATCCACGTGACATGCATGAATTCAATTCTCTTGGAAAAGCTCAACACAATTTCATATATATATATATATATGATTAAAAATTCATTTAAATTTTTTATTTTTTATTTAAATAAAAAAAATTCTTGAAGGACGTTTACCGTTGTAGACATGAAAAGATGCTCCAATAATGTTTGAACACCTGTTGCAACTTTTTTATTGTGTCTTAACAACATTTAAGCAACACGTTGAAGGGGTTGCATCATTTTCTTTTTTAATGACCATTTTACCTTTTAAAGCTGGAATTATCTTTAAAATGAAATATATTATTCAAATTTACTTGGCATACAAATTTATGTTTAAAATATTTTCAGAATTAATCATTCATTTTTGTGATATTATACAGATGAATAAAATATATACTTTTTTAAAAAAAAATCATATATCTAATTAGATCTAATATAACTTAGATGATATAATTCGTAAAACCCACAAAAGTACATATGTAAATATATTAAAAAAATAACTTGGTTCAAAGGTGAAAAATTCTGCCGATATATATAAAAAATATAAGTAGATATAATAAATATAGCTTAAATGATATAATTTATATCATTTAAATTAAATATGCAAATTTATCATATAATGAATATGGCCCTGCCTTGGTTGCACCAACGTACATGCGACTAGAATCTATTCTCATAAATTTGCATGAAATATACTTATATGCGAACCATGATATGGACAATAAATACACTATGAAACTATTAATAACAACTTATCAAATTCAATTATAAGGGAATTGACTTAGATATTTATATTTTTACTAACATTGAAAATTGAACTTGTTTAATAGTAAAAGAGAATAATTCATTAATAAGAAAAAATCAGAACAAGAAAAAGAAAAAAATAAAAGAGTTTAGAAGTCCATAAAAGAAAAAGAAAAAGAAAAACTCAAGAAAGCAAACGAACACAATTAGACAAGTCCAGAAAAATAAAAAAAAATGTAAATAAGTTCAAAAAACACACCCAATACAACCAAAACGTCCAAATAGTCTCCCTCTTTATCTGAATCATAATTAGAAAATTTCATGATGAGACAAGTCAACTCCATATTTCATCAGGAAATCCACTACTCCATATCAATGATATATTTTGGACTTTAAAAGGTTAAAATAAAAATATTTTAATATCAAATTTTGATAAAAATATTAATAATAAAATAATTATTAAATAAATAACTTTAATAATGACTTCAGCGTGTGATGCTAAGAAAGTGATGAATTGATGATAGAGAGAGAACGAGATAACTTCTAAAGGCGGAAAGTGAAAAGGTCAAATAGGCTAGAGAGAGAGAGAGAGAGAGAGAGAGAGAGAGAGAGAGGAATAAAAGAAAGAAAAGGACTGCTTACTTACTAATATCAAGGGTGAGAAATAAGATGCTTTCTCTTATTGGGAAAGTGAAGGAGATGCCGTCTCGTACGTGGGAAACGTGAACTCGTTGGGAACTGGGAATACCAAACCAACACAACTCAGGCTACTTTCAATGGCTGACTCACTTCATCAAATTCATGTATGCAACATGCTTATCTCATTTCATGTTCTTTGATACTTAATTGTTGTTTATATTTAATTTAAAATTCCCTTTTAAAAAATAAATTATATGAAATGAGAAAAACACTTTACATTTTTAATTTGTACGACGTTTCACCAATTTCTCATGTTTCATACAAGATATTTCATTATCAGTGGATGTAAAATAAATGAGGAACCATTATTATAAAAATCTCCTGTGTCCAATAATTTGGAAGTTAATAAAATGACATAGTCTATAAGACTTTCATTATTGTTTTGATTAAAAGCAGACAAAATAATAAAAGAAAAAAAAAAACCACAGATCAAACACAGACAAGAAACATATATTTTATATGGTTTTCTTTCGGTATATCGATAGGTTCAAACCAGATCTACTATAGTCAAAGGCAAAACGAAGAAGAAGAGACGACCGTATCTATTATAATTTTCTCTCTCTTTCTCTCTCATTTTTCACAAAAAGAGACATTATATACTGTCCTAATTAGGACTACAACATATGTAATGTAAAAATTACAAAATTGCCTTTCATTAAGAAATTTGGCTCGGGGACACTGCCCTAATTTGAGCCCTCGTGAGCTCAGCAGGGGGCTCGACCCTCGAACGACCCAGTGGAGATGAGATCACTAGTAAATTAAGCTTCACAAACCTAACAATTATCATCTAAATTCTCACATATTTTATCTTATTATTTAAATTCTTGCCTATAATTATATATATATATATATATATATATATAGAATTATAAAGACTTTCAATCCCCTGTGGACTGCATTAGATTGTTCTAATCTTTATTTTTCACTTTAAAATTAAATTATTAGATAAATATTTAATTAATTTTAATTTGTTTTGCAATTTGTAAGTCAATGTTTAAATTCATTAACTTAAATACCAAAACTTAATTTCTCAGCTAAATTTAGTTAGATTTATTTCACATGGTTGGTTGGCACAATTCAAGTGATTATTAATTTGTGCTCTACCTGCATTTTGTACCATATATTAAATGATAATGTCAAAGCTCACTTGGTCATGTGCTGGTCAAGGAAATAATTCATCACTCATGTGACTTGTTAATAAACTTTCTAAATTAAACTTCTTTATATTTTAATATTGGTATTATCTTGGTAAAAAGCATTTTATAACATAATATAAAATTGTTTAAATATATATTTAGTATAAACAAAAACAATTAATTTTTTTTCAAAAGATTCTATAATTAGATTGATCCAATCTTTAAACTAGACCAAGTCAATATCAAAATAATTGATGAATCGAATTGTGTATCATTCAAACAACCTAATTCTCAATTTAATAATTTTTAGAACCGAATGACACAGTACTGCTACTATTTAATTGAAAATGTTTTATAATTAGGGCACTTGCTTACACAAATTCTCTCTAAAAAGGTTGACTATTCTTGAAAATGAAAACTTTCACGTTTATTTCCATAATTTTTTTAATTTAAAGTTTCAATGTTAAATTCTCTATGCAAATAGTAAAAATTAAAAAAAAAAATAATTATACTTTCTGGTTTCCCTTTTTTATGATCTTGTTCAGATCTCTTAGAGTACTCGAATAATCTTTGGGACATGTGCTAACCTTCCTATCTACACACACCAAATAATTCTATGGCAATTGACCTTTTGAGTGAAGTAAGAATCAAATTCAAGACTTTTGCTTACTAAGGCGAATCCCTGGCCATTACTTCAACTCCTTTGAATTGTATCTATCAATAAGATTCCCATACTCTAATGCCCCGACATGCGAGGAGGTTGCTAAGCCATTTCACCTTCTACCAATCACAAATGCGCACTCTGCTATAGATGAGTTAAACTATCATTATATTTAGTATTTTTATATTTTTAATACTAAATCTTAGAGTTTTTTTAAACATTAATTTTTAGAGTCTTAAGACTACAAACATTATTTATTTGATAACCAAAAAAAAGAATGACAACTTCTGAGTGTGATGGGAGCTGCACCTCCTTTGAAGCTCTAAAATCTATTCTTATCATTATCTAATTAAAGATTGAATTAACTTAAACAAATGTTTACTAAAACGTCTCATTCCATTTTGTCTTGGGAGCCCTAGATTTGTAAATTAATTAAAGATGTCATTATCTAACTTTACCAAGTTCATAATCCTATCTCAAAGTATATGAAAGAGAAAGATTACTTTCCACTTTTAAAAGATTACTAGGTGGAAATAGACCCACGTTTTCTTGAATTTATTACACATTCTAGAAGAGTAGAAGACATCACATGAACACATTAATATAATTAAAAATATAAATATCTTAAACTTTTCAAACCATTCTTATTGACTAAATTTTACAGATTCCTTACCAACTTCTCTTTACTGGTGGGTCTATTTATATATTATAATAGTTAATGTTGTTTATATCAAAATAATGAAAAATTACATTTTTAAATATCTCTCTCTCATCATATTTATATTTTAACTGATATTTTGAATATTGATTAGTATATCTGTCTATACACTGTTTATTTTAATTTTATACTACTGATATAAACAACATACCCAATTTGGTATCTTAAAAATCTAATAAATATTAGCCTATATTAAATTCCAGCCAATATATTTTTTTCTCTAGTAGCTGTAGAGTTGTTGAATAGTTTTCTATCCTACTGTACAATTCAATAAGTTTCTCTCATCCATGATAATACACTAAATAAATCTAAGGTGTTTGAACAAGATTTATTAATTAGATTTTGGAATTTGGAATTTGATTAAATTTAGCAAACCAATAATAGAAATATAGAATGCAATCTTAGAGAAATAAAGAAGGAGATGAACTAACCAAAATGTGAATAAATTTTGGGTAAGCATTCTCACACGAGAGAATTCTTTTATCTCGACAGGAATTCTTTTTTTTTTAAAAAAAAGAAAATTCCTGTCTTACCCTTCCACTTCTGTTTACCCTCCACTTTTTGTGTTGGTTGGAAGGGTCAAACGGGAATTTAAAAAAAAAAAAAAATTGAATTCCCGTGTGTACCCTAAATTTTATATCACATTATAAAAATTTGGATATTTAGGTACAACTATGAAAACAATGGAAGATCAAATTTGAATGGTGTACAAACTTTAAACAAGCTAGCGATTGATGAGTCAATTTTATAAAACAAAAATGAAATTGGAAGTACTAAAAATAATTGAATGTTAGATGTCAAGAAAAATACAAGATCACAAAATGATTGTATTAACCTCAATATATAAAAAAAGGGATTATAAAACTATTTAAAATTAACAAAAGTTTTGATATAACAGGTACCAAAATTGGAAAGTTCTTTTTAAGAATTGGATTTATGAGTTAAAAGAACATGACAAATTATAATTAAAAAGTATAATGTTTAATAAAACAATTTGAAAATGTAAAGGCCAAAATTGCAATGAAAAGGAAGGATAATAATTAATAAAGATGATGATAAAATTAGCTACCAACTTGTACTAGGCAAGAAAGGTAGTACCATAGATGTCTAAAACCCATTAAAGTATGAAAAATAAACCCACCGTGTTCTTGTTCCTTCCATTCTCGTGTCCCATGCATGTGATATGTGTACAAAGTTTGTCTAAGTTGTCTATTTTAAAGACCTAACTTTCATGTGACAATAATGCATGTTGTGGTGGTATATTAAAATTTAAAGTCATCCTATTTTTGTATCCATGTTTTAACTTTACTTTTAGAAGAAGCTATCTCATGTGTATACATGTGTATATGGGGTCCATCACTGGTCCATTGAAAAGATTTAGTCATAAATTTGTGTCCGTAAAAAATCACCTTCATTTAATACATGAAAACATTGTTTTCAAAGACATAAAAATTAAAGAGTTAAAAAGGTGATTAAAATTTTTGAGGCCTTGAAAAACATGGTTTGATCGATCCAATCAAGATAAACCCCCATCACCATTATTAATGAAGGCTAGGATATGGTTTTACGCCTACATAAGCCGTCATACTGAAATTAATGATTTTTACTCAAGATCCTCGAATTCGAATCAAGAATTCGGAAAAAAATGAAACTTGGGTATCTACTCGCACTCTCATTCTGAAAGGAAGAGATAGTCCTAATTTCGATGGTACAATTTCACCAAAGAAATTATGAGTTCTTGTGACGATCCGACCCTACCCATCACAATATTGTCTACTTTGGATCGCGTACCTGGGCCCACACGACTTTGCATTGGAGGTCCCACCCAAGGAGATACCCCAAAAGGCCCTGTGATGGCGAGGGGCTTTGCTTCCTCATATAAAGCCCCCGCCACCCAAGCTCCCAACCAATGTGGAACTTTTGGGTGGGGGTGTTACAATCCACCTCCCTTAAGACTAGAGCCGTCTCCGGCTTTGTCATGTCACACTGACAGGGGTCCACACACACAGGCAGACAATGTCACGCAAGTAAAGCCCACACAGTCCAAATGTTGAACTGTGCTCTGATATTATTTGTGACGACCCCGACCCCACCCATCACAATATTGTCCACTTTGAGTCTAGCACCTGGGCTCGCACGACTTTGCATTGGAGGTCACACCCAAGGAGACACCCCAAAAGACCTTGTGATGGGGAGGAGCTTTGCCTCCTCATATAAAATCCCCACTCCTCATATAAACCAAACGATTGTGTGTAGATCCCTCACCTTGGGGTCCTAGAGTGCCCAGGGTTCTCTCCTCAGTTGTCGAACACCGGTATTGGGGAAATTAAGCACTCAAGGAAGACAATACACACATACACATACATAAGTCTACCACACCAAGCCAAATCCAAACTTAACTTCATGTTGACTGCTTATTTCTGTTTATGAGTCCTCTCTTTTCTCTTGATTATCATTGTCAAATACTTTCAATTTCAAAACCTTCAATTGTCACCATTCCTTGCTACCCATTAATGAAAATTGAAAGGGGGAAAGGAGGAGGAGGACCATATATGTAAGAAAGGGATAACATAAAAAGGAAGCAATTGAATATTGGCTGAAGATCAAAGTATCAAATTCTTATTGGGTTGTCTGTCCATTATCAATTTCTTGGAAAGCATTATATTTGGGTTAGTTCATGTCTTTCAAAATATGCCATGGAAATTGACCTCGCATCCGGCTGTGGAACTCTACGTATATTTTATTTTTATTTATTTTTAAAGTGAACAAAGTATTGTCTTAGCGAGTACGGAAAACCTTCGTTTTTTCCTCTTTAAATTTTCCTATAACTCTCAATGAAAAATGGATCTTTTGTGTTTTTGACAAAGAGGTATAATTCTAGAAAAGAAGAGAGAAGCTCTCATTTTCAATCACCTTTAATTTTCCATTAGTTGGGTTTCATTCAATGAGGATGTGGGAATTTGTAAGACTGCAAAATGGATAGGTTGAGAAAGGTAGGCAGAGGGAGATTTGATGACTTATAAAGAAAGATATATTTTGAATGTAATACTAAATTCATTAAAGATGACTTATAAATACACATATAAGAGTAATAGATAAACAATAACAATGCTATCTTTGGTAAATAAGTATTAAAATCATCTTAATTGACTTCTCTTAAATTCCTATCAAATCCAAAGATATCCCATCTTAAAATTCCTACCATCCTTTCTATTTCCAATGAGAAATTTCTTATTACTCCATTTGCACCTTAAGAGGAATGTCATGTTTTGTATTTATTTATCACGTATCGTCATTATCATCATCATCATTATAATTATCATTATCATCATCTAAATTATTATTCTAAATACAACGCAAGCCTACTTTTTTAGGCCGATTGTCATTTAATACCTAGAATACTCATATCTTATCTAGGTTTGAGACATATTTTATAACATGGTAAGTTAATAAAATGTGACAGGTTGTGAAAACAATTTAAGTTTTTTTTAAATAATTCAAGAATTTAAAGTAGAATAGATTAGGATTTCACATACATCAAATTTCTCTATGGTTCTCATTAGGATTTATTTTGCAAAATAATAGAGAAATTATTTTTTGAACCCCTGAATTTTATAAAAAAAACTTAAGCCACTAGATGGTTCAAAGCTGTAAACATTCATATTTAACTTAATTTTTACAAGATGTAGATTCAACTTCCATTCCAATAGCAATCTATTTAATTTAACAGCTATATAATCTTAATTTGTGCAATTTATTTCCAATTTTGTCTCCTATTTGCAGTCTTATTTGGATCTTAAACAAGTTAAATGTCATCCTTAATTAGAGTTATTTTTCTTCGCTATTTAAAGTGTAATTGGTGAATTGTCTATATTCAATGAATATTAATCAAAATCCAATGTACAAACGCATCTCTAAATTCAAAAGGAAATAGGTAGGTGCAATGAATCTTAGTTAAATTCAAATCTGTTGACAATTCTAGTTTAATGTTTACTGATATGAATGAGACAAATTATTAAGGCAAAAATTCTCACGTTAATTTTGTAATAGTTTTAAGTATTTCTAAATGTGCTACTTAACATTCATAAATTGATAATAGAATATCTCTATACTATTCTAATTAAAATCTTCAATAATACCTTGACAATAGGTTTGGAAAGCTAGATAAGAAAAATATTTGTATGTTATGGCTATTGATGGGGTAAGGATGCCCCTGTCTCCGATTAATGTCGGAGAAGGAAACTTCAAATAGGAATGGGAATGGGAAGGGAATCCCATGCCAACTAGGATACGTAATAACACTTAACTTGCCAAGTAGAAAAAAAAAAAAAAAGCAAATAGAAGTGGGGTCCACTTGAATGTCCGGGCCACACGTGTCCAACATCAGTCCCCCAATCTTGAAAAAGAACTCATTCTGGAGTTGAAATGGGGCAAAAGAACTGTAGCGTTGCTATAGCAAGGGAGATTGTCACGAGAAACCAAACAGAGGTGTAGATTAATTCCGAAGAGGCGAACGCCGATTTCGGCAACTGCACAACTTGCAATGCACAAACAACGAGAGCTTTACGTCTTGGGGATGAAGAATAAGTAAATACACACATGCTCAAGTGAGAGCAAATCAATTCGGTTGCAAAGGGGTCTTCAAATTGCACTGTAGTGATGACATAGTCCTGAGGGATGGGAAGGTTAGCAAGATGAGCCAAAGATAGGACAACAGGCGAGCATGATAATGTACGAATAACCATAGATTGAATCGCGGTATCTGTATTGAGATTGGGTTGGGAAATCAGTGGTGGCAATGGCAGTGGTACCGGTGAGGCGGTGATAGAGGTGGTGTTAGGATTGTGATTGGTGGCAGGGGAGGTGGTGGTTGAGTGTTAGGAGTTGGGTCAACCTGCTTTGGGTGCTCAGAGTAATCTTTCACCTTCATCATGTCTTTATATGTCGTGTCGTGCCTGGATTCGAGCAATTTGGCAAACATATCTCTCATCTCATATCGAAACGCTTTCAACTTAGATCGAAAGTGATCGACCTTTGATACCAATTCTTGGAAGTCAGATTTGGTCGCATACTCATCATTACTGTTGGATGCTGTCGAGTCCACTTGAAGTAGCTGGCAGTTAGATCCAAGGACGAGATGGGGATCAGTAAATTTAAAGTGGCTGCACCCAGATCTTTTGACATATGGATCATCATATTGGATGCCAAAGAGTCAATGATGCAGCGGTTGGATCAGCTCGGGATTTGGAAATAACTGGGTGACTCGAACAAATGAGAAAATAAAGGAATTGAGTGGGAGTTATAGAGTTCATTAAATCGATCAAATGGATAGGTGTGGGATTAAAAAAGAAGTTGGAGTAGGACGGGGCTCATTAAATCTTACTTCTCGATTTCGAATTTTCACCAACTACATCTATCTCCATCCACCCGTAACAATATACTGTCATTACTTTAACCGTTCGTGAGAGCTACATTCATTTTCAATATACATGTCCAAATTCTCTCTGATGCAATTCCTTTATGTTTTAGTGTATTGGTCAGGTTCCTAACATCTCTCTGTTTTTCTTTGAATTTCTTTTCAATTTCTATTTCTATTTTTGTGACTTCTATATTTATCATAGTATATACACTCAACCACACCAAACTTTCTTTCCATTTCTACACTGCCCATAAAACATTCCAATGAATCCTATGTTTAGCAACTTTTACCTCATAGTGGCTTCTAAAGATTGTAGTTATCATATTTAGAGCACTATGTAGTTTTTACTTCCAACTTCATCATCCTCCTCCCCATTCTTGGGTCACTAAACTTACAATTCATACACTTTATCTTCAATTTGTTAATATTCAAATCATTTATCTTAAAATTCTTTCTCCAAAGTTCCATCATAATTGTTTGGGCCTTATTTACCATGCTAAGTACAAGATAGCTTCTAGGTCAGTCTAGCAAAATTCATCTTTAAATAAAATTTATGTTCTCATTTTTATGGCTTTACATTAGATTGACAAAACTTTTGCTCTATATAATCAATGAGTCTCAATGACTATGCTACATGTAGTTTAGATTTATTTTATAATGTCACCCCGAAATCGAAATGCTAAAAGTATGTAGATGGCTTAAGCAAATATGTTATTAGTTAATAAAATTTAGAATGATAATTGAAATTGTAATAAACTTGTTGGGCATTTCATTAAAAATGTACCAACCTATCCTAAAAGGAAATATGAGTCAGCTTGCAATCATAGAGTAGAGATTAAATAAAATTATCTTAAAAACTAAAAATAGAAAGTCTAACACAATTCAAGATCTTCTGGTGCTGCGACAGCACACAATTTGCGATGTCACCAATCATTGATTGACATGTGGATAAATTTAAGAGTAAAATTATCATTTAAATTTTTTTAAAAACTATCATGAACTTAAAATGACCAAATCACCTTTGAATTTGCCTGCATGACGATTACTAATTGGTAACATCATAGATTGTATGTAGCAATGACAAGGAGACATGATTAGAAAGAACTTTCAACAACCTTACCAAGTACATTGTCTATAATAAGTTATATAGTTGAAGTCAAATTGTTGATCATGTATGTGTAGCTATTGTAATTATCTAAATGACTAACTTTTTATAGCTAATCCATTGTCCAGCCCAATGAACTCCTCTAAGTCAATGTCACACTTTTAACTTTGTAATCCTCTACATTGGTGAGAATTGACTAATGATGCAAAATTTGCCTTCTATCTCTAGGAAGCCTATGATTTTATCAGAATAAAAGTAATAATTTTTTTATATTAAATCAAATAAATAAATATTTTATTAACATGATGAGATAGTGGGTTCTACCATATTGAAGATAAAATTATTAATTATCTAATATAGAAAACTGAAGTTTATGGTCATTATTAATCACTTGATCCAAATTACTAAAATCAACAGTCATGCAATTATTACTTTTGAGGTATAATGACTCACAACTTTTGATTTTACTGTTTCTGAGTACTTTACTATATAGTTTTCAATATAAATGTTTCTACTAACTATACCTAATGTCACTTGTTACTGTAAACAATGTCTACCCTTTTGCACTCTTCTTGGACTGCGTTTGGATGGAGGATAACGGGTTGTTAATTAAGGGGAGGGACAAAAATCAAATTCTTATCCTCTCTGGAAAATCAACTTTTTATCCTTCCCCCTCAATTTTTGAAAACCCTTTTCAAGAGAGGATTTTCATATTAATTAAGGTAACCTCTAACCAAGGGTAACCCCTCCAAAATTTACCCCCATCCAAACACATTCCAAGACACACCTTTTATTGAAGAGAATGATTAAATAAGTTCAACAATGTTTTAAGTTAGGATAAAATTAAATAACTTTTTTAGAGGTCTACTTTTTATTAAAGAATATTTTTAATCTCAACATTTTTTCATGCTAAACAATGGACCACAACCTTAGTGATTTAGAAGATGTATTTGATGTAAAATTGAGATACAATATTTGGTAGGGAAATGATCCGTGCACCCCCATTTTTACCCAAAGTACACTCCCTATGAGTGAAATGCCAGTTTTGCCCTCAACTTTTCTTTCCTTTTTCCAGTAAAATACCCCCATTTTTACCCAAAACTGGCATTTCACTCATAGGGAGTGCACCTTGGGTAAAAATGAGGGGTGCATGAATCATTTCCCATTTAGTATCTCAAAATAATATTAGAAAAATTAAAAAATAATTGATTAAGAAAAATAATATTGAAATCTATAATAATTATATTAAGACAAATTAGTCTAAGAGTTTCTAGTAAAAATAAATTTATAGATCAAATCAGTTTTATTTTACTGTGAAAAAGATGACGATTTTATATTAAACAAGATTTCTATAGTTTATAATATTTTTCAAACAGACATATAAATAAAGTAAAAAGTCAATCATATAACTTTTTAAAATTTCATAAACAAAAGCACATGTTGAAATTATACTTTAATATAAGACGACGGATAAAAGATTTAATAATCATGATTTTTTAAATTCAATAGATAAAGGCACGTGTTGAAATTATACTTTAATATAAGACGACGGATAAAAGATTCAATAATCATGATTTTTTAAATTCAATAGACAAAAGCACATATTTATATTATAATTTAATATAAGACGATAAATAAAGGGTAGCGATCCTCTCACAGGTGTTTTGTGTAACCAGACACCAGATTTAGGATATTGCCCATTTTACCCTTCTATTGCTGTATAAATCGGCTCACTGACCGGCTCATCGGATCACTGACCTTTCCATTGCAGTATAAATCGGCTCACTGACCGGTTCGCTGGATCACTGACCAGCTCACTGAAATTTATCTAAGTGAGACTATTTTTTTCATACAAAATAGTAAATTGGATCACTGATTTTTTTTTAAAATGCTTTCGTACGACAGTAAAAGGGTAAAATGGACAAAAACTTTCGTACAATAGTGGAAGGCTATCCTAAATAAAAGATTCAGTTCTACAAAATCAAGGTTGGCCATATAGACACCACACTTTTCTGCCATGAGACACCTCTTTTTGTTTTAAGGTATGAAATTATTATTTTACCCTTCCGTGTTTTGATAGTTTGCTCGAACATCCAGTTCATTATGTGTTTGATCAGACGAACGGGTTGTGGAGAGAGATTTTCAAAAGAGTTCGTTTCTCGACCGATTTTTACAAACAAGGTATCAAAATTCATCTACTCTGAAATTTATGAACTCTAAGACTAATTTTAAGTGAAAAAGAGTATAGTTTTGGGCTTAAAAAATCGTACCTAAAGAATTAAGGAAAAATGGTCTTCCCTCTTAATTATTTGGGTATGATTTTTTAAGATCAAAACTATACAATTTTCACTTAAAAACAGTCCCAGGGTTCATAAAATTCAGAGTAGATCGAATTTTGATACATTGTTTGTAAAAGCCAGTCGAGAAACGGCCTTCTTGTCAATTGTAACATTTGCGTATTTGGTCCGGGTTTTCAAACGAGGCAGTACTCAACTTATTTCTACAAACAATGTATCAAAATTCATCTACTTTGAATTTTATGAACTCCGGGGATTAATTTTAAGTGAAAGGGATATAGTTTTGGGCTAAAATAATCGTAGCCAAAGAATTAAGAGGGAAGACTATTTTTTTTTTTTAATTCTTTGAGTACGATTTTTGAAGTTCAAAACTATACCCTTTTCATTTAAAATCAGTCTCAGAGTTTATAAAATTCAGAGTAGATGAATTTCGATACTTTGCTTGTAAAAATCGGTCGAGAAACAAACTCTTTTAAAAATCTCTCTCCACAACATTCATTAGGACGATTCCATTTTACATGGAATCGTTCGATCGAACGTTCTCGTATTCGTTCGGATCAGGGGTGCAAAAAACACCCCAGCCGCATATCGGCCGATATGATTTTCTCTCTTCTTCTTTTTTTTTTCCTGTAAATATCGATATTATTTTTTCTGAATCAAAAAATATAAAAAAAGTGAAAAAGAAACTGTTTTTTTTTTTAAAAAAAAATTCAAAACATAAATATCGACCGATATCTGGGTCGATATCGGCCTATATTTCGACTAGGGCCCATCACCCTTTTTTTTTTTTAAATGCCGATATGAATCACATCGATCGAAATCAGACCGATATATATCGCTGATATATCGGCCATATCGACCGATAAATAGGCTGTATGGCTGATACAATATGTATCGGCCGATATTATATGGTGCTTAAAACCCGTATCATATCGGCCGATACGTTTCGTATCGGCCAATATCTTGACCCATGGTTTAGATGATTCCATTTCGTCCGATCGAACACGTAACACATGATGAACTGGACGCTTGACCAAACCATCAAAACACGAAAAGCTAAAATGATAATTTCACACTTAAAAATAAAAGTAATATCTCTTGACAGAAAAATATAGTGTTTATATAACCAGCCAAAATCAATCATTTGACTTTTGAAATTCAATAAACAAAAGCACACGTTGATATTGTACTTTAATTTAATATAAGACGACAGAGAAAAGATTCACTCTTGCAGAGGCTGAGAAGACTTCCACAGAAGAAGGAAGCTTTGGAATCATCTACCTCGATTAAATTATAGGAATTTTTATTTTCATGTTGTGGGTCCCACCGAAGAAGTGCACAGATTTCAAAGTCGCATGAAAAATCAGGAATACCATCAAGTTGTGATAAATATGTGGCCGCCTGTTCTAGAACTGCTATCAAACCGCTGTCACGTGTTAAAAAAACGGAAGCTCAAATGACTGAGTCATTAGATTTTTCGGGCGTCTCAATTTCAACTTTTAATAGTATATACTATTTAAAATATAATATTTTATTCAAATAAATAAAAATTCTCAAAAATTTCAAGTATAAAAAATGACTTCATTTTGAAATTTTTATCCACTTAAATTAAATAAATAAAATTCTTTAATACTTACTTTTTATATAACGGTTATTGACTTACTTTCATACTTACTTTTTATATTAAAATGAAATTATAAATAAATATTTTTATCTATATTACTTAATCTAATAGTTTGAATGCATCAAATAGAATAAAAAATTTTGATTTAAATCTACATTTGCAAATGTAGCATTGAATATTTTCTCATCTCATGAATCTAAAAATTAATATAATATAATGTTGAAATTTAGAGTCAAATGACAATGACATTAGTAAAATGAAGAAAAAATAAAATGATTTTATTTGTAATTTATTAACTTAACATAGTTATTAACTAAAATAAAATCATTAAATTTGAATTACAAATTTAACCATAAAAAATAAATAAATGAAAATCAACGAATCCCACGCAAGTATTACATGTGTAAATCCATCTTTTTTTTGGTTTAATGAACTTAATTGCAGTAACTCTGACAAGTCTACGATGGTCAACGCAGATCAATGGTCAAGCATGGTAGGACCGATCTCCCCATGTGGTCCACAACTCCACACCCACCCATCCGACACGTATGGCTACTACCAAGTACCAATTAGTTTTGGTAGTCCGCAGTGCACCGAACATTTTCCAAAACTCCACAAGACAAAAAGGACAATCCTTCTGCAGACAATGAATTTGGGCAGGTTTACCCGTTTCACCAAACGTTCCGAGTTGACTCGGGAATCTCCATCGAGTCAAGTGCACCAAACGGCATCTTCAGAGTCACGTCTACATTTGTCAAGTGGCAGAAACCACTGCAGTGAACGAGTAAAACCCTGTCTCATACACAAATTTACAATCTTAACCCCAAAGTTCTACAAATACTTAGAATAATCGTAACAATGTGATTTTAATTTTTATAAATTATTTATTTATTTATGATAATCAAATTTTAAAATTATAGTTATATATTAAAAATGATCTACCCACACGTCAAATACGTGATCTAAAGGAACTTTCAGTTTCTTCTTTATTCTGCTCGCCCCCATTGTATTACTATTATTTTGTGTACATTATATATTTATATAACAAAAATATTATAATATATTACATTATAGAGTATAATAGAACATGTTAATATTTATATCTGTATCTCGAAAGGCTACATTTTTCTTCTGTTTTCTTCTCATCTCTACCTTGCGACGGAGAAGACGACTCTGCAACTTTTCCATTTGAAGGTTCCTCCATTTGCAGGTTTCTGGCCAGTAACCGTTCTCCGTTCCATTCATAAGAGAGCTTTTTAAATCTTTTAGCAAATTTTTTTTTTTTTTTGGCTTCTTTTTTTCTTTGTAGAAAATGCCTCTATTTTACAACTGTCGTCTGAAGAGAGAAATTATAGCGTCCGAAATAGCCGGATTTGGAGAAGATTTTGGCTGTCTCAGATACATATCTGGGTTATGTACAGGCCCCATTTTCCTCGTTTCTTGAGATTTTTGAAATTTAACGCCTTTTATTATTACCAAAAAATGGGATTTTCTCTTTATTTCCCTATAGATTATTGAAGTTAAAGACCTTTTATTATTACCCAAAAATGGGATTTTCTTCTTTATTTCTCTTTCTATTTTTAATTTCATGGTTCTGGGTAGATCCAAATTATATATTGGGGTCATGCAAGAGAGATCAATTGAAAATTAACAGCCATTTTTGTTTTTTTTTAGAAAAAAAAACAAAGACAAGAGAGAGAAGTCTTTTCTTTGTTTGCCCTACAATTGTCTTTCCATGGTTGAAAATGAAGAATCAAGTTCTCCGTTATGTTCTTCAGGTTCATAGGTTAGAAAATGATGTTTGAAGTAGAAAAGGGCCTTTCAAGACACAGGAATTTGCTCAAGAATTCACCTTGGAGAAGAAAATCACAGCCCATAAGGATCAAGTCCCCAATTTGAAGCAGCTGAAGAAGAAACAGAAAGGCCGAATCTTTAGATCTTGTCTCAGTGATGGAGTATGGGAGCAGCATTCCGCAATCTGCAGAGAACGGCTTCCAGATGCAGGATTCTTGGATCCCAGTAACGCCACTGAAGCCTGAGCAGACAAATCGTCTTGCACGAATGCAATGGCTGAATCCCGGGGTGTGTGTTGATGGGGTCAATCCTGGGGCATACAGCGACAGGCTTATCCAAGACACCATATGCCAGAGAGCAGTGGTACCTTCCAATAGCATATCGCCTGCGGCTGTCCAATTCCATAACGTTGCTGTTGCAGATCGAATGCCAGATCTCAACGGCTGGAGAGCAGCAGCATTTGCCACCCAGACCCAGGTTACCAGCCTCAATTCATATATGGAAGCCCTTCAAAATGCAGAGGCAAGGTGGAACAAGATGCAGTATGCCCACTTCTTGGCTTCAAAAGATGCAGCAGCTACAGCAGCGGCGACAGTGGGGCAGGGAGGAAGTAACGTTGCACGCTTACAACCACCAATCTCATATTTACAGACTGATGGCTGCATCAACCAGCAGCAACACTCTCATCCAGCAGTGAACCTGTTGTGCATGAACCAAGTCTTGCAGGGCTCAAATCCCACTTCTTCAAGAAATACAGTCTGCCAGCCGCAGATGCCTCAGTGTAAGTGGCTTCCAAATGCTTTCCAGCAAAAGCTTACTTCTATCTTGTTTCTTCCAAAGTGAATTCATTTTCATGAATTTAAATGGCTTAAAATCTGCAGATGGGTTTCCTGTTCCTTACCATGCTACATACAATCACAATCCTCCCACAAAAGCATTATCTGATGTTGTTACAGATGGAATTCTCTCATTTCAGCCAGACCCTCCAACACCGGATAGGAGCTGGAGGGTAAGAACCAGGCAACCGGTTGAAACCATTGGTCCATTCGGCAATGCAAGAGGAAGTCATGAAAAGGAGAACGCAGATAGCCCCCAGCGTGGTGCTGGTATCAGTGCTCAAGCAAACGGGTCAATAAGACCTGACCAAGTTCTGTTGCAGCTAATAGAATCGTCACAGCCTGCTGTTCCTTCAACCTCAATTAAGGAAACCCCCAAAGGGAATGCAGTTTTCCAGTCCAGTGCCAGTACTGGTGCTCGAGCATATGGGTCTATACGGCCCTCTGGTGACCAAGTTCTGTTGCAGCTGATGGATCCATCAGAGGCCGATGTCCTTTCAACCCCAATTAAGGAAATACCTAAGGTGAATGGTCTCAACACTGGAGCAAATGGGTCTATCAGGTCCTACAGTGACCAAGTCTTATTGCAGCTGATAGATTCATCGCCACCTTCTGTCCCTTTAACCCCAAATAAAGAAATTCCCAAGGGGAGCACAGATGACCTCCAGCCTAGCGTTGGAATTGGCACTCGAGCAAATGGATCTATCAGGCCGTATAGTGACCAAGTTCTATTGCAGCGGATGGATTCTTTGCACTCAACTATCCCATCAACCCCAGTTAAGGTAATGCCCAAGAACAATGCAGGTAGCCTCCAGCCCGGTGTCGGCATCAATGCTCAAGCAAATGGATGTATCAGGCCCTATAGTGACCATGTTCTATTGCAGAGGATAGATTCATCACAAGCTGCTCTCCCTTTAAGCCAAATTAAGGAGATTCCCAATGGGAATGCAGATAGCCTCCAGCCTAGTGTCAGCATTAGCGCTCAAGCGAGTGGGTCTATCAGGCCCTATAGTGCCCAAGTTTCAGTGCAGCAGATGGATTTGTTGCAGTCTGCTGTCCCTTCGACCACAATTAGGGAAATCCCAAAAAGTGGTGCAGATGGCCTCCAGCATAGTATTAGCATCAGTGCTCAAGCAAATGGGTCTATCAGGTCCTATAGTGACCAAGATCAATGGCAGGCAATAGATTCATTGCAGCCCTCAGTCCCTTCAACTCCAATTAAGCAAATCCCCAGGAATGCAGAGGACCTCCAACCTAGTGGTAGCATCAGCACTCAAGCAAATGGATCAATCAAGCCCTCCAGCAACCAAATCTTATTCCAGCCAATAGATTCATTGCAGCCCACTGTCCCTTCAACCCCAACTAAGGAAATCCCCAACCTCAGCTACAAAGAATGCCTTGGAAAAATTTCATTGCCCACCACTCCATCAAACCCAGTGAGTTTAAACCACAACAAGGATGAACATGGCATAGACCTGAACAAGACACCACAGCAGAAGCCTAAAAGGAAAAAACACAGGCCCAAAGTTATCAAGGAAGGAACAGCTAAAAGAACTCCTAAACCAGTGACTCCAAATCAAGCCATTAATGCAGAGAAACCACCAGGAAAGAGAAAATATGTAAGGAAGGCAGGCCTCAAAGCATCAGTGGCCCCTACATCAGACGCAAAAAAGGCTCTCAATTCTGAAGATGGAATGGCCACAAAATCATGCAGGCGAGCTTTGAATTTCAACTTGGAAGATAAGGCACAAGATGGACACCTCGGAATGATTCAGGTTCATCAGGACATCCCAAGCAGCAGCACCTGTGACAAGTCTGTTGCTTCATTCAGAATGGCTGTCGGCTTGGATGTAAACTGTGACCAGCGTACTGGTACTAATCACATGCTCGCATCCAAATCTACTCCACAAGTTCCCCAAGGACTGGAAGTGATGATGAACTCTCCAACAGGAATTCCATTTGACCTCAACCATTCCATGAATCAGATAAATGATGAGTACAGTTCATTGCTGCAAAATGTGAACTCGTGTCAACAGCCATCACGGGAACAAATGAAGGACTTTGCCATGAAGAATTATATGGGGTTCTTAGGTACTCAGATGAACATTCACCATAGTGGTCACCCCACTCAAATGAATCAAAATATCCAATTAAAGGAAACAGGCCACAGGATCAATCTAACCAATGCTGCTAGTGACAACCGACCCAGCACAGGGCCCTCAAATTTCCAGAATGGCATTCAATCCATAAATGAAATCAATGGCAATTCACATGCACCGTCAGTTGAAAGCAGCCAGGCAAAAAGGGCATCAAAAAGAGAACGCAGCCATGTTGACGCTCATCAACGCCCCATCAATCTTTTTGTTAGACATACATTGGCAAGCCAGTGTCTCCAGAGGACAATTCAGCGTGACGAACACAATGGAAAAGGTAGCAGTGAAGACATGCATTTCTCTGTCAATTGCAAGAAAATGAAGGCAGACATGAAGCATGATGAACTCAAATTGAATGAGGTGCCATCTGCATCAATCCGAAATGGTAGTTCCAGTGTCAGAGATGTTGCAAACCAGTTCAGGTCGTCACAAACCACCAACAGGTCATTGCCCCCATCCAACCTCACAAACAGAAGCAAGAAACAACAGAATGGAACAAGCAACATAGTATGTGACACCTACCCTGAGTCTATGGCTGGAAAACAGTACCAAACAGGATCAAATATTTTCAGGGAAACATTCTCACACTTGAATGCCCAAAATGGAAATGACCTTAATACAATACAAGCACCCAAGAGTTCCATGGGCTTTCATAATATAGACAGAAAAACAATGGGAAGATCAGACAGACCTGTCCAAATGGATGATTTGACATCAATAACTACAGCCTCAATAGAACATCGTCATCAACCACAAGCTCCAATCAAAGCAGCATTGACACATAAAGAAAGACAGGTAAGCAACAGTTTCAGCAAACCTCATGCCCAAGTGGGAATCCTGGTTGAAGAAAATTATGCACACAAAGTTCATCCTATGACTTCCATGTCCTGGTCAAGTACAAATCAAGTGCATCTGCAAGGACACAAGGCTGATACGCACATCTATCATCAAACCTCCATGAAATCAAGAGGTACTCCCCATGTGCAGAAACCAAGTGGCCTTGCACCATCATCATACTGTAATAGCAAAAGCTATAATCAACTAATTTTGGGTGCAAGCTGTCCATCACAAGTGTCAGCACCAAACTCAGATCCAGTGGATGAGATTGTTTACAAATTGGACAAGCTAAATATCAATTGTAGCAACAACATCATCAGGGGTCAAGCAGAGAGGGCATTAGTTCCTTATGCTGCAGAAGGGAAGATCGTGCCCTACAGAGGCCGATTTGATCCAACTAAGAAACGGCATCCTCGACCAAAGGTTGACCTGGATCCTGAGACAGATAGAGTGTGGAAGCTTCTAATGTGGAAGGAGAGCTCGGATGGCACAGAAGGAATGGATGCAGACAAAGAAAAATGGTGGGAGGAAGAAAGGAGAGTCTTCCGCGGGCGTGCAGACTCATTCATAGCCCGAATGCACCTCGTGCAAGGTACCTCTAACATCCTTCTATATATGATTCTCTTGGTAGGTGGATCAACTAATCCAAGCACTCAACATCAAAACCTTAAGAATGTAGTTGTCAAAAAGAGATCAAAACCTTACAAAAAAAAATCATTAAAATCTAAGCGTTTTTTCGATAGATTTGATTCCACGCTTGTCTAGAAAAGATGCTCATAGAATGTTGATGTTTGACCGTATATCACCGGTAGTTAACCTCCAATTTAGTTCATCATCATCATTGCCATCTTCTTGAAGCCGTTACATTATCTGGGACCTGCTTTCTCAGTTCAACCTATCAAAAATCACGTACTCCACCACACCAAAATTTAGCAAGTCTTCTTACCATGCCAATTCAAGTCTTTGTCAGTCTCTCCAACTACTAGATCTTTGCATCAATTGCTTCTCTAATTACAATTAATTTACTCTTGCAGTGTGAAGGGTCATAAGAAAATGGTTGTAGTTTTTGCATTTTCAAAGTTCCAATTTTATTCTAAAAAATATAAATATAAATTATTGATAGACCCGAACTTATTAAAAAATAAACAGAAACCAAAACTCAATCTCATGATCAGTAAAGGAATTAGCAACAGCTCACAGTTCCACTACATTACAAGAGGAATTATAATTCAGACATACTTGTTCGACCATATAGGATTGCAACAGGAAAAAAAAGTGAAAGTCAAACAGTAAGTACTTGAGAGTGGAAATCAAACAAATGTGCATGGCAAAGGGACCATGAGAGGATCTCTATCTCATCAACCTAACCTTTTGCCAATTTAAAGAAGGGTTTCCAAAAAAGGTCCCCGACTTTTGGATTTATTTGAAAGAAGTCCATATATTTTCTAGAATCTAAAAAAGCCCCTAACTTCTATTAAAATTCTAAAAAGGCCCCTTGATTATGTTGATTTAAGACCAACTTCCATATGAGAACTATTTGTGCTTATAAGCAACAATTCACACCTAATTTATTTTATTGAGCCTATATAGGCCTTTTTTGTCGCTCATATTTACCCTTCACAACCACTATATGTCAAACACTTGGCACACCTCCAATTTCATCACAATCAAATAACATTCACTATTGAATTGAAACTAAGTTTCCATGTTGTCATTGATTTTTTAGCCTTAAAATCCAAAGATTACGATCATCTAATTTAATTGAGTTTTGAGACATTGCTAATCCATAAAAATACTTTTCAATCAACGTACTCTTAAACAATTTTGAACTAAAAGAGGACCCCGTTATATTCTTGTCATCCTACAATTGGCCTTTTCTAAGTCTACAGAAGTCATATGTATTTTTTTTTCTTCTTCCCCTAAACTTCTTTGTGAGATGTCTCACCACAGAATTGCTTTTGTCATTGACCTACTTGACATAAACCCAAATTGATTCTCCAAAACACTTGATTCTTGTCTCAGTCGTTGCTCTATTATTCTATTCCACAATTTCATATTATGACTCATAAATTTAATGCCACAATAATTGACACAATTTTGAATATCTCGTTCATTCTTACAAAAATTGACCATCATACTTCTATGTAATTCTTGAAGCATAGTTTTCAAATATGGGATTTTGTTAAACAACCTAGCTAGTCATGCAATCCCAATTTTACCCAATAAGATCCATACTTCTGTAGAGGTACCATCTGGTCATAAAGTTTCATCTTTTTCATCTTATGCAAGGCCAACTTAACTATTGTTTCAAATATTTTGTTTAGCAACCATTCATTTGCTTCCAATTCCATTTTCTTTAAAGCGATAAATAGGGTGAAATATATTAATGGAGAAAAATTACAAGATAAGGGTCTAAGAGACTTAAACCCCCCAAAAAAAAAAAAAAGCAAAAATACAAAAGAAAGACTAAAAAAAGCCAAAAGCAAACCAAAATACACCAAGCTTCCAATTCCATGTTAGCTTCACTCTTGTACTCTGTATTTAATACGCCTTTAAAATATTTTTACCATTTATCTATTATTTCATTTTCTTTGACTGGCAGCCTGTGAGTTTCATTTTTAATACAAACTATATGATCCAGGTCCCTAGTTCTCTCTAATCTTGGCAAGTTATAGATTCATTTTCTTCCTCCTTAGCTTTTAATGGTACATGCAAATCATCATATGCGTCATATTCGACCTTGCTAATGACCTTGTTTGCAATTTTTTAGCTATCTCATAACTAGCCAAATTTTCTTGTTTCTTTGCAAAAAAGATCTTTATTTATCAAAAGCCATTTGGACTTTGGTGCTCCACCACCATGTTTCTTTGTTTGTGTCTCCCATTCCCTTTGGATTCTCCTAGGCTATGTGTGGATCAAAGTGACTTGAGGTGGGGAAGTTGGAACTCATCTTGAAAATGCAAACTCACGCTGTTTGCATTGTAGATGTGGGGATTCTCCAACTGAAGAACTCACCCCAAGGCAAGGTGACTTGACTTCCCCACCAAAGGGTGGGAAATCAGTCAACACTCTCAATTCCTCTCACCTTCAACTTCCTCATCCTCTATTTGGCTTAGCCATAACTCCACATGTGGTTGATTTTTTTTCTATTCTTTTTTAATGCAAAATGTGGACTATTATCATCATATATGTTATTCTTGTTCCTCCTTATTTTTTATGACTTAAGTATCATTGAGCACTTGCAATGTAGTAACACGTGGGTGAATTGGTCATCCACAAAAAAAAAAACACGTGGGAGAATTTTTTTTCTAGATAAAAAATTATTGACACTAAATAAGTAAGAAAAACAAATGATTGGAACAAATCCAACATGAACACGGTGATTGGAAATGATAAATGAGCCCCACCATGTAGTTTTTTACTTGCGTGGTTGTATCAATAAGTAACTAAGTAAATCTGCTCTTTCTACATATTATGAGTGGTAATGCATTATCATAAAGTAAAGAGGAAAAAATAAAAATTTAAAATTTCAACAATTTTGCTAGAAAATGTCTAATGTCCACTCTAAATTTACCAAACATGGTTTTTCAAATGGTAGGGAAAGAAAAGGTACCATTTTACAAGTTGCCTAGAGAACCCCCGACTTTAACTCACCCAGATTCAAACACAGCCCTAATATGCTTTTGGCTAGTCATTTATACAGCTAACCATGTCGTCCAACATCTTACATGGACTCATTTCTCTATCCCAAACATCCCCTGCTAGCGTTATTTCTTTGAACCTTTATGCCTTTTTTTTTCTCTTTTCAAGTCTCATCACCTTATTTTTGAAGCATCCCTCACTCTTTTGTTTGATATTCTACTTTTAATGTACACATCAAATATAACCTAAATTTGGTTATAAGACGACTCCTAAAATAACTTACAATCTTTACAAAAGATCCTTTCACTCAACAAAAAGTAATCTACTGAAGACTTACATTGTCCACTCTTAATGTCACAAGGTGCTCCTCTCTTCTAGAAAAATGAATAAGCTATTTGTCAAATCAAAAGGCATCGCAAAGTCTGGAATCGGCTCACCTATTTCATTCCTCACTACCCATACCTTCCATTTATGGTTTTACACCCATTATTGTTATCTCCTACATCTCGATTTAGGTCGCCTGCTATTATTATGTTACACCTACAGGTATATTTTACACCAATTAATCCATTGTATTCTAGAATTCTTTATTCTCTCTCTTGTAGTCCAAGTTGGGGTGCATACGAACTTCTAATGTTTTATGGTTCCCTTATTTATAACTATTTTGATTGTCATAATTCTATTAGTATTTCTCTCAACTTCTACAACATTTTCTTTTAAAATTCTATCAACCAGAATGCCTCCCATTCCCAGAGTTACTCATATTTTATATAGTTCCACTATAAAGAACTTGACAATAATGTTGATACGAGAGGAGTAATCAACAGATTAAATCATGAAATTAATGGTTTCTTTTTTGTACATTATTTCTACTTCGTAATGGCAGGGAAGTGATGTGATTAGGTTTGGTGTAGAGAGAGAGAGAGAGAGTTCAAGTGAAAAGCAAGCATGTCTACAATGAGAACCTGTGAGTTCCACCTAATTGCATGCAATGGGGGAAGAAACTGGTAGAATTTTACCCCAAATTGGAGGATTGTTAGATATATACTCAAAGACTTAATCAAATCATACCACCATATACATATTACGTTAGACAATCAAAAGTATCAGCTTGTGAGGGACTAATTAAAAAATATATACACTGAACAATATATTGAACCTACCCAATGAGAACCTTAGAACGAAATGGTCCCACTCACATAATTGGAGTGTAGCCCATCTTAATAGGTGCCTAATTAACATCAAATTGTTGGAAAATCCAAAACTTAGAAGAACCCAGAAGATGCGAGTAGGCTTAAGTAAAAAATTCTCATTTTCCCCATTGAAGTGGAAATATCAATCATGTGTAAGTCATTTAATGTACACTTACTATTAAACATGAACCACACTATTCTCTTACATGTGAATACCTCAAGAACTCATTTATTCAAGCATTGATTCTTAATCATCCTTCACACTCTAAGGCATACAGATATAATGTAAGTACAGCTGACTGAGAAACAAATATAATATGCATCACAGGGGACAGACGTTTCTCGCCATGGAAAGGATCTGTTGTGGACTCAGTGGTTGGCGTTTTCTTAACTCAAAATGTATCCGACCATCTTTCGAGGTAAACCATGCTCTCTCTCTCTCTCTCTCTCTCTCTCTCTCTCTCTCTCTCTTATTTCTTTCAAGAAAGTGGTTTGAAAAGAAAATGGATGTCATTTTTACTCGTATCATATATTTTTGCAGTTCTGCCTTCATGGCCCTTGCTGCAAGATTTCCTCTTCAATCAATAAGTGCCAAACACAATGAAGGAAAGAGCAGAGCTGCCGAAGAGAAAGATGCATCTATCCTATACCCTGATGACTCCAACCAGCAGAGATTAAAGTGCCAAGTCATATGGTATTTGACACAGTTTCTATGACGACGAATGAAGTTGAACCCTTTAAGGAGATGGGAAGCACCAATGAATTTTTTGGCAGCAATAAGAGCATCTGCATAAAAGACTGTTCTGAAGGAAAGCATTTAGTTGCCTGCCAGATTGGGTCACCAGAAAACAAAACAGAGATAGCCTTCACAGTAACAGAAAGTGCAAGTTTGATGGATCCTCAGGATAGGAGAACAATGGAAGCTGTAGTTTCACCTCAATCCTTTATTTCATCTCAAAATTCAACAGAATCGATGGTCACCTTTCGAGCAGCTGATAGAATTGGATTGAGCTCAGATTCCAACTCTGAAGCAGAGGATTTAATGAACAGGCTGGAATATAATGATATCAATAGTTTTACTCCATTTATGGAGCTGCTGCAAATGGAAGGAGCAAACACATTCAAAGAATTTTTTGTAAATGGAAATGGGAACATACCGTACAAAAAGAACCTTGATGCTGCACAAAGAGAGTATGACAAGAAAAAACAATTGATTGGTGCAGAATGCTGGCAAGGATCATATCCGTCCATCAACGATACCCACAGCAATCACCCCCAGGCACAACTGGTATTTAGTGGGATAGAAAGCAATGACTCCAATAATCATTTGCATACAGGCCTTGTGTCCAGACCAGTAGAATTCCTAAGTGTGGACGCATCAGGAGAAGGAAGTAGATCCTCTTTGCCCTCAACTGGTTCTGAAATCACAGAGATAAGAAATTGCTCTTACACAGGAAAAAGAACAAATATTGAAGCAGAGAAAGATAAATTTGTGGTTCAGGGAAAATCATTTTCCAATGTTCAAACTGCTCTTGCTGCTGATTCATGTACCCCATGCAAGCACCCATCAACCACCTTAGATGCAAAAGTCTACACTGATTTTGATACTTCAGAAGGATCAACCTTGATGGAAAGCCAAACAGCCACAATGAGGAATAGGACTGAACCAAATCCAAAAGGTGACCTTTCTAGTTCCAAAAATGGACCCGCTGAAACGGGAAAAAGAGGGATGACAAAAGCAGAAAAGGGTAGAGCTTTTGACTGGGATAGTTTAAGAAAGCAAGCACAATGCAATGGTCCTAAAAAGGAAAGAAGCAGAAGTACAATGGATTCAGTGGACTGGGAAGCAATTCGATGTGCTGATGTTAAGGAAATCTCCAACACAATCAGAGAACGAGGAATGAACAACATGCTTTCAGAGAGAATTAAGGTAAACTTTTAAAGACATCAATTTCTCTGTCTGCTATACAAATTTTCCCTATAGTTCCAAAAATCCAGAATAAATTCAACAGGTAAATTTAACAGGCCACAGGAGAGGATTGACACCCCATTTTTATGGAGATAGGGAAGATGGATGACTAAGTAGTTTGATAGCTTTACACTAGCTCTGGTTAAGGAAACATTCCAAGAGAAATCAGCCAGTTTCAAAGGATATTTCTATCAATTTCAAAAAGCAAAATGCTTAAATAAAATTCAGTTACAAACTTAATGACATATCAAGTCAAATGAATTATGCAGGATTTCCTCAATCGACTGGTTAGAGAACATGGAAGCATCGACCTTGAATGGTTAAGAGATGTGCCCCCCGACAAAGTAAAGTAAGAGCTAGTACACATTTGCATCTATTGCTCATGAGCATATTAAATATTTAGCCAACATGTGTATTGTTAGTGCATGAAATTTTGCAGGTAAATAAGAAACCAAGGCTACATCAAATCAACCAATTTGATATTTTAACATTTTTGTCATCCACTTCATTTTGGTGGTGGTTTTGTTGGCTGCTAATTGCATGTCCCTGATGACACAGTTCATCAACAAGTTCAATCCTGCTAATAGCTATCATTTTAATGTATTTCCAGGGATTACTTGTTAAGCATTCGAGGGTTGGGACTAAAAAGTGTTGAATGTGTGCGCCTTTTGACCCTTCACCATCTTGCATTCCCAGTAAGATACATAGCTACAAAATATTGTCACTATATTGAATTGATCTAGAAAAGAAACCAGAACTTACACTGGGATTGTCCTGTTGCCACAAGGTTGACACAAATGTTGGTCGAATATGTGTGAGACTGGGATGGGTGCCAATTCAACCATTGCCTGAATCCCTTCAGTTGCACCTGCTAGAACTGTAAGTGTTTTCTTGCCGACAAATTGATCAAATTAAATTTTCCATTATAGGAGGCATGCTGAAGGTGTAAGCATTATCCATATCACTAATATGTTTTATCATTGCCTTTTTCCCCTTCCAAGGTATCCGATGTTGGAGACCATTCAAAAGTATCTCTGGCCTCGACTATGTAAACTGGATCAACGGACATTGTAAACTCAGAAAATCACCTTGCAATTATTTTTCATTGAGTATTTTCTGTAAGAACATTATAATTCATTGTAACTGAACTAAGTATATCACCATCATGCATATCCACAGGTATGAGCTACATTATCAAATGATCACTTTCGGGAAGGTATATTCATGTACTTTCAGATAGCAGCAGTCATTTCTCTTCATTTCTGCAGTAAATAACCATTTGCAAGGCTACTTGCAGCTAAATTATTTTAGTTTATTGTAGGTTTTCTGTACGAAGAGCAAGCCAAATTGTAATGCATGTCCAATGAGAGGAGAGTGTAAACATTTCGCGAGTGCATTTGCAAGGTTTGCTACTTAACCAGACCAATTTACTAGTAAATGCACCGATACAATTAACACTAGTAAGAAGTTCAAATACATCATGAAAACAGTGACATTTTCAATGCACTGATACAAACTGGCAGCAGTAAGGAGTCACATGCATCATGAAAATAGTGACATTTTCCTGTGATAATACAGGTATTTGCATGTAGTTCATAGCAAATTTAAAAGAACTGACCCACCACTTCTAAAGCTGTACAGCTTCCTACTTCTATGTCTGAGTTGAGCTTCCCAATTGTCAGGCTTCTCTCTACTACTACTTACTACTACTGATCTTGGAAATCTTCACAAAGAAAAAAATCTTAGGGCAGCTATCCGAAGAAGAGTGTAGGTTCATGACTCACATCACTTGTAACCTATTATGGCCTTCTAGTTTTATGTCTGAGTTGCACTTCTCGGTTGTCAGGCCAATACCCATGCATTGTAAAAACCAGACAGCTATCATTATTGCCACTCATCCTGTTTTTTCACAAGAACAAAGTGCATATTAAAGTTAATTGTCATTTTGTTCGTGAAAAAGTCACTTCTAGTGTCATCTCTACTCCATTTATTGCCTCTAGACATCAAGTAGAAGATGTGTTTACTGAGGCTCTTGGGAAGGGTAGCTACAACGACATTACATCCAAGTGAGGTAACACTAACATCTATGCACTAACTTGGGAAGGGAAAGAGAGAAGGGGGAAGGAAGCACAGAAAGGATTAATGTATGACACATGTGCATATAATACACATGTTTTTATGGGCTCATTAGTAGTATATTATACAATAAGACTATGAGAAACATTATGGGAATATTTTGTTGCAATAAAGAGATTATGGTGATAATTTAGGAACAAAACATGATTGCAAGTTGACCAGATTAATATCATGACCTTTACTATCATTTGCATTATCAATTTGACTAACTAGTATCAAACATTTTTCTCCTATTTAAAGGTTAAAGAAAACTTGTTTCATTAACAGATTAAATACCAAGTGGTACATGCCAGAAAATGTAGTGGTTGCCATAAATCATTATTAAGGTCATTTTCATAAAATCCTACAATTTGTCATCTTGTAATGGACTACTTAAAATCAGATATACAAGATGAAGTACCAATATATGCTATATGCAGATAAAATAGTATTAATTCGTGAAACAAGAAATCAAATGAATGAGAAATTGGAATTATGGAGGAAATCCTTAGAGAATAATAGGTTAACAATTAGAAAAGCAAAGACAGAATATATGGAGTTCGACTTTAGTGGTTTAGAGAACATAGAAGAACCAATTAAAATCAAGAACAACTTGTTATTGCATAGTCATGAATTCAAACACTTCGGTGCAATTACTAAACCAAACAAAGGAATCTAGATATAGCAACTAGGATGGGAGCGAGGTGGGTCAAGTGTAGGCAACCTTGAAAGTATCCCCAATAGATGGAAAATGGAGAGAGCCATTAAGGTGGTTTTGGGAACATGTGTAGGGAGAGAGAGAGAGAGAGAGAGAGAGAGAGAGGATGCAAGTAGAATGCCCAGGAGAAATTTCTCTGCTACCCAAAAGAAAAAAAAAATCCACACCCATAACGATAGACAAACTAAGATCGCAAAACAGTCTAGATTTTATAATAATGCATGCATACACAGGTTACACCCAACCAAATATATACATTATTTAATGCATTTACGTAGTGTTTATCCAACATGCAAGTTGAAAATATGAGATTAAAGGGACAATTCATTAAACATAAACTGACACACCTATTTCCTGTTCAGTGCAAGGCTTGCCCTTCCAGGTCCGGAGGAGAAAGGTTTAGTGAGTTCAGCCGTTCCTGTCGCAACAGAACAAGGTTACAAACTGGTTATCAATACAACACTACTACCTCCACTAGAGCAGAACCCACGTTCACATGTAGGATCTGGAATTAAACAGTGTGAACCTATCATTGAAGAACCAGCTACACCAGAACCAGAATGTGTAGACTCTTCAGAAAGTGCTATCGAAGATGCTTTTTGGACAGAGGACCCTGATGAAATTCCTACAATTAGGCTAAACCTTGAGGAGTTCAGCCAGAATGTTCATAACTATATGCAAGAAAGCTCTGAACACCAAGATTGTGATATGTCAAAGGCTTTAGTTGTATTAACTCAAGAGGCTGCTTCCATCCCCATGCCCAAGCTAAAGAATGTCAGTCGGCTAAGAACAGAGCACCAAGTGTAAGTACATCTTTGGCTTACATCAGCATTACCATTCACATGTAGGTATTTAATATTCAATATAAATCAAGAATGTAATAGAAATTGATAAAAAAAATAACAATGAATGTTTCTCATACAAAAATATGAAATGTTGATATGTTGATAAACTTGGAAAGAATGTATTGATCAATTAAAGGGGATCAATTGAATCACTGTTTCAAGAAATATGAGACATCTAATTCGTACTAGTAAGAGATCTATTCATTGATAAGAAAAAGAGAAAAAGTGAGCGGTCATTGATTGATGATAAAATAGAAATTCAGGTTGTGAAAAGTGATTCTATTGATGAGGAAGAAAGAGAATTGCCGGTTCAGTTCTCTACCTTAGCGATGGAAAAAGGTGGGGGTAATAGTTCTCATTTACCATCTCATGGAAAATCCTTCTCTCTGCTTAGCCCTATCCCCTTCTAGGGTTATTTTAGTGATAAGCTCAATAGGAACTAGATTATCCTATTTGGTCAAATACCTAGTAATAGATTCCAATTTTCCTTTCATTAGGGTGTTTCTGAACAAGTTTCTGAATAACAAGCCTAAAGGTTATGTTATTAGTGATATCAATTTTCCCTCAAGTTCCCATTTCTTGGGTTGGGTATTTGTTTTCTTGGGTTAATGGGGTTCTACAATCCTCCCCCTTCATAGGCCTGGTCTTTTGGCCTCTCTCCCTGTACTTGTGAACTTCTTGCCCTTAATAAAAAAATCATCAGTTCAAAAATAATAATATTGAACTACTCATTCAACATTACAATGCCATCTTTAGATTGCGACATTGAGTTAATATGGTGTTCTTTAAAATGACATATGACCAATTCTTATTATTACTTCCTGCAGCTATGAACTTCCAGATTCGCATCCTCTTCTAGCAGGGGTGGGTCATTTCTCAAACATATATTTGAGCATCGTATTGGACTGATGTTGCACACAAACCCTTTTCCTAATTTGTTTACAATCATAAAAATTGCAGTGGGACCAAAGAGAACCCGATGATCCATGTTCATACCTTCTTGCTATTTGGACACCAGGTAAGGATCAAACATTGGAGATGAACATGTATATAGACAACCACTTCTAAAATTTATCAGTAGTTTTTTGACTAATCAAATACAATGTCTAACAGGTGAAACTGCACAGTCCACAGAACCGCCTGAAATTTGTTGTGCCTCCCAAAATTCAGGCAATCTATGCAGCAAGAAGACATGCTTCACCTGCAACAGCACACGAGAAACAAATGCCCAAACAGTCAGAGGCACAATTCTGGTGAGAAACTACCACAGCCATATACTTTGATCTCCTTCTTATTTACTGCAAAGATAAAATAAAATTAGTTCTTGAAAAAATATTTGAATTGTATTGATCTTGCAGATACCATGTAGAACAGCAATGAGAGGGAGTTTTCCACTCAATGGAACCTATTTTCAAGTAAATGAGGTAGATATGAATTCTTACAAGCAGCAATTCACTTACACTTGGAAGAATTTCTCAGAGATAAATGCCTAGAATTCAACTCCAAACAAATACAAGAAAAAAGTTCCATATTTGGCTTGAGCACAACAATAACACCAATCATATTTTTAATTAAGAATAAGACATGCTTTATCTAGGTACCCATTGTTAATTAGCCAGACTTATTCTGGATAGAATTTCTTTGTTGGAACATTCAATTTGACATCACATCTGATTATGTCTTTGGTTCAATTTCCATTCCTACTTTTCTAAACCACTATACTTACATTTGATAAAATCCCCTCCCATTCCTGCACCCAAATCCCATCACCCCCACATCCCAATGCCAATTTGTGCAACTAACCATTTAATAGCATAAATTAATCAATATTGTTGTCATGCAGGTGTTTGCTGATCATGATACAAGCCTTCAGCCAATTGATATTCCAAGAGCATGGGTATGGAATCTGCCTAGACGAACAGTGTATTTCGGAACCTCAATACCAACAATATTTAAAGGTAAAATTGCAAATACTACAGATGAAAGGGATAATTTGACATCCTCAATCACAATACAGGTGATGCATATACTAATTTCCAAAATATTGTATATAATGTAGGTCTAACCACTGAGGAAATTCAACAATGCTTCTGGAGAGGTATGAAATGGAAAACCCTTTTAACATTAAAAATGAGATTGCTACATGGCAAAAGATAAGTAGTATACGTCAAATGCATGACATTTAAAAAAAAAAAGAAGTTTAAGAGAAACAGAGATACAGCTTTAGCATAAACAGAAACTAATATGAGGACAAAACAACAAAGGAGCAAAAACCTATTTTGTTCTCTCCCTCTCCCCTTCTGAAAGGCACAGACTTCTCTTCTTTCCTCTTTAGGATGGGAAAAACAAGGACAGAAGATAACGTAACAATAGGTAATTAGAAGGCTCCTCGGGTGCAAATGGAGGGAATGAAAAAGAATCCTAAAATTTACATGATGGTGATTTTTTTTTTGGTAAAATAGCTTGAAACAAAAACCTATACCCATAACACTATTTAATTGGTTGCATCATGGATGGCTTGAATGCCAAGGCACTATTTGGAAGAATCCTCAAACATATTTATTCTTATACTATAATTATTAAAGCAATGTTATTGAGAAAAACTTTGATCCAACAGTATTGATCAGAAAGTCCATTATCATCAAAGCCTTATCAAATCTATTTCGTTATGTTTCTGACTTCCACTTTCCACCTAGCCTATCACAAATCATATTCTCCATCATTCCACAATCTAGCATGTCTTTTCATACCACATCAGTCAAGGCGTTTAACGGACTTCCCCTTCTACTACTCCCTTGTACTTCAGACCCTTCGATATGCTACTTGTGTGGTCATCAATGTATGTTGCCAAACTACAAGACACAGAGGAAAGAAAAAACTTGAGATTAGAAACCACAAATGAGAACATAAGGAAGAATAAACCAAAATTTATTCCCTACGTGTACGAGGCCCTCAGCACATTTCTCCAAAATCAGCAAAAAACACTTTTAGAGGCACTCATTGCCACAACAGAATAGGTGATTTGATGTCTCATTTCCTTCTTACTTAAAGTGCATATCCTCAATCATACAAGCAAAGATCTCAGAGAGGATTGAGTTTCATCTTAGCAACCAAAATCCTAGGATTTCTCTCTTAAGGTCCAATTTGTTTTATACCCAGCAGACAGCAAAGGAAGATGAAACCACAGTTTTCTTCACATTATATTAAAGAAATACATGACCTTTAAAAAATATATATTAAAGAAACATAAAATACCAATCCATCGTCATGCACAATACTCCCAAACCTGCCCAAAAGGATAATATAAACTCCCCATCACCAAAATGAAGGAAAAAGATGACTACCCCTTTCTTATTAGCATTCAAGACCACGTCCTCTAGCATCACACGCAATATTCCAAAGTCCGAAGGAGAAGATACTCCAAACTCTCCATCACAGAAAATGAAGGACAAGGGGTGATTACCCATTTCTTTTGGTTTTTAAGGGCACATCCTTTTGCATTCAAAAACCATATCGAGATTTGAACTTCATGCTTATCCACCAAAAGAAAAGTTCATGCGTCCATGATACGGATATAGATGTATCAAGTCTATGAAACAGACACGAGGATAAGTAGCAAAACAATGCAACCCACTTTGTCCACTTTTAATGACAGTTTTATATGGAACTGTTCTAAACATTGCTTATCAAAGCATGCCACAAAAAGGAAATGGATGAAAGTTGTGGATAACACACTCTTACTCCTCCTTTTTATACCTCCAAGTTCCAATGGAACCATCATTCAGTTCCATGTGACTTGCCATCATCAAATCAAAGGGGACCAAAGATTATTCAAGTTAAAACAGATGCAAGCAATATAGCAAAGGATAAAGAGACTGCCAATGGGGTAAAAAGCACTTTAAAGTAGTTAGTAATGCTAATTTTTCAGACATGCTTTTGGCCTGCAAGAGCATAAATAGTGAAGAATGTAATAACCGACAAGTCTGCCAGCGAGAAACCTATTGTTCAGAATAAAACTGTTAAATAATGTGGATTCACCGTGATTCAGTTGATTGCTTTTCATAATCACCCTCCCAGTATCATCAAGCATAGCATCCAATTACTTTGTGTCTTAGGAGTTTGTCTTACACCTCATGAATGTGATACAGTTGGTTTCTTTCCATTACCAGACTGCCAGATCATCAGCATAGCCCCCAGTAATTTAATATTTACGGGTTTGAACCTTTGATGTGCAATTTTAGGGAATCATTAATTGTGATGTTCATAGGAATGGTCTGTTTTCTAGAAATCCATGTATGAAATAGATTTGCATTGGCACAGATCCCCAGGTCAAAGAAGAGCCTTGGTCTAGGAGAATTTTTAACTAATTACCTCAAATATTGGTCTGAGGGGTTGTTTGACAGCAGTTTTTATTTGCTTTTTTACTTTATCCTCTCCTTTCTTTTTCATGTTGTTCCTTCTTTTCTTTTTAAGTCTGATCTCTTTTAGACCTATCTTCTATTTATTTATTTATTGAGGTCCGAAGGTGTCCAGACATCGCACCCGACTAGTCCCCCGGAGTGTGTGAAAACTCCCTATCCGTGATGGGACCTTACTCTATACATAATCCCATGGAAAGTGGCATTTCATTGGGGCTCCCATGGTTTGAACCCAAGACCTCCCTCTAAAGATCTTGCTCCCAAACCAACTGGGATAACCCCTTGGGGTTAGACCTATCTTCTATTGATGTACTTGGTTATTTCTTATGAATGAATTACATGTGTTACTGCTAAAAAAAGTAGCCTCATGCTGAGCAACAGTCAATCATCTATCCTCATGCTTGACAAACTGTAAATCATCTTACCAGGTACTTAGAATGTTCATGTATATGTGAACCTGCAAGAACCAAGGCCTACAAACTTCTGAGTTACTTCAACATTTTGGAAACCATGAGAGTCATGTCAACTTCTTTTTTTGAAAATAAAAAGGACATTTTGGAAAATATAAGTGAAGCTTTCTGATAATCAACAAAATGGAGCCCAGCCTTCTATGGCACCTGTTAAATAAGTCAGTCAAGGCAGAGGCCAACTTGTTGGACATTTTTGCTAATGTGACCTCACCCATATCCTGCCTAATGTGAGCCTACACTCGGGTCAGTGAAAGCATGATTTGAATCTAAAATAAAATTTATGAAACTTACCAAAGTTGTCCGGGCTTCAAGACAACAAATTTCTTGCAATGCCACCAAAGCCATAATTGGTGGAGACCAAGGACAGCCTCATATTCAGTTCCGCAATTACAAAACTAAGGTTTGAAAATAAGAATCTGATTATGCATGCTGTTAACCAGAGGTCAAATTTGTGTTTGAGCCTTGCCCTCTCTATATCAATTCCAATTCTAGATTCATGCCTTCATTGCTTTTGCTGTTAATGTCTTGCAGGATTTGTTTGTGTGAGGGGATTTGACCAAAAATCCCGAGCACCTCGTCCTCTGGTAGCAAGATTGCACTTTCCAGCCAGCAAGTTAGTGAGAACAAAAAAGACAACAGCAGAGTTGGCGTAGGATGCAATAAAGGGCTTGGAGACATAACCAGGATCTGACAATTCGATGGCAACTATCTGACCAGAAATTTGGTGTTAATCAATGGTACCTTTTAACATGGGGCGCACTCCACTTGCAACAAGCACCTGCAGGGGGCAACTTCTGGTTAATCTATAAGATCCAACACAGTAACAGGGCTCCCAGTCTGTACATGAATAACATTATATTTGTTTCGTCACATGCTCGAATTCGAGCTATTCTTCAAAAAAGGGAAAAATATACAGAGGCAATCACCCCCTCTGACGTCAAACATGTGTAAGGGGGAGGTGCTTGCACAAATCCATCATTCATTTTTTAAGTCAAGACACCCTTTAGAGTAGTCAAACTGTAACAGATCCTGGACACTACAATTTTCCCTGACTTGTACAACAAAAAGCAATAAATCTTATGCAATTTCTGTAATTTCATGACAAAGTACTCATCACCTGACTCAGCCTCTGGAAGGGAAGAAGTTCACCACTTTCGGCATTGTATTACAATATTTTGCTATATTTTTAGACATTGAACCAAAGAGGGATAAAAGCATATACCCAGAACCTCATACTCGCATTTTGTCATTAAATTTTTATTTTCATAGGCACGAAGATACTACATGTTTGATGTACATTTCCTGTCTCTACCCAATTCAACAATAAGAATATGGAGTGGCTTCTGATTAACTTTGAGATAACATTAGATTCAATGTAGAAACCTGCACAAATCACAAACTAAGTGATTAGGATTAGCAAAAAAATGGAGGAATCAACAAACTTCACAAAAGGGCTTGAAAACTTGAAAAGATCAATGGCACATCTTATTTCATAAACTGAGTTCTAAAGGTCTAGAGAACTCAGATATATGGGTTGATTAGAATGATAAATAAAATGTAAAATGAAAAGAAATAGGAAAATATATACTTGCATACATGGATGCATATTGGAGCACATATAGGAAATGTTCCTTGATACAGTTACAACCATTGCATTTCATCATAACGTGAAGAACATTGTCTTTGCAGTCTACAAGCCAGAGGAGCTGTGCAGCCTTATCCATCTAAGCCATGAATTAAACTGATTCATCTAATGGTACATTCATAGCACATACACACACACGAGGAAGATTACGAAGCTTCTCAACATACTAATCAACTAGATCAATGAAATATGGGACAATATGCTGAACCCACATGTGGAAAGGTACACAGGTTCCACGTTGTACTAGTAGAGCAATGAAATATCTCATAGTTCTAGTTACCAATAGAAAGGAATCTCTCATATTTGGAAATACCAATTCACACTAAATTAGTTTAGAAACTGGCAAATAAAATTAGGAGAAAAAAGGTGAAAAGGAAATTAACTGTAAGATCACAACTGATTGGATGCATTTCATACTACAGTTCAGAACTACGAAGAGGATCATTCCAAATTAGTGGACCAACAAAACACTTTTAAATGGCTTATTCCGGCATAAGTGATGCAGATATTGATACAAATCAGGGCAATGGATTTGCTTGGCCCTCAATTTTTCAAGATGGCTTTTGGCCTTTAATGTTAGGATATGAAAATGGTTAATATTTTTAACACTTTTGCAAAATAATGGTGCATCTTTATTATTTTAAAAATACCTTACTATTTAAATTATTTTAATACTAAATATTCGATATCAATAGATGGATCAGTCATGCATGGTACATTGTTTAGAAAATATAAAAACCTTCACTTAGCCAAGAAAACTCGACTTCATTGGAGTTGAAGATGAGCAATCCACAAAGTTTTACAATGTCTTTCCAATGGATTTCGGCAAATTTATTCAATGAATTGCGGTTAGTCTCCACTGCACAATGGCAGTCGTATGCAGAAGTGTGCATATATGCTTTATAAAAAATAATGCCAAGGTGAAACTAATTTTATATGATAACGCAAATCATGATCATAGTAAATGCAAGGCAAGGCCTAATAAATGTCATGGAAGATGTTTGATTTGTCTTGGATACCCAAACTATGAGTAAAGTTGAAGGAATATAATTATAAAAGGATCACAATTCAAATGGTGAGCTTCTTGTTGAGGGTCATCATCAGAGTTTGAGCTGCTTGTTGAGAATCATCAGAGCTTCTTGTTGAGGGTCATCAGTTTGTCCGCATAAAACTCATATGGATTTGTATTTGCTTTTTGTAATCAATGAAGTTTCAAAAAAAAAAAAAAACTCATGGATTTGAGAAGAGTTCTCCATGGGCCAACTTACCTCTTTTTTCTTTTTTTTTATGACCAAAGTGTCCCGGAGTCTCACCTGTTTTTGGACAGGAGACATTTTAAGCCAATTAGACCTTGGGGCACGTGCAAGCCTCCCAATCCCACACACACCTGATATGCAACTACGTGAGTGGCCCAGAAGGGTGTTGAGCATGAATCGAACTCAAGACCTCCCTCTATGAGGGGAGCTTCTTGACCGTCAGGCCAACTCCCTCTTAGGTTCTCTTTTCTTTTTTTAACACTAACAAAGTCAAAATTTTATTAAAGAAAAAAAATTAGTACAAGAGAAAGAAAGGGTCTAAAAGATATAGACCCCACCAATGCAAAAAAACACAAGGGTAAAGAAAAACAAGAAAATCTAAAAGCTCAAAGTTGACAAAAAGGTCCACCCTGTGCAATCCAATCTTCTCCTGTTTTCTTAAATGTGGAAGACGCCTAAAACAGGACCCTCCACTCCATTCTTGGCAAAAAAAACCTGCCACCTCATTTGCTGAACTACTGATATGAGCGAAGGAGACCTCAAATCCCCTGCCAAGTGCCCTGATCTCCCTAACCATGGTAATCAGTTTCCAGGGGGGTCGCTTCAAACCTTTCGCCCACTCGATGGCATTTGTCAAATCTCCCACAATTACTAATTTTCTACTCCTGAAACCTACCCAAATGGCCAACACTCTCCTAATGCTAAAAAGTTCAGCTTCATTAAAATCTCTAGTCCCTACTATTTTTGTGACTACCAACGATATCTGACCACAATGATCTCTAAGTACACTGCCTATCCCCGCCAGTCTCGGTTTTCCCCTAGAAGCCCATCGACATTGAATTTCATAACAGCTTGTTAAAGAGGTGACTAATCTATCAAAACTTTTGGTTTCCTAGACCTTCCACTCATGCAACCCTTCCACAAAAATAATAAGTCATTGGCTTTGAAGTCCGTGAATTCCTTGTTGAAGAGGAGCCAAACACAGTTTCCATTTGGATTTTTGAAAGAGCTCGCAAACCTCAGTGGACTTCAAAAATTCTTGAGTTCCTTTGTTTCCAGATTGTCCATGAGATTGCGGCTAGAATTGTATTCCAAGCCATCCTCCTGATTTTGAGGTAAGGAAAGACCCATGAAACGCCCATTAGATTGCAAAAATTGCCCCATAAATGCCAGACAAAAGGGCAAGTGACAAAAAGGTGATCAATGGTTTCTTCCGCTGACCCACAAAAGGGCAAGTGAGAAAAGTGACAGCTAAGATCCTCGTCAAACCTCAACAAACCTCCCCTCATAAGATCCATTCTTGTAAGAACTTTTCTCTGCACCACACACCAAACAAAAGTCTGAACCCTTGGATGCGCTTGATTTTTCCAAACCAAACTGGGAAACAACATCGAGTCGTTCAGATGATGTGTAATCAAGTCCGTCAACACCCACAATCGTCCTTTATTGTAACCACTAATAGGCACATGATCAAATATACACGTGGTAGAATTAAAATATGAAGTGTGTAAGTGCTTATTATTGCAAGCACAAGTTTGGAGAGTTAGAGCCCCATTGGTGTCAAATAGGCAATCAATAGAAAAATACGTCAAATCCAATTATAATTGTCAGCACTCAGCACTAAATAGATGGGATAACCCACAATGGTCCTCCTTTATCCTAGTTGTTAACAGGCACATGATGAAATATCGACATGTGGTGGAGTTAACGTTGTCAATGGGTAAATGCCCATTGTAGCAATCACACGGTTGGTGGTTCAAGTCCTATGGGTGTTGGATAGGCAGTCGGCCTACAAAAATATTTGCCAAATCAAATTGTAAATTTCACCCCGTAACCCTGACCCAGATCAAAGGGTCTTGGTGGACGGTAAAGGTCGGATGGAAGGAATTAGTGGTAAGCGAAGTCCTATAGAGGGGTGTAAGGAGTCTGATGAGGAGAATGGATCTTTTGGCCTAAAACGGCTATTTGCAAATGTAAGAAACAGTAATGGTAAAAGTGTAAAAACATAATCCACTGTTGAGCCATGCGAGTCATATTCCACCAAATTGATTAGCCCCATATCAACAATTAATAGACAACCTCTAGAAGCACTTTGGCATCTAACCATTTGGATCAAGACCAAATGTGTTCATGAAAAAGTCGAGATTGTGTGTTTGTCTCTTAAGGTAACTCCAATGCCACCCCTTCTACAGTCTCTACAAGAAGTCCAGTCTCTAATGAAAGTTGTCTTTTGGAAACTTTAAACTCATCCAACAAAAGCACTCAAGTTGAGCCTTCATAAATACTTGGTGAGGAGAAGAGGAAGTATTGTTGAAAAGCACGATCCTTACATTCCCTCCATATAGTTCAAAGGATTGCTGTGAGAAAAAGCCTCAAGCCAATCTACAATGAATATTTCTGAAGCCACCAAATCAATCGTAATAAAACCAGCTAAAGGAGAGTATAACCCAAGAAATCCTGAATAGGTTAAGTACTAAACTCTACAATTCTCGAGAAAGCATAATTAATGAAAAAAATAATCAATTGATTCCTCATCCTCAAGGTAAGAGCATGTCGCAAATGATCACTAGTCAGAATCTAATCTAAACCAGTAGTCAAACAAAAGCCTAATCTAAACACAAGATACCATCCACAAAACTACTAACATGGGGAAAAAAGACCCAACGGCAAATCTTCCTTTGACATATGCTATCCAAATTCTACCATTCAAACCAATCAAAGGTATGTAACATTACCAAAGTCAGGGAGCAAATAAACCAATCAAACTCATCATTGTTGATGTTACAACATAATATAAAATTCTAGGACACAATAGAGCAAACTCTAGGAAATAATAAACGACCTTGCATTGCTTGTCTATAGCAACATTTAAAAAAGAGAACCACCATGAAAGTGGAACAATCATTCATCCAAACCTTAGTTGTCAATTTTGTTCCAATTTGAACGGTTAGAATGTTCCAAATCCGATTGAAGACGGATCGGAGCCTGTTCTGATTTGTTCCGGTCGGAACGGGCCTGATTCGGGCGAAACAGGCCAAAATAGCCCATTTCGGCCATATTTGATCTGCTCTACAAATTTCATTTAATATATATATATATATATATATATATATATATATATATAATAATATATATATATATATATATATATATATATATATAATCGAACTGTACAACTGAAAAATGGATTTCATGAGCTACAATTGAAAAACAGTTGAGCCAAAAGTTTGATTTATAGCCACTTGATTGACTTTGACATCTAAGATCAAGTGGCTAGAAATTGAATTTTGATCCGAAACTTAGTCCAATTGTAATTTAAAATATATTTTCAATTCATATGGTTTATTTTCAATTTCTATGACGAAAATTTGAGGAAAAAAATGAATTGGACCCGGTGTGCCTATGTGTTTTAAGTTTTGACCTGTAATTTTAAATAAAATAAGAATTTAAGTTTATTTCCTGGGTATTTTTTGGACTTTTTCATCTAATTCAACTTGTATTTGATTCTTATTAGTGTAAACTTCAAACATTCTTAAATTAGTATTTGATAATTTCACTATTATGAATTGAGATTACAAACACAAGTAATTATTTAATGATAATTTATGTTTTTGTTTATGTAGATTACTGAAAGTGATGAATAAATTAATTAAATATATTTATAAGCTTGTATTATTGTATTCATATTTTTATTATATTGTTTACTTTTTGAAATTGTTTGTGCCATCTTTTCCAAAACAGAAAGCCGAAATGTTCCGTTATAGAGGCAAAACCGGACGGATCGGACAACTATGATCCAAACATCAGTCTAAAAGAAGACATCTCTCATTACGAACCTTGGAACAAATCTTTTCCTCAAAAGAGGGGATGATAGCCCTAAAATATTTCCACATCCCGAGGAAAAAATTGAAAAATGACTCACTCTCCAAGCATTTTGAGGACCATCGGGTTGTAGTTGCTAATTAAAATTGATTTCTATAAACTAAGATATCCTCACCAAGACACCAGCAATGCTCCCAAGTAAGCTTTCACTAACTTTAGCAAATCAGTGAAAGCCATAATCCCCTTCAACACTGGAGATAAAACAGTCTTCCAATCCACTAAATGATACCTTCTTCTTTATTAAAAAAAATGATATCCATGCTCATCATTGTAAAAAGAAATTTTTTTGAATTGTTTCCAGTCCTTTTGGACAATCAAAAAATTGCTAAAAAGGTGAAAGACAATACACCAGAAAACTAGAAAGAAAACTTTCACTAGGGCAATATTCCAATGAACAAAAAGTACCAACATTTCCACCTAATTAGTCACTTTTGTAACGGAAATATCTATTGATCATTCAAGCCTTCAAACAATTGTAAGTGTTATAAATAATATTCAAGAGTTGACCAACAGATTGTAAAGAATTGACTGACAGATATCGTTAGGTGTAATTGATTATTCTTTCCTTTTTTACCACTTCGATGGCTCCTTGTGATCTATATATTCATGTGTAATCTTTTTCAATACAAGAAATACATACAAAGAATTAATCTATCTCAGTTTTCATCCTTTCTTTTCATTATTTTCTTCCCTCTTTACATTTTTCCTATGAATATGGTATCAACCAAACAGATTTTCCCTGATTTCTCCGTTGCATCACTTTTTTTCAGCGACTAGTCCTTCTAGAAGATCCCTTCACAATCATTTCAGAGAAAGGTATTTCCTGCATTTTTTGGGTGGTTCATAGGGCAGTCTCTATTTATGCATTTAGATCTGGAGTTTTTCTTCGAATTTAAACCTAAAACCCCACAACTCTAAAGTCGTTTTTGGCCCTACATCACATCTGTACAATACGATTTTGAGTTTGAATGCTTGTGGAACCCCCTTAGACCTATTTTGGTTTAGTTGAAAAGAGGAGGACTAAAACCTAGTTTATGCATGAGTTCCAGTTCCTAGTTTCATTCCCATCAGGCAGCGCATAACCAAGTCTCATGCAAGATTGGCTTTGATCTGCTCCACCAAAGATCAGATCTTACTGCACCTTTGCCTTTGTGGTCGCCCCTAGTCCACCTACCTCTTCATCTGGTTGACCAAGGGTTTCGATCAATGGCGGAGCTCATTTTGCTGGTTGTTTTCCAGCACTGTTGCAAGACATCAACAGGGTTCATGTTTTGGGTTTTCTGCTTCGATCAGGATTTTGTAATGCGGTATCCTCTTCAAACCAGCACTACTGTGGTCGCCCTTAGCTGCTCTTCATTACCCCTTGGGTTGATCAAGGTTTTGGATTTTGTGGGGTCCGTTATTGGCCCTCCTTTCTTGCTACCTTGGGGACGTCAGGGGGTCCTTTATTCCTGGGTTTTCAGCATCATATTTCAACAGGACAGGAAAGATCCTCACTGCTTACGTGCCATCTTAGGATCAACTTGATGATATACTCACAAAGGTCGTTTCTGGATCACAGCTTGATAATGTTTTAGGCAAGCTGGACATCATCGATATCTTCGCACCAGCTTGAGGGGGAGTGTTGTAAATAATATTCAAGAGTTGACCGATAGATATCATTAGTTGTAATTGAATATTCTTTCCTTTTTTGCCGCCTTCATTGGCTCCTAATAATCTTGTCTTTCTTTTTTTGAAAGGTAACTTCATTAATCAAAAGGTAAGCATACAATCAAGCAAGAGACCAAAAGGGCGGGCAAAGAAAACCCGCCACCCAAAACAGGGAAAAAAATGCATACAGAGAAATAATCTCTCTTAGTTTTCTTCCCTTCTTTTCATTATTTTGTTCCCTCTTTACATTTTTCCTCAACAGTAGGGTGATGTAGTGAAACAAGATGATAAAAGAAAAAACAGTCTCTCTTTCCTAAACCCTTGAATCCACAAGAAAAAGGGAGAAACTCTCAACTTTCATGAATAAAATCCATATTATTCTCTTAATCCATCCAAGTATTATAATATATAGGCAAAAAGTTCCTAAATTAACTCAAAATCCTAATCACAACCAACTTTCCAAAGCTAGTAAAATTGTTAATCAATCCTAATTTGCATAAGGAATTTGTTTACAAGGTGATCCCGGTAACCAAGCCATTTGACTAAGATTGGCCTTTTGACCTTCAAAACAGTAGAATTCAGCAATAGAAATCACATCAAACTGCAAAACAATTTGCCCTGTATTTGTCAATTCCACTAAGATCTCAAATAAGTGATTCTAATAGTGGGTCAAAAGTTATAATTGTTTGAAGTTAGGCTACATGTCAAAACTTTCAAGCCCAATTTTGATGATCCAAATAGTCGTCCATGACTCATTCTACATTAGAACTTAAAAGCGCATCGATATGAATCTACTAAAAGACTAAGCGTTTCATAATCTCGTTATCAACAATGTTTGCTATAAAATCAAATTTGTAAAACTCAAGGCACTAACTTAACTTGTCCAACTTAATAGTTCGACTTGAAAAACTCAATGTTGTGACTCAAGCAAGCCATGCTTTTGTTTAAATCATTAAAAACATTTGAATAATATGTCAAAGCAATGAATGCATTTATTCATAAAATTGCTCACATAAATTTCTTAGAGGAAAAAAAACACTTAGTATAAAAAAATGAATAGTAGTTGAGTGAATATGGAATGTGCATGTCTTTACAAGGATGTGTTAAAACGTCTTTGTCCATGAGCACATTTTATGCTATAATAATGATAGAACTCACCTTGACTCGGCAACCAAGGCTCAAGTGATGTTTTACTAGAACTAGGAAACATCCGCCCAAATTGTGATATTTCTCTAGCATAGGGTGAACCAATTGGATTTTTGATGCATTAACATTTCAAAACTAGTCAACTTGAGTGAGACACAAATCAACTCCCCCATTTTTCAACCTTGTCTAAAATGTAAGCACAACACAAACTACATGACTAATCTAACATCCTTGGTGATGATCTAGAAAAGTACAAAATAACTCCTGAACAAGTGTATACACTTGTGCCTAGCCACTAAGATATTTCAAGTTTTCAACAATGCTTCTGGAGAGGAATGAATGTTAAAACCAAGGCTATCAATGGACCTGGATCTGATTCGCCACCCAGCACATCCAGCCTATTTATTTACTAAAATGACTAGCCTAATGTGCTACCAGACAACCAGACCTGGATCCGATAGTGTGGCTACGTCACTAGGCACCAACTCAGGCAGGTAAAGTTCTAGCATGTCAAACTGTTCAGCCCATTAAAGCAATGTCTACAGAAAAACATTATGTAGTTTTGTAGTCCTTTGGATTTGATCTGACGTCTTTTAGACAACTACCACAGAGTGTTACTGGCAGGCCAACTATACATTTTGATGTTTGATACAAACTAATTTTTTTTAAATATCTACAAAATGTATAGTTCCATCTTGAAGGAAGACACAATCACATCATCTAAAATTTACATTTAAATATGGATAAAATATTTGGGTGGAGTGGGTATTCTAGGGGTGGAAATGAGTTGGGTTGGATTTGTGTCAGGAAGGCTGCACCTCTGTTTTGAACCCTCAAGCCAAACTCACCTATTTTTTCATATTTTTTCAAAACCATTCAAATTTTGTTCACTTCAATATTTTTGCTGACTTGTTGATAGAAATGGTTTGGGATCCAAGTTGCAAGCCAAATTACCACTAGCATTGAAGTTGTTACCCATCTCTCTAGGCCTGACTTTTTATGTTCTACTTTTTCACTCAACATTATCACAATAAGAATGCTTCGTCACTCCATGACCTATGATATCCTTTCTGCAAAATCCAAGTATCGAATGGTCTCCCACCCCGTTCTTCTAGCACCATTTATTTAAACCCTTCATTTTCTAGTGTAAAGGTTGTTTTTTACATTTTGTGTATAACCCAAACATCTTAAGGTACAAGGCTTATATTTTGGATTTTCACTTGATGCAAATCTATGATTTTATGGGGTTTCAAATTCCAAATGTTTGTGATGGTATGAAAGACTCCATAAAGAGAACTAGACTTGATGTTGAGATTCTGAAGAAAGTCATTTGGTAAATGGTGGAAATTGAATTACCAAAAGCATTTTGTACATTCAAGGATAGATCGTGACACCTTAAGGAGTTCAAATATCCATCACAACTTCATAATCAGTATTTACTACTTGAGGTACAATCCTCAATAAATACTAGAGTTCCACAAGACTATTTGTTGCTCAAGCTTTGCTATGTACATAGCATGAGTTAAAAGGTATCCAAATACTTCAATTTTATTACCCAAATTTTGCCTTCAAATTTTTATGGGAAACTTATTTATATTATATTTCTTTCTCACTCAAGTTTTTCAAGATTAACCGACACCCTACGACAATTCTTTAACTTGGGTTCTCTTAACAATGAATAAATTGAATGGTAAAATGGCAATGTCTTGTCCAAGTCCGTCAATATATCTGTAACAACTAGCAATTCATTACAGATCATGCAGCATAAGAATGAAAGATTGTTATCATAGTTAACATTTGATACAATGATGAGTGTCTCTTCACCTAAGTTGTTAGATTTGTCAAGTTGAAGCCACTCCAACTAAAACATTCCATTTAGATAGATATAGCATAATGGAATTAAACAAATCCCATTCTGCTTCTAGATCCAACCATATCCAAAGTCCAAACCATTCTAGTTTGATCCAATCTATTCGAGCATATTTTTGTGTTTTTTGTTTTTTGAATAACATGGGTATCCTCCTCCCCCCGCCCCCCACCCCCACCATGGAGGTGAGGCTAATCCCATAGATACACAAAGCTGTCCACAAGCCTTGTGTATCAGGTTACTCTGGAAGGAGTTGAATCCGAGGGCCTCCAATCTATTCCTAGAAGCTCAAGTCAACTGAGCTACCCGTTTGGGCTATCACTTAGAATGTATGATCAAGTCCTTTTTCATAAATTTAACTGTATAAGATCAATTACCCTCTATGCATGTTCCTCACTCATCATTTTATATACTCTTTTTTGCAGATTTTATTAAACAATAAAATATTTATTTTCAATATTGTTTTGACCATTCAATTTATCACATTATATTTTTTAAAGTTTTCTGTTTTATGCCACCTTTTCCAAAATGGAATGCCAAAATGGTTGAAGCATCCATTCAGAAAATATTCTTGTAGAATGAAGTAGCAGGTGACTAAACTCATTGAGGAGGGTGGGTTAGGGATCTAGTTGTTGCGATGCTTTAAATCACCTCTTTGGGAAAGTGGTTATGGAGAGTGAGGGATAATTCAAAAGGGTTATGGAAGTCAATCATTATTGGGAAATATGGCCTAGGAAGAAAGGGGTGGAGGGTCTCATTGACTTCAAGACAGGGTTTTTGGAGAGGGTTTTGCTTTATATCATCGGCTTTCAAGGAGAATATCAAATATAGTGTACATAGGATCTGAGGTCTATTTTTGGAAGGACAGCTGGATTGGTGAATTTTCTTTTGCAGCAAGGTCCCCTCTAATGTTCTCTTTTGCTTCTAATAGAGATGCTTTGGTTGTTGACTGTTGTGATATGCTCCAGAGCAATGTTGTATGGTGCCCACAACTTCGAAGGGGTTTGGAAGATTGGATGGTGGAAGCCTGGATGTCTCTTATGGATCTTCTGAACACAACTTTTATTGTAGGGAGTGGCAATGATAGAAGGATATGGGACCCAGATATTCAATTTCAGTGTCAAATCCTTTAGCAGATTATTCACGCATTCTGGCGAAGTTCCTCATCTGCATCCGAATATTTGGAAAGGTGTGGCCCCCCCTCGAGTAAAGGTTTTTGTTTAGCTGGCCGGCTGGAATTGATAAGATTTTGACCACTGATCACTTGAGACTTATGATGATCATTATTAAGCATGTCCTCTGTGGAATCAGTGAATCACCTTTCGTTGCACTGGCATTTCACCTATTCTATTTGGTGCCACTTTATCCAGGTTTTGGATATTGTTTTTTGTATGTTGGCGGCTTGATATTGCTTTGTAATGAAGTGATTATTGTTGGGGATAGTTCATTGCATAGAAATCTCTAGAAAGCTACGGCTTTGAGCATTGTTTGGTCAATTTTGGTTCGAGAGAAACAAAAGGATCTTTCAAGGGAAGACATCTTTTGCAGCCCAAGTCATAGAACTAATAAAATTTAGAGTTACATGGTTGATGTGGGGGACCAAGGACATTCAAGGAATCAAAACATCAGATATTTGCAGGGACTAGGCATCGGCCGATCTCAAAGTAATGGTTCCTCCTCCTTCCAAGCAAGTATATTCGTGTCCTCCAAAGCCTAATCTCTTGAAGTTAAATTGTTGTATATGGGATTGTGACTTGGCAGAATTTAGTGGGCTAATTAGAGATTGTTAGAGCCACAGACCCACAGTTAAATATGTATCTCCTATGTTGTCAATTTCATGACTAGGTCCTGAACCTTGCCTCCAGAAGTTCGATGAAGTCGTATCAAGTTCGAAGTCCGGAAGCTGAGAAATTGGAAGGCTGCTCTTCATGAATTAACTCCAATATGTGCCAACCAACTCAAGTAAACTGGACCCTAGTTTGACCTAGAAAGGTCCTTAAAAACCTGGGCCAAGTTCGGTATATCTTTCGGATTTCTCGGATGGTTGAAAATAGCCCCGACTTGTAGAGCACATTTAAAGTACCAAATGAACTTGAAATTTGATGAAATTTTAGGCGTGGATACCTTGTTCAAAGAACTTTCAAAGGAGCCCAAGAACACCAAAATCCGAGTTTTGTAGCTCAAGTTATGACCATATTAGCGAAAGGGTGCAGGCTGCCTGGAATAGGATGATCGGACCTCCGATCCTGAAGATCGGAGCACAGATGAATAGTCTTCGCCCTTCGGAACTCCGAACTAGGATCGAATCATATTTCAATAAATTGCATTTTTTTAGTCCGAATCACCTATTTTCGATCAGGCCTCCGATAGTATTCATTGGAGATCTGAAGGCTAGACGTTGGGAGCTTCAAAGCTCCGAAGCAAATGATAGGAGCTCCGATGACTAGCTGTTGGAACAAAATTCTATAAATACTTGGCTCGCTCCAAAGGAAAATAGAAGAGAGAAATAAGGGAGAGAAAAAAAGAAAAATACTAGATTTTGAGAGCCCTTCTCCACACTTAGGAAAACTCGTTTTGGCTCATCAAAATCATTCTCTTTCACATTCTGAGCTCTTCATAGGCATAACTTGAGCTTTCAAAGCTCCCTTTGAATGTGATAAGGGAAATCCTCTCGTTCTAGGGAAAGGACCAAATCAATAGGAACATCCCCACCTATTCTAGACTCTCCATCTCCTACATCTAGGTTGAGCATTCATTGGAGTATTTCAATCACCAAGAAGCAATGCTAGGAGACGATCTTCAAGAACGCTACAAAGGCATATCAAGCTACAAAGAGGCACACATTCTAATTTTATTTTCTTTCTCAATCATTGTATGTGAATTAGGACTTAGTGTCCAAAGCACTCAAAAATTGGTTGTTGTTGGTGTTGGTGGAATAGGCATGTGTGACCGAACCACCCAATAAAAAATTGGTTGTTGATGTTGGTGGAATAGGCATGTGTGACTGAACTACCTTATGAAAAAAATAAAATAGTGTGTGATTGTTTTGGGACGTTTATCCCTTTGAGTAGTGAATTTCGGCAACCTGAGTTTGGGTTGATCCGAGAGTGGATGTAGGTTTAAGAGGAACCGAACCACTATAAATCCTCGTGTGCCTATTCTTTTTGTGGTTTGAATGTTTTATTGTGGTATTTTTTTTCTTTTTTTGTATGCACATTTGATGGATTGATTTCTATAGACCCAAAATTTTTGCATACACTCTTATTCAACCTCACTCCAAGACTTAGCGTTGCTCTAGGTTGCACTTTCAAAGATCACTTGGGGGAGTTTTGGGTTTCATTTGCAGGTCCTCTTCCTAAAGGTTAGGTGATTGAAGCTGAACCGCATGCCCTCTGGAGAGGGGTCCTCGAGTTGGAGGCATTGACTGCATCAGGGGGTTTATTGGAAAGGGATTCCAAGGTAAATCTAGGTTGGGCTTCGAGAGGTTAGTGTTCGTGGCTATTCCTTGATAAAGTGGAAATAATTCGGCAGGCACTCTATCTCTTTAAATGGCTTCTCGCTTCCCTGGGTTCCAAGAGAGGCTAATTCAACAGCAGATGATTTAGCTAGGCAGGGCCTTCATTTGTCATCTAATGTTGTAAGTAGACCTATGTAATTTCTTGGGTCTGTATGGGGGACGGGTATTTCTTCGTCTGGTTTTGTGGGCTCTGTTTTTGTAAATCTTCTCTTTTTCCATGTGAATAAAATAGTTATCTTAAAAAAAATGGTTGAAGCATTAGAACATTCCACTATAAAGGCAAACTGGAACAACCACTGGAACGAGTCTTAACAACTTTGCTCTTCAAATGATCTTGTTATGTGGATGGTTACTTTTAAGGATTCAATGGAGTCGTGATAGTGTTGTGATGGATTATCATCCTAACATCATCTTTAGTGTGTCCATATAGTTCTTTTAAAAATAAAGAAGAATTATATTTAGAGAGAGAAGGGAAACGATGCAGAGCAGCCCAGGCCCAGTTTCGACCCCGGCCCACAGCCACAACTAGTTTTTTTTTTAAAAAAAGGGGTCTTATAACCCTAAGCAGTAGTTGACGATAGTGGAAAATGGACGATTAAAGAAAAGGAAAGTAGTAAAGGAAGAAGGGAAGCACGGTAGCTGCCGCCGATTCGGTGAGAAGCCACGGTGAGCGACAGGGAGATAAGTGAGAAGCCCTATCTGTCCAGGTACCACTTCCTCTTCCTCCTTCCACTTCTCTTTCTCTCTCTTCTCTCTCTCTCTCTTTTCTTTTTCTTCTTCCTTTACCTCCCAACCAAGCCATATCCCATCCCATTTGATTTCCGCGACCCCATACCCTTTCCCACCTGCTACCATGATCCCATATTCCCTCCTTGTGCTTCCGTCACCCACCCTCTTCTTTCCCAAACTTCGACGAGCCCTCCTTTGACCCAAAACAGCTTCCGCCTCCCCCCTGTTCTACCCTTGATCCATCACCAGCCCTTTTCAAGCTCTGTCGATCCCCTTGCTACCCTCTGCCATTCTACCGTCACCCCAGCCCCACCTCTACTTCCACCAGCCCTTATTGGCCCTTTCTGGCCTTCGCCAGCCACCCCAACCCCACCTGGACTTTCTCCAGTCCTCCCTGGGTTCCACCTGTGCCTCAAAACCCACATCTCAAGTGTCACCCCTTGCCCAAACCCCTTTCCCTACTTTCGCCCTTGCCCAAAGCTCCCCTTACAGCCATCGTCCCTCAACACATCATCCCCCTGGCCTTCGTTCATCCTTATATCCCCTCCTATTTGTTGCCACAACCCTCTGTATACCTTCCTAACTCCTTCCCGAGCCTTCCCGGGTTCCACATGCCATTTCAAGGTCCATACAGCCATAACCACCCCTTCAGATCTCCATACCCAATGTCGCCATACCCAAACCTCCCTTCCTATTGTTGACGTTCCCCTCCTTAGTTCCTCATCTTGCTGCCGCAACCCTTAAAAGCCTTAATAGAACCCTTTGCAGCCTTCAAGCCATTAAATCCCATTCGTATCCCATACTTTTTTGCAACGTTTGTTTCCTCCTCCTCTCTTGTTCTACCTCTCCTTCCTACCTATACTACTCCATCTAGCACTATCAGGCCTACTCTGGTGTATCGACGTAGGCAACTCAGGCCTCCACCTCCAACAAACGCCACAGCCCCATCTGCCCCTAGTCCAGATCTATCCACCATAGCTAAGTCTAAACTTCCCATTGCTCTTCGGAAAGGTAAGCGTACTTGTACCCTTCATCCCCTTGATCATTTTGTGTCCTATAACGTTGTTTCTCTTTCCTATCACAGTTTTCTTACAGCTCTGGACAACATTAAGATTCCCTAGCGGATTGATGCTCCCCTTCAAGATTCTTCCAGAAAAGCAGCCATGGATGAGGAATTAGCTGCACTAGAAAAAAAAGTCATACTTGGGATATGGTTCCTCTCCCTCCAGAAAAAACTCCAGTTGGTTGTAAATGGGTATTCGCCCTGAAACATAATCCAAATGGATCCATTGCCAGATATAAGGCACGTCTGGTTGCCAAAGGCTTCACGCAAACTTATGGAGTGGACTATCAGGAAACCTTCTCCTCTGTGGCCAAGGTTACCTCTGTTCAGATCTTGATTTCCATCTTCATCAGTTAGATGTGAAGAATGCCTTCATTCATGGTGATCTCCAAGATGAAATATATATGCTCCCTCCACCGGTGTTTGTCAATCAGGGGGAGCCCCACTCTCTCTGCAGACTCAGAAAAGCTCTCTATGGCCTCAAGCAATCTCGACGAGCCTGGTTTGAGAAGTTGAGCAGTGCTTTGTTAACTTATGATTTTTCCAGATGTTAGATGGATCACTGTCTTTATCTAGCGTCTTCACTCTGTGGTAATGATTTTAGTAGTATATGTTGATGACATTATTCTCACAAGTAATGATGTTCTGCCATTGCTACATTCAAAGAATATCTACGGGCACATTTGATATTAAAAATCTAGAGTCATTACATTATTTTCTTGGTATTGAGGTTGCTCGTTATTCTCGAGGACTCTCTATCTCAGCGCAAGTATGCCCTTGATCTCCTCCAGGATGTCGGGTACTCTGGATGCAAACCGGCTGACATTCCGCTAGATGTCAACACAAAATTATCTACTTCAGATGGGACTCTTCTTGATACTCCTACGTTTTATCAAAAGTTGGTGGGGAGACTGATTTACCTCATTATCACCCAGCTCAATTTATCATATGCAGTTGATATGGTCAGCCAATTCTTGCAGGATCCACAGGATACTCATCTTCATATTGTCTTCTGCATCTTTGGCTACCTTAAAGCTCATCCTGGCCGAGGATTGTTATTTGCACGTCAGTCTTCCCTCTCAGTTCGTGGGAATTCATATGCAGATTGGGTCGGCTCTCCACTCCATCACTGGTTATTGTGACTTCTTGGACTCTCATTTGGTTTGCTGGCGTAGCAAGAAGCAGTCTGTTATTGCTCACTCTAGTGCTGAAACAGAATACCGTGGGATGGCTAATACTACGGCTAAGTTACTTTGGATCCGTCAGTTTCTTACAGAGTTGGGTTTTCCTCCCGTTGATCCGCTTATTATGTTCTGTGACAATCAGGCGGCCATCAACATCGCCTCCAATCCAGTCTTTCATGAAAGGACCAAACACATTGAAGTTGATTGTCACTTTCTTCGACATCATATTTTTTAAGGTCAGATTGTCACTCCTCATCTGCAATCTAAAGATCAATTGACAAATATATTGACAAAGTTTATCCTTCGACATCAACTCACTTCGATTATTGGCAAGCCGGGTTTGTTAGACATCTTCGAGACAGCTTGAGGGGGGAGTGTTGTGGGACCCGATATAGGATTATTGGTCCGACTTATCTTATTTTGGAAAGTCAACTGTGTGGTTATATGATTTATTGTAGAGAAAATTTCTTTATTTGTATTTCCTTTTTTGCTACCTAAATTGGCTATCTTTTTCCAATTTATTCATGTATCCTCTAAGAGGAAAACACACCAAGATAATATATAGAGAGAAGAATTCTTCTCCACTCTCTCTTCTTCTTTTTCTTATTTCTATATTATTATTCTACACTAACAACCTCTAAGAAAGCCTTAACTTCAACCTCATTCACATTAACTCTAAGGCAGGCTCGGAAAAAGAAGCTAAGGTTTGAGAAGATGTGTCTCTAATAAAACAACAAATGTCATACCTAAGTAATTCCTTGTTGAAGCTTCCATCAAAATTCAATTTCAGTCTATCTAAAGTAGGGACACTATAAGAAATGGCAGCTATGTGTGAGATGGAAGCAAATAAGAAGCCCAACCATGTGTTGATGACAGCGTCAATATTTTTTGGGCATGACCCATTTAACTGTGAAAGCATGAAGAAAGAAATACAAATCTACATAGAAAAGCTGCAGTGGATGAAGAGATCATTCACCGTCTTAGCCTCTTTTAAGGACAAGTAGCAGGGATTAACCAAAATGTGGTTTCTTGATACGTGCATCAAGCCCGACTCGAGCTCGAGCAGAGACGAGCAAGCCCAACTGGACCCGATTGACGAGATAGCCCTCCAAGTCTATTGTTGGGTCGAAGGGGGAAAACAAGGCCCATGGACACAATGTACTAAGTCACATTTTCATCAGCTTTGGACTTGGATCTTCATGGCTCATGGACCCGAGCCCACTTGCAGTCCACAAAGGACCTGCAAAGTCACCAATGTGTGAGCCCCACGTGGTGCAACCTTGACAATTTAAACACAAGAGATAAAGATGGGAAGAAAGTCAGTATTGCATGGCAAGCGACAAACCCGAATTTCCCGCAAAAGATAGAGAGAGAAAATAAAGGAAGTGGCAAGTTTCCACTTCTAATTGGCCACCCAACCCAGGAACAGGGATAGACGAGTGCAAGACCAACCCGATTTCATGAGTTGTAGAATCCAATCAACACCCAGACCTGACCGAGTTTTGCTCGATCTCCACAAACCGAGAAATCAGTGCAAACAACGTTCGGATGTGAGGCACTGATCTAGCAAGGCAATGAGAGAAAGAAGAAAGAGTAAGGAGGGCCCACCACCCCAATCAATGCTGGCAATGTTAGAAAGCCACCCAATTGTGGTCGGATGCTAAAATGAAAAATAAGAAAGAAAAGAATAAGGAAAGAAGAGAAGATAAGAATAATAATGAAGAAGAAGATAAGAGATGATGCGCATCTTGTGGAATCAATGAGACTCCTGAAAATAAAAATCGTGTGAATAGATAAGAAGAACAGATTGGAAGGAGGAAACCATTTTAGAAAGGAAAGTCTCTGGAATCGTGTGCAGTGAACAATTGTTTAACTTTTATTTCTTTGTTTTATTTATTTTATTTCTTGTTTTAAGTTAAAAATAAAGTCTATAAATTAGACTTAGCCAAACTTTGTAGAATTTATTCATAAATTATTAACTTTTGAAATTTATCAAAAGCACGGTGCTTTCTCCCATCTGCAGTGAGTTATTATTTTCCTCTTGAATTTGATTTTACATTGTGTTGAATTATTTTAATCGGGTTATCTGAATTTGCATCTTGAACTTAGATTTCATTTAATGCATTTTATCCCGCTACCCTATTAAAAGTTGAATTCCACAATCAAAGTTGATTCATTAGAAGGTTCTTCGAGTTCATCCCCAATTCGAGCTAGATTAGAGTTCACAGTGTATTAATTTTTGCACGCTCGACTCCCAATTTCTCATTCGCATAAACCAGAGAACGCCTATATTTTGGGTTTCAACAATTGAAATCCGTGATTCGGCCCAAAACCCCAAATCAAATACAAACTGCAGATTTGCACTGCATCATTTCTTCTATGCAAAATGATCAATGGTAGAATTTTCCTGGCCCATTATCCAAGTAAAGGCCAGAACTCTAGAGGGCACTGGGATATCACGAAAGGAAGACATGAGAGTGGGAGTTAAACTAGTAGAAACTTATTTGAAAAAAAAAAAAAGGGATTTCACTAAGAAAAGACCAAAATCTGTCCAATAACCATAGCCTGGAATCACTAATGTCCTACGGGAGAAACCCCTTCGAATCATGCTAATAGATAGCTGAACCGATCACCATGGTCTTCTATTGAATGCCTTTTGAGAATAGATGTTCAAAGTAAAGAACTTGAACATGTGAAATAACCTGCTACTTTGTACTCTTTGTTGAGGGAAATATTGAAAATGAGGGGAAATTGCATACCAAACAGAGAGAGTTGCCCAACCAGATAACATTCTAGAAGAAAACAGACCTCCCATTGCCAGCACAGTAGCGAATGCAATCAGAGAGATTAGGAAATAGAATTGATTGACCTCCAAATGCCTTAGAGGGTAGGCAAATCTCACACGTGCCAACCGTTCAAAGGAAGCCTGTACATAGAAATGCATGAAAATAAATCATTGTTTGCCACAATTAAGAAGTTTAGCAGGAAAAGTCCAATGCACATGGAAATTCCATGAGTTTAGGTGAAAAAAGGGAACACCAAGAGAGTGAGATCAAACTCCCAAATATATCCATCCAAGACATCTTTTCCATTACAACATGCTATCAACCATTCAACCCAATATCACTAAAATAAGCAATCACATGCAATATCAAAAAGAAATAAATAAATAAAAAATTATATATATGTTTCTATATAGGCATTCCCAAGTGAGAAAAGGAAATAATTAACGAGGTAGGTCAAGATTCTCAACACATCAAATCCAAGATCTCTTTCCTTTACATCCTTCACTATCAATCATTTGATCTAACCTCAATAGAATTGTCAATTGTGTGCAATATGAAAAAGAAAGAAATCAAGATGCATACATCAGCCCTATTCAATTCAACTGAAGAAAAAAGGGAAAGAACAAGCATGCTAGGTAATAATTATAAGTAATCTGACCATTAATTATTCAATCCAACATCACATAAAGAAGCAATGCCATGCAATCAATGCAGTGGACCTGGAAACTGAGAATGGAAAAAGGAATAGACTCAGGTGAGTCCGCCGTGGGAGAGAGAGAGGGTTAGCAAGCAATGAGACCTATTCGAAGTGGTCTCTTCCTCCTATGGAGTTTCTTTTGGGATAATAATTCTCTGATCTTTTACTTATTTTCTCATTCTAAATATAAAGAGTCCTCTGCCTAAAATTAGGGAGAGGTTACAGCAAATTAAAGAGGGAAATACAAAATTCGAAATTCAAATTAAGTCAAACCTAATCAAATCTGCCAACTCATTAAGACTAATCCTACGCTTAATTGCCAATTGTTCACGTGCTTAGCCAGCCTAGAGTCCACCCTGTCGTGATCTGCTATTACGCCAACGCCTTCATGCACAAGTCACACTGAGTTTGCACGCCAGCCACGGAGTCACATGCATGGCACATAACATTCCCCTCTATTGAAAACTGTCGTCGTCCGGGACGACGAAATCGGGGTATTTTGTCGCATACGGTTTCATGCGGCTTTGAGCCCGTTCTAAATTATCTTTTAGAGTTTGCAAAGTTTCAACTCAACTCCGCAACTTCAAGTCCACAGATTCCACTTGGGTAGTGCCTTTGACAAACGAAACAAGCCGAGGTGGTGGTTGTTTCTTGCATTTCTTGGCCATCTCGGCTTCCATAATTCTCAATTCAGACACTCCATCGCCTTGCCAAGTGTAAGATCGGTTTGTTATTTGAAAGGCCATCGTGAGGCGTTGGAAATCCCAAGTAATGGGTCCCAACATCCTAAGCCACTGTGCACCTAACACCACCTCATACCCTCCCAAAGGAAGGATATAAAATTTAGTTATGACGTCTAAACCTTGGACAGACAGCTTGACATCCTTGAACATTCCCTAACACTTGATACGATCGCCATTAGCTACAACCACATCAAAGGGCTGATCGGAGATGGTGTGAAGACGAGACATGCTTGCCACCCGAGGATTGATGAAATTATGGGTGATACCTCAGTCGATCAATACCGTAATGGGTATTCGCCCAACAAACCCTTCACACGCATGGTCTGGGGTGCATGACCTCCGGTAATAGCGTGTAGAGGTATTTCCAATTGGTCTCATGTATCCTCTTCAGTGTTGAAGTCGTTGTACGGTTCTCCCTCAATTTCATCCTTGAGCCACTAACCTTCCATTAAGTACAGCTTTTGCGTCCGGCACTTGTGGCCGGGTGCAAACTTTTCATCATAGTTATAGCAAAGGCGTATAGACCTCCGTTCCTTCATCTCCATAGGAGTGAGCCTTTTAATGGGTGGCATTGGAGGTGTCGGAGTGCCCTCAGGTTGAGTTTGGCTCGAGAGCCCCATTTCAAACCGTGACTTGCGCTTCCTTGCATTTAACTTTCTCTTCTTGGAGGCGAGCCAGCCCAACCGCATCAGATAAGGTCGTTGGCTATAACATGCGTACACTGAGTCGGATATCCTCATTCAAACCTCCCAAGAAACAACTAACCATGTAGGCTTCATTGAGCCCACTAGTATGATTAGCCAGCTCTTCAAACTTTGTCTGATAATCTTCAACTGATGATGTTTGCCTCAGCTTCGTGAGGGTGGCCACGGCATCTTCGTAAGGTGATGGTCCAAAGCGAGTCATCAACCTTTAGTGAACTCGTCCCAACTGGTAATGGCATTAGACCACTCCATCCAACGGAACCATTGCAAGGCCTTCCCTTCTAGATGGTACGAAGCTATCAACAGTCGCTGGGTTAAAGGAGTCTACTGATGGAGGAAAAATTGTTCCGCACGATAAGTCCAACTCGAAAGGTCAGTCCCATCGAATCTTGGGAATTCCAGCCGAGTCGTTCGACCGTTGAAGCCGAGATCAGTATCACCATGTTTCGGTGGTGGCCCTCTGAAAGGACCCACTGATGACTCCCTCGCGTCAATGGAGTGGGGATTGGACAGCCCGTCAAAAAGGGTATCGACTGTCTGTAGACGGGTGCTCATAGCAGTCATCTGGCCAACCATTTCATCCATCCGTTTGGCCTGGGCTTCTAAAGTTTTATGTAGAAGATGAAGGGTATCATCGATCATTCCGAGGTGGGTACCGTTGGCCATTTCCACCTGGCTCTGATACCTTGTGGTGGACCTGGAAACTGAGAATGGAAAAAGGAACAAACTCACCCCGTGGAGAGAGAGAGGGTGAGCAAGCAATGAGACCTATTCGAGGTGGTCTCCTCCTCCCGTGGAGTTTCTTTTGGAATAATAATTCTTTGATCTTTTACTTATTTTCTTATTCTAAATATAAAGAGTCCTCTACCTAAAATTAGGGAGAGGTTACAACTAATTTAAGAGGGAAATACAAAATTCAAAATTCAAATTAAGTCAAACCTAATCAAATCTGCCAACTCATTTAGACTAATCCTACGCTCAATTGCCAACTGTTCACGTGCTTATCCAGCCAAGAGTCCACCCTGCCGTGATCTGCTATTGCGCCAACGCCTTCATGCACAAGTCACACTGAGTTTACACGCCAGCCACCAAGTCACATGCACGGCACATAACAATCAATCAAGTTTACAAGCATATAAAAGGAAAGAACAAGCCAATGAGGTCAAAATCCACATGTCACGTCCAAGAAATTTCTACATTACATCCTCCTCCATCAAATGTGTTATTGAATATCTCTAGAAGAAGCAATTGCATGCAATAACATAAGAAATCAATCAAGAAAATTATATAAACATGTCAAAAATAAATAAATCTTCTTCAAGCTGCATATATCATTTCCTTGCGATTGCAATAGTAATAGCATCAACTACAGAAGTTGAAGGACAATGCATCAGAAGCCTTGAAGGATAAAGTGACAATCGAATTAAAAAATTCCGCAAAGATCAATTCCTTATGAACTTGATCAAAAAGAGCATCAAATTCATAGATTGACCGATAAAACACCAAAAGTATTACAAGAAACAGTAATGCTCGAATTAAAAACTCAAACGAATTAAAAAAAAAAAACAATAGGGCAGCAAAGGATTTGAAATCCCGAGTCATATAAAGAAGAAACCACAGCCCGAGCCCTGACCAGAGCTTAAAGTAAAAATAAAATTAAAAAATAGAACAATAAAAACCCCAATCTAAGCTCTATAAGAAGAAGAAGAAATACCTTGGTGGAAAGAAAAAGCAAGGAAAGAGAAGGGGAAGGAGAGAGGGTGTTGAGTAGCTATTTATAGAGATGGAGAGGCTTATGACGAGAGATTCCGAGCCATTCCACTTGGACGAAGATGAGAAGCGAGAGACTAAGTGATGAGAGAGATTCTGTGTTATTCAACACCCCACCCCCCCCCCCCCCCCCCCCCCCCCCCCGCCCTTTTTTTTTCCTCGTGTTTTCTGGAATTCTCATTCTCGTTTTCCAGGAATAAAATGGAAATGGATGGAAAAGAAATGGATTCAGTCCGTTTGGGAACGGTTGGAGTTCCATTCTTCCCATTGGCGCCCAAAACTACAATTTGAAGTGAAACAGGCCGCACCGCGCCAACGAAGACAGAGAGAGGGCCTCTTCCGGTGGACCCCACCGCTCAGGTAGATGGAAAGAGAAAAAGGTGGAGAGGGAGAAAGAGGAGGATAAGAGTTCACTTGGAAGACAATGGGAGGAAAAACTGAAAAAGTTCTCTTAAAACGTTGCACGAAGTATGGAAAATGAGCTTCTTCTTTCTTTCTTCTTTTTATAAATATTTAATTTTTATGATTAAGATATCCAAGTATGATCTATTCGCTCCATCTGGGCATCTGCAATCATCTCCATTCAAATACATCGATTATATCAATTAATTATATAGAGAGTCATTTTTTTAGAAGAGTGAAAATTGAACTCAAGACTCTCATTTTTTAAGAAGAGTTCGTGGCATCACTCTAAACTCAAGGGTTAATTATAAATTTATTTATAAAGATTGATATAAACTTTTAATTCAAGTCTTTAGATAGAGGTGATGATGTCATATTTTACTTTATAAAATTAACTGCTGATTCAATACAAGAGTTGTAACGATCCGACCCGAACAAAGGGCTTAGGACTTGACTCAGTTTGATATTGTCCGCTTTAAGCCTCGCATACAGGCTCGAACCCGCACGGTTTTGCATTTGGGCCCGAGCCCACATGGCCTGGCCCAAAACGCATCACATGGAGTCAAGGGGGTTGGCTTTCTCTTACACCCCCTCTCTTTTCTTTCTCCACCGATGTGAGACTCTCCCCACATCGATGGTGTGTTGCCCATAGCCCACACTTGGGCAAGGGTATCACAATCACCTTCCCTAAAGCCTCGATCCGTCCCCGGCTGTACAACATCAGGGAAGGAGGAAAGGCTCATACAATCTAAGTGTTGAACTCGGCTCTGATACTAAATTTGTAACGACCCGACCCGAACACAGGGCTTAGGGCTTGACTCAGTGTGATATTGTCCATTTTGGGCCTTGCATACAATCTCAAACCTACACGGTTTTGCATTTGAGCCCACGTCCACATGGCCAAGCCCAAAACGCGTCACATGTAATAAGGGGGCTGGCCTTTTCTTAAACCCCCCTCTTTTCTTTCTCCACCGATGTGGGACTCTCCCCACGTCGGTGGTGTGCTGCCCACAGCCCACACCTGGGAAGGGGTATCACAAGAGTTGTCCTTCAATGTTAGCATTAGATCATTTTCTAAAATTTTAATGCAAATAGTGTAAATATTGGATTTTCATAATGAATTAAACTTGAGACTGAGTTTTACTGTAATATTAAATGACATGTGTAAAATACAAATGAAACTTTTTAGACGGATTTTAATTTTTTCAAGGGAAGAGAAGTTATCCATTTTTACAAAAGAAATTGATCTGAACTTTTAATAACACTTTGGGATAAAGAAAAATTATCAGATCTTTCTCTTAAATTCAATCAATAGATAATCCAATAAGTGGGAATAATTATGAACTGATTCACGATAGGTAATTTCTCTAAACAAGATACTTGAGGTATTGATTTCTTTTAAGAAGATAGTATTTTATAAGAAAAATATTTTTATAATGAAAATTAATAATATTTGTTTTTCTATGTTGAAATTTTTATTTATTATTATATTGTATATTAGAATTTTGTTTTCATTTCAATTGTAATTCTTTTTATATTGTGAACATTTTAATTGTAATTTAATATTTTTATACTTTATTTTGAAAAATAAATTAATCAATTTTATAATTTCATTTTTCAAATTTCTTATAGCTTTTATTTGTTTATTTATTTTATTTTATTTTTTGTGATTAATGATAATAACAATTTTACTTTCATTTCTAAAACGAATTATATTTAGAAATAGTTTTTTTATTTTTTACTTTCTCTCAATTGCAATAATTTTCATTATCTACAAATAAATTATATTTTTTTAAATTTTAATTTATAATTATTTGATCTTTCATATTTTTCTTTATATATGTTTAACCTAATGCATCACACAAGATTTTTATTATTCTATTTTTATTAAAAGAAAAAAACTAATGGAGCTTATTATAAAAGTAGGCAAGTATCTTATGGAAGTTCCAAGTGTTAAAAGGGATGTTATAAGAACCGGACCGTGTAACGGGCCGTCTTCGAGGAGGTCAGGGTTCAACCGGGTTCGACCGCGGTCAAAGTCGATAAAAGTAGGTCAAAGCCGGTCAAGTATTAAAATAATATAAATATTATATATAATATTAAGTAAGACATATTTTACAAATAACATTAATATAAATATTAAAAATAACATTCAAACTCTAAGTAATATACCAAAATGGTGAAATATATGGTATAGTAATAGTAATAAATATTTATATTTCAAATATACACATTTTTTAAGGGGAAAAATTAAAAAAAAAAATTCAAATATCTGAACCGAAGTTCACGGTTCACGGTCTTTGGGTAAAAACCACATAAAAGCGCGGGTCTGACCGGTTTTATGCGGTTTTGACCCAAAGGCAGTTTTTGGGGTGGACCAAACTACAGATTCGACGGTCACGATTGAACAGCCGGTTCATCCGGGGCAACGGTCAAAAACATTGCTTTCCCATCAAATGACCGCTGATAATCCTAGGCTTAACGTTGGGCAATTTTAAGCATAAAGCAACCAATTGGATCAATAATTTTTCATGCTTTAATTGAAGGTTGCTCTTCCAAGTTGCCTCAAGAGCTGCATTTAAATATGGTTTTTGGGATATTAACGGCTATAGGTAGTATGAAGATATTTTCAAATTTTTGAATTTTTATTGAAAAATTAATGAGAAAATCTTGTGGAAAATATAATATTTAAAAATAATAAAAATATCAATGTAGAAGCTATCGATACTTTACCAAAAATTTATCAAGATATTATCATGATATTCCTGTAGATCGTGAATTTTTCGAGAATTTAACGTAGTGCCAATAAATCTTAGGATATTAACAGAAATTGGTATTTTGCCGATAGAAACATGGTAAATTTGAAAATATTAGAGATATTTGTGATTATGATTTGGAGGAGTAGTAAAAAATTTAGGGTTACTCGGAGTTACCCGCTATATTATGAATACCCCTCAGCAAAAAATGGTTTTCAAAAATCAGAAGTGGGAGGGGAGGGGAGAGGTAAACAAATGAAAATTGAAAATTGAACTTAGGAAGGGGAAAACAAAGGATTGAATGATTATCATCTCTGTATAGTTTTGTGATGGACATCATGTGTGGACGGGTGCGAGGCATTGGTAGACTACAACACTGACATGCTATCATGATAATAATTAGTTCCACATCGAAAACAAATTCGTTCAACATGAAGTTCACAAGTAAGATAATTACACATCATTGTACAATGGCTAGATAAAACGGACAATATTCATACAAATACAAATAACCTATAGATCACTATATAATTTGATTTCCAAACTACATCTTTTTATTTCTCATATATTCTTTTTTCAAATTGTCCCCACATTTCATCGCCAAAATCGTCCTTTTTTCTATAGATGATTCGAGACTTATTCATGTCTTGCTAGTCCTAATAAGGGATGAAATGAGAGTCCAATCTTATCTTACCACACAATAAGAAGAACCGTATTGCACCAGGAAATAAGTTGTGTTTTCACAACTGGAATATGTCAAAATAATAATGGCTTATTTTTCTGTTGGAAGAATACCAACTCAGCAAAAATGGTCCTTGGATTGATGACTTGAACCAAAAGTAATCAAAATAGTACATGGTTTACCAATTTGATCAAAATGGTTGACAAATAGATAAAATTGGAAGTTTTTTAACATTTTGATATAAGTAAAAATTCAAAATAGTATATCATTTTGACGGTTTGAATGGTTTTTCTTTTCACTGTAGGTTAAAATATAGGTCCGATACAATATATATCGGTCAGTAACTGATTTTTTTTCAAAATCAACCGATATTTGAAAAAAATTGAAATTTGTTTAAAAAAGGGAAAAAAACATTACTCTTCCAATGCCGGTATTCGATTAATTGAGCCATTAATTGAGTGGTTTATCTAACGAATTCGTCTTTTATGTTGTTTTACAAATTACAATACAAATAAATTGAATGTAAAAATCCACACTAGGAGTTTTAAAATTTACATCTTAATGCAAATTAATTGTCCACTAATTGAGTGAGGTTTTCTAAGTAATTAGTCTAAAATGGTGCTTTACAAATTGTAATACCTTGACTCGAATTAAGTCTAATTAATGTGATTTATGTTAATAAATCATGTCTTAATCCGTTAAACATGAAGATTACGGTTTGAGATTTTACAAAAGTCTAGGATCGGCCCAATCGGAGTTCGATAGCTCATTAATCCAACTCATTTAATTTGGAGGGGCAAAATGGTAATTTACTATAAATAGTGTTATTAAATGATTTTAATTATTGTTTGAATTAAATTGATTTCTTTGATAGGGATTTAAATCTAGATTTGTAGAGTCTTTTTATTGTATTTTTTATTTCAGAAATTATTATTTTGACCCGAAAAGTCCCGATCTTTAAGAAATAATTATTTTAAATGAATGTTGAAGTTAGAAATTTTTAAGAAAATACATTGTATTTAATCTGTGTATGGACTTATCATTTTCTGTTTTTGGATTTTGAAATTAAGAGTTTTAAACCCTTTAAATAAATGAAAATTTAATTAAGCGAATAGTTAGAAATGTGAATTTTATTTAAATCTATTATCTTTAAAGGAGTATGGTTCTCCAAAATTTAATAGTAATTTTAGATTTTAAAACCCGACAACTTGTATTAGATGGGTTAAATTAATTAAATATTTTAATAGTTAAATAATATAAATAAATAGAAATGGATTAATTTGCAATTGTGAAGGACCAAAATGCAAATAAACCAAAATTTTAAAACACCTACGTAGTAGGTGACGGATGGAAGCAGCTGCATAAGGGTCGACTCATGCAAGCTACGATCATAGCTTGCAGAGTAACGTGGGAGATTTTCTAGCCAGTGACAAGCCTACTGATCTACCCCCTCCACCTCTATTTAAAGTTCAACCCAGGCAACTTGATTTCCTTCACTCACACTCTTTTCATTCTCTTCTTCCCTCCGTTGGTTTCTTCTTTCAAAAGCTTAAGTGAAAGTTTTTTCCAAGTTGCTGAAATTCAACCCAACTCTCCAAGCGAAGGTAATCATTGTATTTATTTTTGAATTCTAACATGTTTAGGGTCAAATAGAAATAAATTTGGTTTAGATTTGAGTTTCAAAATCAGTTTTGAAAGTTAGTGGAAACTTTGATTTTTCATGTGTTTTACTGGTTTTTCTCTTAAAATCAGAGGTTTGCTTAGTTGTTTATTGTCCAATTTATTTCGCAATTATACTAGAGTGATAGAGGAACCCATCTGATCAGAAGGATGTGAAAAACGAATGCAGAAAACCTATTGTTTTGAATTCATATTTCACTCTGTCTGTTCCGTCACTGCATTGGTTGTAGGTGACAGATGAAGAAGATGATCTTCGGAAGATCCGAGACTTGGCTCGGAAGTTACAAAGATCACAGCGCAGAAGTTCCGAACTTCTATTCGGAGTTTCGAAGCAAACAGAGGCCAACTGTTTTTCTCTGCCTCTGTTGGACAATCCAGGATGTTGCGAGAACATCTTCAGACGATATGAACCGCTCGAAAGATCCGAGCAGACCTCAGCAAATTCTGAGGTAGACCAAGACCAACAGTTTTCCTGTTTTCTGTTCAGAACAGGCTCGGAAGTTCCGAGACCTGAACTTCGGAAGTTCCGAAGGGTAAACCCAAGTTCCGAATGGACTGATAAAATCTAGAATTTAGGCAGTGGCTCGGAAGTTCCGAAGCCATAGTATCTGGTTTCGAGGCATGTTCCGAAGAACCCAAAACTGTTTCTTAAAATTTGTTTTGATTGTTTTAAATCAGGATCTTGATCTTACCCTCTTATGTTGATTTACAGATACCAGATTCTAATTTAAAAATGAAACTGACCCTTGTTTGTCTTATTGTCTTGTGTGTTCACTTCCAGGCCGAAGCCTTCTATCTGTAACGCAGCGAAAATGCCACCCAATAGATATCTGTAGCGCAGCGATTAATTTCGCTGCTCAGTAGAAAACAAGGGATCGGATACAGAGTGATTTTCTTTCTCTCAAGGCCTAACTCAATATATCTCTATGGTCTAATCCAGAAGATAATACGGGTAGTGTCATGAGCCTTTTTTATCTTTATACCTAACTCAATATGTTCCATGGTCAAATTCAGAAGACAATATGTATACTGGCCTGAGCACCTTTATTTGTACCTTCTGGGAAAAATCTTAATACTCTACCCTATCCAGGAAGAAATATGAGATTGGGCATTGAATATTTTTTAGATTGATGGATTATTATAACTAAAAATGAGTAGTAACATACTATGAGGACTCACAACCATTTCCCTTTAAGTTTTTTGGAAAATAAGTTAGAAAGATTTATGAATGTAAGTTGTACTGTCTATGAATGTGTATTTGTTTGATTATGAATGTATATTTATGATATTCCTATTTGGATGTAACAGATACCCGCGGTACCCTATATTATTCAGTAAGAACACTTAGTAATACAACATGGGTAAAGCAAGTTATGTAGGTCTAGTGCAATGAGTGGTTCATGGATATTACATGGTATGGAAAAGACCAAATATGCTAGAATACGAGATTTGACACTGCTTCCATGTGAGGGATGAAAATTTGTTTTAACTATTATAATAGAAGCATAACACGGTGTCAGGGAGTCGATGTCTACTACTCTATAAATGAATAATGAATCCACCTAAATGACTAAACTTGATATATTGCTTTGAGATGATACCAATGATGTTTATCATGTATAGTATTGTGATATTGATGATGAAATGCTCCGATGTGAGAATCCGAGCATCATATTATGATGAAAGATCAATTTATGAAGTTGATACTACCTGCACGTACACTTAGCTACTGGGCTATGGTAGACCAATGATGTCATATATTATAGGCAATATGCCGGACCATATAGGTTATATATTATTAGCAATAGGTCGGGCATTGGCCGGACCATTAAAGTCGTTTACGCTCTTGAAAGATGCTGTATTTTGAACGTGTCGGGACTTAATGCATTTATAGCCAGTGTAGTGCTTTTGTGTGACAGTGGTATGGCAGTGATAGTGACTTGATAAATTGATATAGTAGACCAATTATGATTTCAAGTATGGTATATGGTATAAGTAGAAATGATGTTGTTGATTAAATCTGCATGTTCTAACCTGATGTTGAATATTGTATTATGTTAAGTTTTCTTCACTAGGCTTATTCCTCACACCCCTCACATTTTAAGAGATGTACCAGAAGAAAATGAACCTCCATTGCAGGCTTAGGGTAAGAAAGTCGTTGCTGTCATTTGTATTTCCCACAGTTGGGAAATAAAATGATTTTGTACCTTTGGCTATGAAACCATATTTTGTATAAGTACCGCCTATGGTACTTATTGACTTATTCTAAGCATGTATTAAACCGCTATGTTACCGTTAGCACCTCTGATATGAATAATGATGTTTTGATCATACTATGGAAATATTTGCTTGTATGATAACTGTTTTATTTAAAGGTCAAATGGGTACCAATGTTAATGGGAATTAATGGTGGGTTTCCATTAATTGATTTAGTTGTCTTAATTGTTTAAAAAAGAGATCTGGGGATATCTATAATTCATTAATTTTCTAAAAATATTTGAAATTCTCGAGGTCGTAACTTAAAAAGATCTTTTAAATATTGAGTTGAGAGAAACTTATTTAAAGTGCTTCGATCACATTAGTAGAAGACAAAACATAATCTTAGTACATAGAGTAAAAAGACTTTAGATTGTAAGATAAAAAGAAGATGATAACTCTTTAAAATATGGATGTTTACAAATTTTAAATTTATAACTCACAAGCGCACGAACCATTATATAGTACAGCGATTGAGTGCAAGGTTGAACCCATCGGAAATTAGGAAAATATATCCGTGAAAAATATATCACTGAATTATATATTTTAAGAAATTTAGAAAACATAGAAATAAATCTTAAACATGGAATTAATTCTATATTCTAAGAAAATTAATTTTAATTTAGAAATATTCTAACAATAGAAAACGAGTTTAAAAATAGGAATAACATCTAAAATTAGAAATTAACCAGTGAAGAGGTCTAATTTCATTGAAAACAGAAAATTCATCTAATTTCAATTAAGATGGTGAAATTAATCTAAAAATTATAAATAATCTCAATCTAACTTAGAGCACAGAATTAAGATGCAATTAATTAATTTACCAACCTAATTACATAATTTTTCAAGAATTTGAATTTATAAACAAAATAAAATAAAATGAACATATATATATATATATATTTACAATGGAATTTGGGTTGAAGATTAAGGAGGCATTATTTTCAATATTTTAAAATTAAATCAAAACATAAAACATGGAGCTAACATTTATTAAAGATCATTGATTCAATTTTTTCATTCATAATTAATCTAATTAAGAAAAATACGAGTTTTATTAATCAAGAAATAATTAAAAAAAACATTGGGCTTAGAGAGAATTCAACATAAAATTCCAAATCTAAATTCTTCACCTAAATCAAAACATTTATTCTTAAAAACATTGAAAATCAAATCAAATTATCACAATCAACAAACATTAAGTGGAAAACCATAGATCTAAAGAGTTTGTCTTGATTTCATTGATAAAAGTTGAATTAAAACAATTACATAACCTCGGAATTAAATTAAAGAAATACAAAAAAATAACATGGAAAATTAAAATTCACCAACCTTGAAATCCATGTGAAGATCAAATTCTCTAAGCCTTTCTCTATTTTTTTCCTTCTTCTCTTCCTCCTCTCTATGCTCTCCAAAACAACAACTTAAGTTCAATTTTCTCAATGGGAGAAGGATAGTATTTATAAATGAAAGGAAGTGGAGTGAATAACTTAAATTTAAAGATTTAAATAAAGCAAGGAACAATTAGAGGGTTGAAATGGTTTTTCCTAAACCTAAAATGATTTAAAGGAGGAAAGGAGGTGGGCAAAATAGTAAAATTCGTGTAAGGAAAGTGGGTGCAAAATTCCATTTTTTACACATTTACCATTTTTGTATCTTAGCTTTGACCTAATTAACATCCGAATCACAAAATATCATAAACTTTGAAATCTTCTTTCCAATGCAAAAAAAAACGACATAATCGAACATCGGAGTGGAGCGTTATGGTCAAAATACTGAAGTTTTGTCAAACCTTCATTTTTTTTTCTGCACTTTTTATTTTGTTTCTTTTTCCTTAATACACTTGCCAAATTCGAAAATCTTCTTATAATGACTTGTAAATTTTCAATTTCCTCCTATGTATCTTCAGATGATGAAAATTAACATCATACATGTGGATTTTTCATGGGCTTAATAATTGGACTTTTCAAAATATGGAAAATCTAATAAATAATTTTACTACTTACATTCAATTCTAAAAATGACTAAATTAATCCAAAATCTCATAAATGGATTTGAATTAATTAGTTTACAAATAAAACCCCTAAAATTATGGTAAAATAATTATTAAAAATTCTAACTTTCCAAAAAATCAACTTATGCCCATAAATTGCAAAATTCACCATTTGAATTCTCATATATTTTATTTCCCCGTAAATCCTGCAAAACTTCCAAAATCTTATTAAATATATCATAAAACACGCAAAATAAGGGCTAACTATTCCAAATGTAAGGGTAAAATAGTCATTTTTCTATGCTCACCAGTGGAAAAAAAAAATTAAGATATGCTAGATAGTGGAGTAAGTGAGGACTGATTTATGATATGACCAAATAGTGAGTTAAAACTTGAAAAACAAACCTTAAATAGATCGGATTTTGATTTATGATGATGCTTACGATAATGATTCCCAATGAATTAGTTCACAATGAGTAATTTCTCTTAAAATTATTGTTTTAAACAAAATTACAAATGATAAGTTCATCTTATACCCATTGATTAAGTGACTAAAGTATATATATTGAGATAAATTTTTAAAAAGTAAATATATTTAAATGTTTCTTTGAATTTTTAGGATTTGTGGACCCAATACCCACATAGTATAATTTTTTTTTTGAGTGGTGAAGAAAAAAATTCATTAAAAGAACAAAGATACAAGAGAGAAGAAAAAAGAAAATACAAAGAAGAGGCCTAAGCGTTATAAACCAGAAAAACAAGCTCAACCAATAAACTTACACCCAATGAACCCTAATAAACCTAACTAGAACTCGAACTAAAAAGAACTATCCACCAGATAGATGAAAAGTGCCACTAATAGTTTCATCAACACCATTTTTTGAAAAAATAAATCGCCACCGCATTAGCAGAGCGGCTGACGAGTAAGAAAGAAACCTCCATGTCCATAAACAACACCTTAATCTCCCTCACCAAAGTAGTAAACTTTCAAGGAGGACGCTTCTCCCCACTAGTCCATTTAAAAGCATTGGAAGAATTACTTTTAATAACTAATTAAACACCCTGTAGAAATGATAATCTGTGTATACTAATTAAATCCCTATGTTATTACATGTATTTATAGCCTCTAACCGAGCCTAGGGCTATCACACTCAAACTGTAGTTCTTAACTAATTATAAATCAAATACAACTCTTAATTAGAAGTAAACCCAACTTAGACTCCTAATCACACAATAACTTTATTAATATTAGAACTCTAAATCTATTCCAACACGCCCCCGCAAGCTGAAGTGTGGATGAACACAAAGCTTGGAACGTGGAGAACCGGCAGATGAACTATAAAAGTGGCAACCGACTGGCCGCAAAGATTGTTGACAGCAAACTGATTGGCTGTAAAAGTTGTTGAAGAGGTAGCGTTGACTGGCTGCAAAATGTCAAGCGGTGAATACCGATGGTGGCCTGAAATAGAGAAAGAAGCTCGGACGACGGCAATGGGCGTAAAACATTTGTCTGGCAAACAATGATCGTAATATGCGATAAATACAGGCAATGAATGACCTGCAAAATAAGGGGCTGAAGCCATCACATTGATCAATCAGATCGTAAAAGCCAGCGAACAATAGCTGTAGCCATAAAGGACAGCAAATAAAGGCTGAAGTCATAAAGACCAGCAAATAGGACTGTAACTATAAAAGGCCAGCAAATGGGGCTGTAACCATGAAAAGCCAGCAAAAATTGTAACCGTGAAAGGTTAGCAAAGGCTGTAGCCATGAAGGCCAGCAAAAATTGGGGACGAATCAGAGTCCTCCAATTAAAATGAGTGGATGAATTCCACAACAAATGGACATGTGTCCAAAACATGTCGTCTCACTTTCAAGAAACGACAAAACAAGGCATGGTCGAACGAAGGGCAAGTTTGGCAAGTTGCGTCCTTTTCTTCGACTAAAGAGGTCGTCTCATATTCGATAAACGGTAAAACAAGGCTGCTCGAAAGGCAGCTAAGTACGAGGAGAAGAACAATTTGTGTTCTTTTCTTTGGCTCTCCCCCTTTCTTCTTGGCACATATCATGGCAAGAAGAACCAACAAACCAGTGCAGACTAGAGGTCGCAAACAGCAACGAAATCGACAACAAATTAAGAGGCTGAAAAATATTTGATAGTTGCAGGTGGGTGCTCCACAGATCTGAGAACTGCTCAAGGAGAATGAGTAGAAGGAGCAAAAGATTACTGCACACAATGAGGGGAATGCTAAATGGCATTCATCTTGTTCAATTTCACCACTACGACAATGCACTGCTATAAGAAATTTGCTCCCGAAAGCGATAAGCAGAATAATGACATCAATCTAGATAATGTCAAAATAGAAGCGTCGGAGTAGAAGTAGCAGGTGGTAACCTGCGATGGTCTACAGCAAAGGTGGGAGCAGCAAACGCTGCTTGTAGCAGACAATGCAAGAGTAGGGGCAAATTTGGTAGTAACAGGCCGTGCACAAGACTGCACGAACAAAGGTGGTCAGATCTGAAAGGCTAACAGAGGAATGGCCGACGTGCTTCAGAAGCGGAGAGCGGCACACAGAACATCATCAAGAACCAGATCCAAATTGTAAGATAGCCACTCCTGAGCCAGATCGGAAACAGCGGAGAGATCTGGCTCGATCTGAAAGAAGAAAGCATATCTATAATCTGCAGTGGTGAAGACGTAGACAGCAGCAAGGGCAAAAATCGCCGGTGAGCAGTGATTCGGAAGCGCCTGCAAACAAAGGGGCTCAGATCTGCACCAAGGCAAACACTATGGCAAATCTTTCTGTGACCGGGACGGTTGCACACTGTTGAGAAACTGCTACAAGAAACAAGAGAGGCGCAAAGAGAGGATTTATTGCAAAATAAGAGCACGACTCAGATCTGAAGAGGTGCAGAGAACAAGATCACAAACATGAACAATCACGCATGGAAAAGAGCAATATGTATTTCCTGTGAAGCAAGCAGTCCAACAGGGATGTGCTAAATCAGGTCCAATAACGTCAGATTGGGCAGCTTAGGTGTTGGGATTGCAGGATAGCTGCGAACAAAGTCAAGAGAAGGCTGCCCTGAGAAAGTTTAGATCTGGCCGAACTGATGAAGATCTGCTAAGCCGGTTGCTGAGAACACCGCAAGGAAAGCAGGAGGATTGGACAATTGATCTGAAGAGGGTGAGAGAACCCAGTCGGGTGGGGTCTGCGTGGAGAGCAGTCCCCACCTCTTTGTAGACTCCGGGCAGCAGAGCCACGTTTGCCCTCTCCATGATGTCCGCCAGGTTAACCAAGGCCATGGTCAGAGTCTCCTCTTTCGTCTTGGAGGGCATGAGAACTTAACACAGCCAGCTGGTGCAGATGTCAAAGAGATAGGAGGCACGGGCAGACGCACAACAGTAGATGAGGATCTTGAGACAAGATCCGGTCTGCAGCAAATAAGTAAGATTTTTCCATCGCTTGTATTTGGTTCATAGAATATCGGGACAAACAAACAGCCCAGGGACTGGTTCAAAATGATAGCAAACTAGATCTGATTTTTAGATTTGTAGCGGTGGCAAGCAGCAGAAGAAGAGAAACGAGATCAGATCTGGCAGAGATCGGGAGCAGCATCGCTGGCGAAAACAAAGGTGCCGGTGGACTGATTGGTCGGAGCAGCGAGCGAGAACGGCCTGAGATATTGTAACGCCCCGTCCCTCTACGGGCGCGTTATCTCCGAAAAACCTCAGAATGTTGCAAAAGATAGATATCGAGTACAAGAATAGCATCAATTTTTTTTTGAAACAAGGTAACTACTTCCAGTCCAACAACCCACAAGTTCAAAACTAGAACAAACACAACGAACCACAAATGTAACTGATCAACAGGTTATACAGTCATCCAAACAAACATGCGATTGAAACTATATAATTAAAGTTCTCAAACATCACACAAAGCATAACATAAGCTTTTAGTCTTTACTACTCTTCTCCTGGTGCTTGCTCAAGGGGCCCGCCTGGCCCCTCCACGATCGGGGCACTTGAAAGGTAAGGGATGAGCAAAGCAGCCCAGTGAAAGAACATATCACATTTTAACAAGATAGATATAGGTCACATATGAAATAGCAGTAAATATCACAAGTGAATAAAACATCCATGTCTACCATATTCAACTAATATATTATTCGATATTCCATTAACCAAATCCAAGAAATCATCCCTATAATCCACATCAGGCCCTCCAACAAACCCCAGTCTCCCTACCAGTATCATCAGGAGACTAAAGAATACACAACTGCCTCACTCACACTAGTCGTGTCGGAAACCACCTCGACCACGCCCGAGGGAATCAAACTCTAGGGCAGGCACCTCGACCGCCGGAACACAACGGGGAAACCCACATCCCCTATGGGGTTTCGACCGCCGGAGTGTAACGGGAAAGTCCTCCCAACCACCAATCTCATCTCATCATCAAAATGTATACACATGAACAAAACCCTCCAGGCATGCACATAGCATCATGATCATGTATGACAACACAAACATGTCCTAACATAACATCAATATCAACGGCATGCATCCTCGTGCGGTTAACGACACATAACAATGCTTAGGCTCATATTTCTTTATACAACATACGATTACATTTACATCTATGCATAAACACACAATAATTCACAACATCTTCCAACTACCATGGTCACATCCATCATAATTATCATATATATGTTATGATTAATCACAAACATGTTTTCAACAACTTTCAAGCATCAATAATCATTCGTTCAATTAAATTTTCCATTAATCACATACAATTGACATGGGTGAACCCGAACGGATCCTTTGCCACATATTCATTTCAATAGTTCCCTTACCGAGTGGCTTAATAAACGAAAGGGTCCCATTCAGGTCACTCGATGTTCAAGATTATAGATTAAGAATGCGAATGCATGCTAAAACAGTGATAAGTTCCCTCACCGCGTGTGTGGAGTCGAAAGTCCAAGGCGAGCAAGCGGCTTGTTTGGTTTGAAGGGAGTTCAATTTGTAGAAATAAGGGAGAACAGATAAGTAATCAAGACAAAACAGGTCAAGAAAAGAGGCCGGGAGCAAACGGGCCTAAAATTGGGCCGGGCCCAAAACGAGCCGAACTGGGTCAGGGTCTAAAAATGGGCCGGGCTTGAAAATGGGCCGGATCTGGAAACTGGGCCGAGGTGGATTGGGCCGAAAATATGGGCCTGCCAGACATGGGCCGAATAGGGTTTGGGCCTGGATTGGGTCAGGTCCGGGTCGGATTGGGCCTGGTCCGGGTTGGGCCAGACAGGGTCGGGTAGGGCCTGAGCCGAGTGGCTAGGTTGCCACTCCAGCCCAAGGGCTGGGCTGACTCAGCACAAGACTCGACTGAGTCGACTCGGCACTCGGCCGAGCGACTTAGTACCAGCCGAGTTGGAGGGGAAAGGGGGGAAAAACCAGAAATCCAGGAAAGTGGAAGAAAGGGGGAAAAGAAAAGGGAAAAAGAAAAGGGCTTTCCCAGAAAAACAGAGGGAAGAAGAAGAAAGGGAATAAGAAAACCGAGTAAAACAATTTAATCTAAGAAAGGGAAAGAGAAGAAATGGGAAAAACAGGGAAAATTGAAAGAACCCAAAAAAAATCGGAGAAGGGAAGAGAGGAAGAAGGGAAAAAAAATGAAGGGAGAAGGGGGCGGTCGGAGGTAGGGAAGGAGAGGAAGAAGAGACCGAGGAAGAGAGAGAGAAGGAGAAGGAGCTTACCGGCGCAGGGGGAGAAGAAGAGGAAGAAGAAAACCGCCCATCGGGGGAGAAGAAGAAGAGGGAATCGCGGTTGGGGGAAAGGGCGGCACTGTAGCGCTGCAGCTACAGTGTCGAGAAAAGGGGGAGCTTATAAGGATTAGGGTTTAGGGTTTTTGCTTTTTTTTTTTTTGGAGAAAGAAAAACTCGAAGGAAAGGAAATCCGAAAGATCTCGGGCGAGAAAATGTGTGACTTTTGGACAAATTTTCATGACAAATACGCAATAATTATAAAATTACCAAAATACTCTTCGAGTTCTCGAACTCGAAAACAGGTGAATTGGGCCCACCATGGCACCCACACTCTCTTCACCGTTACCAAAGTCCCTAAAACAACTCAGAGATCCGAAAATCTCTTAAATTTTTTTTTTTTGAAAATTCGGGACAGGTCACAATAGATATTGCTGTTAGATGCATGTTGAAGGTGTGAGACCGTCCTTAGATGGAGCGCCTGAGAACAGTGAAGATGATGCAGAGAGCTGGCTGCTCCGAACGCACACAGAGGATGTGCAGATAGATCTGGCTGAAGTCGGATGAGCAAAGGAGCAGATCTGAGAATAGAGGTTTGTCACAGGCAAAACAGGGTCTGAAGTTTTGGCAAAACAGGTGCCAGGATTCAGAGACCTTAGAAAGTCTACTTCGCCTATTGAATATGTGTTCCTCCCTCCCTCCCTCTGTCGTGAATCTCCTCTGGCAGAGGGAGAGAAAAAAAACTGTTTATTTAAGGTCCACTCAAGTAACGAATTTTGACTGATATCATGTAGAAAAGATATAATCTGAGTATATTAATTAAATCCCTATGCTATTACATGTATTTATAGCCTCTAATCGACCTTAGAGCTATCACACTCAAACTGTAGCTCTTAACTAATTATAGATCAAATACAACTCTTAATTAGAGGTAAACTCAACTTAGACTTCTAATCACACAATAACTCTATTAATATTAAAACTCTAAATATATTCCAACACACCCCCTAACTCAAACCATAAGATTAAAGCTCTCCGAATACCAAGAAGTTCTGTGTCGTTAGATTTCATAGACCCCACTGATTCCGAAAAAACAACACTTATGGATCCCAAATGATCCCTGAGAACTCCACAAATCCCAACAGGACCCAGTTTCCCTCTCAAAGTACCATCGACATTAAATTTGAGGACCCCACAAGCCGAAGGAGACCACACAACTCGCACCTTCCTGCTTCTCGGACGATTCTTCATGCAACCCTCCCATACTTGAAACAAATCAATGACATTTATATCTCTGAATTCCTTATTAGCGCTAAGCCAAGAACATAGTCTCCATTTAGCATAATGAAAGATACTAGTAAAATCTGATGTAATCCCTTCAAAGATCCTCAAATTCCTCTCTTTTCAGATGGATCATAAGAACACAGATGGAATCGAGTTCCAAACAAGTTTTCTCCTACATCTCATACCAGATAAGAGCCAATACTCCTTAACCCCTTCTCACGACCTAGGACAAACCCATGATACTCCTATAAGCTCCAAGAAACAACTCCAAAGTCTCCTAGTCACTGGACAAGTAACAAAAAGGTGATCGATGGACTTCTCTTCCAACTCACAAAGTGGGCATTTAGCATCACACTCCAAATTTAAGAGACCTCTTCTCCTAAACTCCATCCTAGTCAAAATCTTCCTCTTCGCACAATACTAAGCAAACAATTAAAATCTAGGGGGAATTATGGAATTCCTATAAGAGCCATAGGGACCACAGAACCAGTCAAAATCTGAGAAGCTACCTCACTCAAAGATTTGAGTGAGAAGAAACCAAAGGAGTCTTTCGTCCAAATAAGCTCATCATCACACTCTAAGTCCATCGAAAAACCCTCAGCTGCACTTTAAGATCATTCAAGCTATCAACCTCAAAACCTTTAAGGTCTTTCCTAAAATTGAAAAGCCACGACCCCCTTGATTATGGGCACAAAAAACATCTCTGACTAAGGCCTGCATATTCCTAGTAGTCCTAAACAGTTTAGAAAATCTCTCCATCAAAGGTATCCCCCAACCACACATCTTCCCAAAAGAAAGTTCGATTACCTTTGCCAACCAGAAATCGCCAGTGTCTTCCAAACAAATCCCCCTACCTCTGATCTACCTTGTCAAATCCTCCACCAAGCTTTAAGAATTTGGGACCCTGATTTATCCACTTCTTCTCCTAAATTCCACCCATTGACATTCGATGTGCCATATTTAGCCTTCAATACTTTGACCCACAATGCATTAACTTCCTTGTCAAAATGTCAATCCCATTAACAAAACAGAGCTTCATTCCTCAAATGAATAGGGACCAAATCTAGACCGCCTTTTGATTTTGGCATAGTAACTTCCGGCCAACCAACTAAATGCACTTTCCTTTTTCTTTCCCTATCCCCCAAAGATATCTTAAAAATAATTTTTCCACTGCATTCGCCACCCCTTTAGGTATTTTAAAGAGGGACAAGAAGTAAGTGGGGAGATTGACTAATACTGATTTAATAAGATTCACTCTACAGCCAAAAGAAAGATATTTCTTATTCCATCCCACCAACCTTCTTTCAAATTTTTCAATAACCAGGGACTAGAATTTCTTAAGTCTAGAGTTACCCCCCAACGGTAGCCCAAGATACATAAAGGGCAACTTACCCACACTACAACCCACTTCATTAGCCCATTCATTGACCTCCGAGCAATCCAAGCCAACACCAATTGAAGTACTCTTACCTAACTTAATTATAAGCCCGGACACCAATTCGAAGCATCTCAAAATTGCATGATAACCCAAAATCTCCACTCTGCTATGATCGCAGAAGAAAAGAGTATCATAAGCAAACTGTAGATGGGTCAAAGCCGGACTACCTGACTAACCTTAAAGCCCTGTACTATGCCCATCTCCTTCCCTTTCATCACCAATATACTTATTTTGTTTGTGATTTGAGAACATTTTCTAAATAAGGGACATGACCCTTCCTTTCAACATTAAGTTTGAATTAGTTTCTAATAGATTGATGTATACTTTTAATAACAATTTTTAAATAAATTTATAAAAGTAAAATTTCACATCTTTATGCTTTATCTACGTATTGTGCCTTTGCTTTACCTCTTTGCTCTAAGAGATTGGCATATATTTTTAGAAAATTTTGTCTGCTAAAGATTCGACAGGAAATACGTTAAAGTCAGGTATTTTCAAAGGGTGGCAATATAGATACCGCAGAAATCTGCCAGGAGACACCGATTTCCGAAAATTGAGTGGAAATTACCATTATGCCCTTTCCGCGCGAAATCGTGCGATCGGTGCTGCAACGCCATTTCGCGTCGATCGATCGGTGCTGCAACGCCATTTCGCGTCGATTCTCCAAATCGTGCGATTTGCCCTCTCCGGAAGCCCTTTCTTTCTCCGATTTCATCTTCGGATCTCCGATTTACCCTCTCCAGAAACCCTCTTAATTCGTCTTCCTCGCCGGATTTCCGGAAACCTTTTCTTACCTTTCTCGGATTTTGTCTTCCTCGCCGGATTTCCTTCACATGGCATCCAAAGCGTCTACATCGAGAGGCAGAAAGATAAAGGTACCGGCTTCATCTAGAAGAAAGAAAGCGAGATTGACGGAGACACCACCTAGGGAGACAGAGACCTTCGACCCGAACCACTTCAGGTCTTTGGAAGCCGCCACACTATACGGAGAGGATTTGTACTCTCGGCCGATGATTTATGGTAAAATCATGGACCTAAGCTTTTTTTCTGCATTTGAATTAGGAATCGATGAGTATATTTACAGACTTGGATGGGGAGGTTTTTTGGGAATAAAAGAAGATTTTTACCCAAAATTGGTGAAGTAATTTTATGCAAATATGTCGGAAGACCCGGTGAGACACTCCATAAAATCCAAAGTTAGGGGGACAAAAATTGATATTTTAACTGAGGCACTGAACAGTATGTTTGGGTTTCCCAGTGCCACTATTTCGAAATATGAGCCAAATTCATGGCCCACCGATGTTGACGGATTCGTTCCCTCAGAGGCCATGACCCAATTGTGTGGGCGAAGTGATGGTGCCAGAGGAGATAAGATTGGGCTTATGGAGCTAACCCTAGAGGCCCGAATTGTATATTACATTATTAAGGAGAATATTTTTACCTAGAAAAGGGCTTAGTAATCAAGTGCCGTATTTTGATAATTTCTTGATATGGTGCATCTTGAATGGGAAGCAAATTGATATATCCTTTATCATAATAAAACACATGGTTGCATCTCGTAAGATTAGAAAATGTAGCCTTCCATATGGTTTATTTCTGTCTTACTTGTTTCGATTTTGCGGAGTCACCCTCCCCCCTGATGAGAAAATAGAAATGAAGAAAACCGATATATTCGATGCGTCTACTTTGGGCAAGATGGGATTCAAACTCGACAATGCACGTTGGGTTCCCAAAGTAGAACATCGTCCTATTGAGGTTGAGGCACCTGAGGAGGGTGACATACCTGAAGTTGGGGGGACTGAGGCACCTGAAGTTCAGGGGGCAGAGGCACCTGAAGTTGGGAGTAGTGAGGCACATGATACAGGAGTCAGTACTATGCTGATTCTTGACAGCATAGAAAAATTGAATGAAAAAATTGATGTAAAATTTGCCGAGATTGAAGAAAAGGCTAATAGGCAGGCTTGAAGGGATGGTTGATGAAAAATTAGGTGAGATGGAAGGAAGACTGATTGTTGAGGGATTGGTTGACGATAAATTGGCTCAAATAGAAGGGAGGATGAATGCCACAATTGATAAGAAAAATAGTGAGTTGGTCGGAATGACGATGAGAAGGCTGAATAATTTGGAGACTCAAATGGTAGACTTAATGAGAAACTCTGTTCTTTTATTGCAAAAAGGAGGAGTAAATACACAACTTGGACGCGATTCAGGAACCGGGACCATCAGATGTATGCTAACTGAGAAGAATATAAAGAAATCATGGGGAATATCCTCTTCGTCAACTGACACGAGTCAGGCTCTCTCGACTGACATCCCACAGTCTCGTCCGACTGGCGTCATTCAGCCTCTTCCGTCTGACCCCATTCATCCTCGTCCGACAGGCCCCACTCGTCAGGTGCGTTCGACTGTCCCCAAGCATAGTGCGACTGGACGTCGTCCATTGGCACCTACACCTCCTGATCCTACACCAGTACCTTCTTCATCGGCACCAGCACCTCCTCATACTGCATCTGCCCCTGCTTCTACATCTGCACCTGCTTCTACATCTGCTCCAGCTCCTGCTCATACACTCTTTTGATATTCATATGTAACATCGTTTGTCAATATAGTGAATGTTTTCTTTTTATTACATCGTTTGTGAATCTCGAATGAACATAGTGAATGATTTCTTTTTATAAGCTATTTCATCTATTTGAATGAACATGGTGAATAGAATGATTTGTTTATAAACAACTGAATGAACATGAGACCCTTTGAATGTCAGTAAATATGGGAGCAGTGAATGGTCTGTCACTAAATATGGGACCCTTGAGTGGTCTGACACTAAATATGGGTTTTATAGTTTGTCGCTAAACATGGGACCTTTGAGCGGTTTGTCTCTAAATATGGGACCTTAGAGTGAATTTTCGCTAAACATGACACCTTTGAGTGGTCAGTCAACAAGTATGAGACCTTAGAAATCAGATTGCCTGATTAAAGGTCCCATACTTGTTGACTGACCACTCAAACGTGCCATGTTTAGCGACAATTCACTCTAAGGTCCCATATTTAGAGACATACCGCTCAAAGGTCCCATGTTTAGCGACAAACCATAAAACCCATATTTAGTGAAAGGGCCACGCAAGGGTCCCGTATTTCATAACAAACCACTCAGTGCTGGATTCATTTAAAAAACAATTGTTGCTTGAATACATACTTCAGTACATCGGAATTAAAATTAACACAATTTTTTGGAAATGAAATACATTCTTCCAACTGAATACATGAAAAAATGATAGACATCCATCACTGATTCCACCAATGCTGTAATTCGTCAGGATCTCTAAAATCACCAGAGGTATATGTCGAATCGTCATAGAAGCCATAAGAACCAGTCGGCTGTAAATGGTCTGTCACTATATATGGGACCCTTGAGTGGTCTGACACTAAATATGGGTTTCATGTATTGTCGCTAAACATGGCACCTTTGAGTGGTGGTCTCTCACTTAATATGGGACCTTAGAGGGGTCAGTCAACAAGTATGAGACCTTAGAAATCAGATGGCCTTATTAAAGAAGAGTTTTAACTATTAGTGAGAAAGTTTGTCAAGGAATGCTGGAGTGAACGACCAATGCTTGTTTAATCCAGAATTCCTTGACAAACTTCCTCACTAATGGTTAAAACTCTTCTTTAACCAGGCCATCTGATTTCTAAGGTCCCATATTTGTTGACTGGCCCCTGTCTGAAAGGTCCCGTATTTAGCGACAATCCACTCTAAGGTCCCATATTTAGTGAGAAACCACTCAAAGGTCCCATGTTTAGCGACAATCCATGAAACACACATTTAGTGAAAGGCCCACGCAAGGGTCCCATATTTCGTAACAAACCACTCAGTGCTGGATTCATTTAAAAAATAATTGTTGCTTGACTACATACTTCAGTACATCGGAATTAAAATTAATATAATTTTTTGGAAATGAAATACATTCTTGCAACTGAATAGACGAAAAAATGATAGACATCCATCACTGATTCCACCAATGCTGTAATTCGTCAAGATCTCTAACATCACCAGAGGTATATGTCGAATCGTCATAGAAGTCATAAGAACCAGTCGGCTGTGGAAAAATGAGTACGTGTTAGTATTGTTCACCTTATTCTATATGAATGAAAATGTAAATATCTATCTTATGTAAACGAAACTTACTTCGAAAAATTGAGACAAACTTGTTGCTTGCGATTCAGGGTAATAATCATTAAATGGTTGAGGCAAAGCATTTAAATCTACACTGCAGGATGACTGTGCATCACTTCTATTCGGACATGTTCTCTTCGTATGACCAATATTTTTGCATAACCCACATCTTTTTCCAGTCAATTGATTCTCTACAATCTTAAACGCAGAAGGATCTCGTCTTGTAGATGTTTGACCCTTTGAGGTGTTTGAACCTGGATAACGTCCTCTGCTGTACTGCATAATAGGTTGGCTGATATGCATCTCATCACTGGCAAGATCTTGGATATGATCTCGGAGCTCCTCTTGATCAAATGTAGACAACTTTCCATATTTTTTCTTAATGCTTTCCCAGTGTACATCTAATTCATCTCCGGGTCGATTCATTTCAATGTTCAAGTCGTAAAATGAAATCAAATCGATTCTCCATTGTGGATGGATCTGATCCAAATGTAATTTGTTCATAAATTGCATTCTGTGAGCACAAGGTAAACCCATAGAAGCTGTAAACTCATGTGTACAATTGGGTAAAAATGACATGTTTATAAGCATAACATATTGCTTGTAAACCTCAGATAATGCAAATTGTGATACTCTGCCGTTCACTTCATCAAAGAAAGGAATCGAAACAGTAAGAGCAAACCGGATTTTCTCATCCTCCGTTTGAATCTTGAACTCTTGAAACTGATTTTCAATTGCATGGGATATCTTCTTTCGGACAACATATAGATCGCTAGTGGAGTTAGCTATATATTGTTTTAACACTGAATGTGCACTTTCAACCCTTGAAGTTGCTGCATTTTGAAAATGTAAACTCCAACCGATCCATGCCTTGACGAATTGCTTCTTATGTGGGATCCATGTGCGTCTTATATAATTCACTGCATCCGAATAATGTCGAAAATCTTGTTTGAATGCCTAAAACGCTTCATTCAATGCAACTTCGGATGGAAACTCGACGCATTCATTCCATCGAGTCAAAAATGCATTCCATTCTTCCACTTTATTGAAAAGAGGCTTACAATGAGCAAGAATATTATTGTTGATGTGCCAAATACAAAAGATATGTACAGCATTAAGGAACTCTGAATCAATGGCATTCTTCAATGCCAAATCTCTATCTGTCAAAAAAACTTGTCGATCATGATTTACTCTTAATACCTTCTTGAACATCTGTAACGCCTATACGTAATCTTCAAATTTTTCATTCCTCATAAATGCAAAGCATGAGTAGAAATTCTTGTTGAAACTTGTGATACCAACGATATTAAGCAATGACATATGATATCTGTTGGTTTTGTAAGTGCAATCCATGAGAAATACATTATTATAGGTCTTCGTAAGTACAACTGACAGTGGATGTGCAAAGAGAAGATGAGATAAATGACCTTGACTGTCATAGTTGAGAAAATATTGGTAACCACCTACTTGAAGATCTTCTAAAAAGGCTTCAATTAAATTACGACCTCTAAGTTGCTCTTTTCGAACCGATGACAAAAAATTGTACAAATCAGTAGATGATACTCCAATCTCTGGATTCTTGTTTCGAAGGGTCGTCATAATTTGCCGGGGTGGTACATTGCTGTTATACATTTCAATGATCATTCTCTTCTCCTCATCTGAAAAAAACACCTTGTACTCGGATGACCTACTAATACGCTCGTCAGATCATGATTGTGCTCCACATCTTTTATAGTCAACTTCCATGACCCATCAACAAGTTGTTTCCCTCTCACTTCAAATGGACAATTAATAAGGCGAGAATATGCTTTAATCTTCCTCTCATCATCTTTCAAATTAACTGTGCTACGATATGTACCCCCTCTATCGCAACAAAAAATAACTACATTGCTTCTATTGCATGACCTCTTAATGGTAGCTACAAATCCTTGCGCAATGGAAACCTCCTTAACATGCTTCACTAAATCGTCACGACTTGAAAAATACCTCTCAACAAACTCATTATCAACAATATCATTCTCAACAATCTCATCATTTTCACAATCCATAGTACTAATTTCAAAGAAATTTTGAGAGTCTTGGGTTTGAGAAAGAGTTACCTTTGATTCCGGTTCGGAGATTGAGAGAGTAACTTCTGAGAGATACTTTCGAATCAATATAGGCGATTTGAGAGAGTATCTTCAAATAGTGGAGTGGTTCGTTTTTTAAAACGGGTTTAGGGTTTCAGGGAAAATAGTTTGGAAAGGAGTTTGAGAGAGAGGGGTTTGAGTGAGAGGGGTGTAGAAAAGGCTTTGAGGAAGAAGATTTCGAAATCGGGGAGGTTTTGAAGGAGAAGATTTCGAAATCGGGGTTCTGAGGGACTAGGGTTTCGAAAGGGGCGAGATGAAAATGAAGAATGAGAGTGAAGAGGGGAGCGATTGAACTTATACTTAGTTTCGCGTGATCGATCGATCGCACGATCACAGTGATCGATCGATCGATCTTGCCCTAAACAGAAAATCGATCGATCGATCATATGTGATCGTGCGATCGATCTTGAGATGAGAGGTCGACTGTCTGACAGTCGAGCTCTCAGTTAAGATCGATCGCACGATTACAGTGATCGATCGATCGATCTTGGCCTAAACAGACAATCGATCGATCGATCAGATAGAATCGTACGATCGATCTTGAGATGAGAGGCCGACGGTTTGACAGTCGACCTCTCAGTTAAGATCGATCGCACGATCACATACAATCGTGCGATCGATCTTTGAATGGGTTACAGTCGATCGCACGATCACATACAATCGTGCGATCGATCTTGGTGGGAGAGGTCGACTGTCAAACCGTGGACCTCTCAGTTAAAATCGATCGCACGATCCCATGGAACCGTGCGATCGATTGAAACCCGTGTTATGATCGATCGATCGATTCGAAAATGAACTGTCGGATCGATCGTAAGCCTCAGATCGAGCGTATACGCCTCAGATCGATCGATCGACGCGAAATGGCGTTGCAGCACCGATCGCACGATTTCGCGCGGAAAGGGCAGAATGGCAATTTCCACTCAATTTTCGGAAATCGGTGTCTCCTGGCAGATTTCTGCGGTGTCTATATTGCCATCCATTTTCAAATTAAACGGTTTTTTTTTCCCTAAATAAACTACTTTTCAGTGTATTTCCGTGGAAGTCATTCCAGCCAAACGACCCCTTATGCACCAGAAAACTGTCTACTTGCTCACATTCGAGCATACACTGCTCTCATCCTAGAAAGGCTCGGAGAAAGCAGAGCCCCTCTCCTCTACCACCGTCGACCGACACAAGGCTTTTGAGAATCTGACACCCTGCCATCACAGGTGACCTCCTCATCTTCCTCTTTTCTCTTTCAAGTAAATTCTTGTTCTTCGCATTCGATGCTGAGATTGGTTTCCAGTAGAAACAACTTGAATTTGCCTAATCTTATAAAATTAGCATGTAATTTTTTCTACTGTATCATATATTCTTGCTTTCTTTGGAAAGGAAATGCATGTGAAAAATAGTGCGTGGTACAATTTGCCAACCTCATATTTCTACTCTAGTATGAAAGACTAAAATATCACTAATAATTGGCAATCTTTCATGATTTCATCACGATCATAAAACTCCAAAATCCCATCTAGATGGGGTCGGCTAGCTAATTAGCAATTTTTGTATCTGTCAAATGCTTTCGAAAACATTCTTTTACCTCTAATGCTTCGTCAGGTATCTGTATGCAATGCTATAATTGTATTGATCTTTGTGAATCCAAAATTTGTTAATATATGCCTTTTTATTAGCCTATCCTCGTAAACTTCATTTGCTTTGGTTCCTGTAAATCTGTATGAATTGTGTATTTTGCATTGGCTTAAAGGCTTTGGTTCCTGTAAATCTGTAGGATTATTTGGCATTTATTTGTAATTTTTGGGATGTTTGGGATTTATTTTTAATTTTTATTATTTCCATTTTGAGTTGTAACCTTAAGCCTATTTATAGGCTAAGTAAGTAATGGAATAATCATAGAAGAGTTTCCCCAAAGGCAGCCTTTGGCTAGGAGACCAGTTTCTCTTTGAAGTGAAACCAAAGGAGGTTGATTGCCCGTGAAGCAAAAGCCCTATTCCCTATTTTCTCCAATTTTTCCATTTTCTTCTATTTCTATCCTTTTTTTTATTCATGTTCCTATATGAATGTGTAACTGCTCTGTTTTGTCCTGTTCTCTCTAGCAAGTCAACAATCCAAGGCAGAGTCCATTCAGGGACAGGTCCATTGAAATCTAAGTCTCACTTGACCCAAGGGAATCTCATGTCAAGGGCTTACGATCATGTGAATCATCTCAACTTCAGATGGGGAGAAAATGTTCTATGTTTTGAGCTCTATTGTGCTTTCGTACAGTGGCATGAGTGTTAGTTATTGAAATATGTTTATCTTCTGTAGGTAAAAGACATATTGTATCATTTGTACATGACTGCAATAGGTAATCTTCAGAGCCTGATGTCCAAGGAAATTCAGATACTGAAGTATCTTCTAACAATTGACGATCCTGCTGAACAATTATGTGCTTTTGAAGGATGCATTTACACTAGGTGACGAACTCGAAGGGAAGATGTCGATAGCTTGTACACGTAAGTTTTTTTTGAAACGTCCCTTATACATTTTATCCATTTCCCATATTAATTTCATTTTATTTTTTTACGGATGCAATTTTGTCTGATTATACTGATAGAGTTTGCAACTTCACTCCATTTTTGTTTTTCAGTACTCCTGAGAAGCTTTATACTTGGATAAGAACTGTGGTAGATGCATATCATTTCAGCAGGGAAGGCACTTTGATTAGGTGAAGCCAGGGATTTGATGAATCCAAAGATCATACAGAAACTGAAGGATCTGAGGAAACTAGTTTGGAACAATTATTTTTTGAACGATTGCGTAAGATTCATTCAAAACTGGGGAAAAACCCCGAAAGCAAACAAAAATGAGCTCAAAACAAGAGCAAAGAGAAAAAAAAAAAAGGGAAAAAATAAAGCCCACAGCTTGGGCCAGACAAAGAGCAAAAGAGTCCCTGATGGAGCAAAGGAAAGATCTATAAATCAGCAAAGACTCCCGTACCAAAATTAGACAGAATTTGAGCGTTTAATCTATTAGTCCACTCTTTAAGACTCCAAAAAATGGGAGTCATTTTTCTTTACAATGTACAGGTGTTTAATCTTCAAGCGAGTGAGGAGGTCAGCAGCAGCACGAGCATGAGTCTTGAGAAGCCACTGACAGGAGGAGGGGAAGTGATAGTCGAGAGGGCCACATGGTCTTGAAAAAGAATACGATCAACAAAAATGTTCCTTTTCAAGCAGAAACAGAGGATTTGTGGGCAGAACAACAGAGTTAGCCGAGTATCACACGAGGGAGAGGACGATGGAAAAGCACACAAGCCAATGATCGTGGACTGATATTGCACAACTGGGAACCAAAAACCGAGCAAAGCTGAACCTGAAAAAACCCAAAAGTCAGTGTAGCAAGAAAGGGAGAAGGGGAACAGCGAGGCAAAGGAGGTGGTTTTGAATGCGGCACATAAGGGGGAAGGTTCCACTGAGCAGAGAAAGAACTATCAAGCATAGAGAGGTCTTGATAGAGAGAAGAAGAAGATCTTGTGTCTGGTATCAGAAGCAATACAGGAGAAGATTTTGGGGCACAACTTGTCATGAAATAAGAAAAGCAAATCACAAGATCAAATCACACTAAGACACCAAGAACAAGAGATTTTACGTGGTTCGGCAATATCGCCTACATCCATGGGAGCGTGATGATTTTACTAAGAAGAAGATCTGGACAGGTTACAAGGATTACACTAACCCTACCCATCCCTTACTCTTAGTCTCTCTTTCTCTCTATACACAGCTCAAAGAAAACCCTATGAGAAAAGAACCTTATATAGTTATGCCTTGACACAGACTAGGCCCAACAGACAGTCCAAGCCCAAAAGGACTTTGAGCCACAAACCCAACAAACTCCACCTTGGCGAAAAATGTCCGACCCTTTGGAGAATGTTGTCATGTGTTTAAAAAACACCTCCACTTGGTGAAAGATCACTCCCACCAAACCTGCACCCAAAGGTGCACATCCAATTTCTAACAAGAAGAGAGATTGAGCAAGTCCAAGCGACGCCTGAACTTCTGGAGTAACTGGCTCGGTCTGCATGACTGCTGCATCCGCATCAATCCTAGCACCCATCTCACCACTACTGGTGATAAGAGTGAAGTGTGTCTACTCCTCCTCCTATCCAAGCCTTTGAGGCGGCTTGACGGTTCTCTTTGTTCTTCCCTGTGCCAAACTGCTAGGTTTATGCTGAGCCTCTCTTTTCTCCTCACCTTCTGACAAACTGGTCTCATCTTGACCGTCGATGTTTGTCCAATTCTACACTCTGGATTGAAGGGAACTCTGCAGTTGTACTGTTGCATTAAATCTCTCTGCATTTGCATTTTTGACCTCTCTGATTCTCGATCTGGAATCTACACTGCTCAAGTGCCTTAGCCTACTCTCTGTCTAGAGTACATCTGTTTAGGCCTGCACCTGCCTGAAACCCGCTCTGGTTTCTCTCCAGAAACCCTTGATCTCGATTGGATCTGCTAGGTCATGCCATGCTTTCTCTCACCTCCACCCACTTCGGACGGTGCTGAGCTGTGTCTCAAGGTCCCCAAATTGCAAAGATCTACTCTATGCAGTACTGTTGCAAATCTGGAAGCCTACTGCCCCTCTGCTGCAAATCTGGAAGCCTGCTGCCTCCTTTCATGCTTTCTGCATACCCTTTCTTGTCTGTGCATTGTCAGAAAAAACACTGCTGCAACTGCTGCTGACGCCTTCCTGCTCCTGTGGCTCACTGATATGTTGTGACTGTTGGGCGCTCTACTGCGCCGCTACCATTGCTCGCCCTCAGATGTGAACCGCTACTCTCTGCACTGCTCTTCTCGATCTGAGAAGTTGGAACTCTGGTTGTTCCCGTTCCTTGCTGCAAAACTAGAAGCTTCCTGCCTCCTCTTTTTTTTTTAGCTTAGGCAAATCACCAAACACTTGGTGTGCAACCTTTCTTTCCCCTTTGAAAATCCCAATCTGCTCCACTACCTTGAAGTTGGGACAGAGACTGTACTGTCTGGTTGCCTGGGTTTTCTCTAAACCCTTGTTGCTGCCGTTCTCTCTCTCTGGTGTGTTTCTGATTAGGACGAGAATGGTGATGTTTTCTCACTCAGTTTTGGCTGCCCTGCTGGCTGCTTGCCACTCTGTTGCATGTCGGCGCTTCTGTTGATCTGCTCTATGCACTGTCTGCAACTGGCTGCAAACTCCAACTAACCACCAAGGAGACCACTCCTTTGATGCAATTGATCAAACACTTGATCTGTACTTGCCTCCTCTCTTAAACAAAGTGAGAATCCTGTAAGTGGCAATATATCAAACACTTGGCAGGTTGCAGCTCTTTCCTGTTCACTGGCTGCCGTGCACCCTTCTTGGAGACGTTCTGCGCAGCCCCTTTCTTCCTGCTGTCCTTGCCACAACTTGGGTGAGTGTCTTTTGTGCTCGCCTCTGTCTCTGGTTGCCTGAGAACGAAGACCCCTCTGTCTCTAGTTTTCTCTTTGCCGATGCCGCCTCTCAAATCTGCAAGGAAAGCTGGGGCAATGGCTGCCCCTTCGTCTTTCTTCAGATCTGGACGGGATTCTTTCTGCAGTGAAAGAGATGGTGGAAGAAAGGCCTGCAACTGCCCTACGATGATTTCTATCTCAAATCTGAAAACGGAAACAACTCAGTTTCCGTCATACCATTTGCCATGAAATAAGAAAAGCAAATCACAAGATCAAAACACAACAAGACACCAAGAACACGAGATTTTATGTGGTTCGACAATATCGCCTACATCTACGGGAGCGTGATGATTTTACTAAGAAGAAGATCTGGACAGGTTATAAGGATTACACTAACCCTACCCATCCCTTACTCTTAGTCTCTTTTTCTCTCTATACAAAGCTCAAAGAAAACCCTAGGAGAAAAGATCCTTATATAGTTATGCCTTGACACAGACTGGGCCCAACAAACAATCAAAGTCCAAAAGGACTTTGAGCCACAAATCCAACACAACTGTAGGAATTCTTAAAGATCCTAAGGTTTTTCTCTTTCCAGCAGTGCCAAACAAGAGCAGGGAGGAGAGACAAGCTGCAAGCTTTTGGAGGGGTGAGGATCTAGCGCTAACAAGATGGGAGGCTTGGGAAGGGATGTCTGGATCACTACAATGGAAACAGAATTTGGAACATAGAAGGTTCCAAATAGAGATGACAAAGGTACATTGGAGGAAATGCTGGTTGGATTCAATGGCAGACGAGCACATCAAACTGTTGGATTGACATCTGAACCCAAAACGAATTAGAAGGTCAGTTGTCTTTAGACCGTTGTTAAAGAGCAGCCAGGCAAAGATGGAGTGCCTAGGAATGCAGCCAGGAAACCAGACCAGGCTAACCCAAGGGGGGTCAGCCAAATCGCTGAAGTGGGAATTGATGACAGAAGAGATGCTGAAGGTCCCTGAGTTGCTGGCAGTCCACAAAATGTCATCCGGAATAGTGTGAGCAGGCAGTTGGACATTGGAGACCAGATTCCAGATGGCAGTCAGAGAGTTAGAGGAAGAAGATGGTAGCTGCCAAATACCATTAGAGATGAAGCAAGAGACAGGAATATTCATTCCCAATCCCTTCATGTAAATGTCATTAGAGAAACATGTAAATGTTGTTACACAGCTGAAGAAACTGGTTCAGAGCAAGTTCATGTAAATTTGTAACAGCAAGGCAGTGGACATGTCTGACTCTGCTGGGTGCCGTCACACAAGCTCTCGATAAATCACTGATCCAAGTACGCTATTGCTTTAAATTTATCAACTTCATCTCTTGTAACCCCATAGTCCTATACCTGAGGGGGAAATAGCAATACTAACTACACACTCCAGTACCTTCAATTGACTGCTACGTTACCAAAGGTGGAGGGATCCCTTTGGATGTCTCTTTTCAGTTTCAAACGTTGGTCCTATATTAGTATTCATGTCTTTGAAGTAGATTTCTTAAGAGATCATTTTTCAAGGAGAAAGCTCCTGTCGTTTTTCCCTGAGCACAATTGCCAGAATTCAAATATCCGAGCAACTTCTCTGAATCATTGGAGGTCAGGACCATAGATTTTATGAAGTTATGTAATGTTTGTATCGTATACTTTCCTTTTTTTTTTTGGTAACAGGACTTATGATGTATTCGTTTTTGATATTGCAACATCTGTTGAAATTGAATTGGGTTAAATCTGATGAAACATCTCTATCTGTTACAGTGATTATCTTTGCCGAAAGAAGAATAGGCCAGGAGACTGCCATGCTTCGTGGTGTATTCTAAAGCCAATTTCAGTTGCCCTTGAATCTGCTCCCATGATATATCCTCTTTGTCATTCCCACTTCATTGGAATGGATGCAATTCTTTACTGCATGTTGGTTGTTCTCAGCTTCTCTGTTTGAGAACCTTGGGGCCTTGATTCTCTGTTTGGATTCTATTGGCAGCCATATTTCTATTGTAGGTTCTCCCCATTTAGACATATTCTTCTGAAACAGCACTGCTTATCGCTCTAGAAGATCTTCATCAAACACTGAAATAAGCGAAAGTTGGTGTTACGGCAAATCCTTTCTTCCACCTTGATTCTATTCATTCCGAGTCAAAAAGGAAGTTTTGCCTACTGGTTGAGACACAAGACTTTAAGATTGAGGTCTTGGGTTCAATCTCTATTAACTCCATTGAAGGGCCACTAGCAGATTTACCCGGTGTGTGTGGATTAGAGGGTTTTCACACACCATGGGATACTAGTCGGGTGCGATGCCTAGACACCTCCGGACCCAAAAAAAAGAAAATTTGGCTGCTCAATTTTCTCCTTGGATACCTTTCAGATTTTACTTGCATCTTGTGACTTTGTAGGTGAATGTTGTCACTGTTCTCTAGATTTGATTCTATTCACCCATTTTATTGCATGTCTTCACATCACTTTAAAACATAGTTTGAAAACTCGGAACTCAGATGTGACTTGAAATCCTATTGAGTTGAGCAACTTAGGCAAATTTTTTGACTCAATATGGAAAACTCAATAAAACTTGTTAACTCACTCAATTCGAAATCATATTGAGTCTAGTTAACTTGGATGACTGAGGTTTTTTAGATATTTCAATTTAAGCATTTGTTAAATGGGGCAATAGTGGACACCATTTGACCAAGATTTGTTTAAAGGTGACTTGGTCTGTTTGTTCTGTTCTCCCTGACAACAACATTATATGTAGCAACATGCAGTTCTGGCTGGGGTTCAATACCACTCCAATTACACTCTTTCCTCTTTGTACCCACTTACCTTTGATAAATTGAATCCTTATCTAAGTATTTTCCACTAAGGTCACCGGGCCTTTTAGAGCACTCGATTAATTTTTTGGACATATGTAAGCTTCTCTATCTACACACGTCAGACAACTTTATAGGAGTTGGCCTCCTTATCCATACACACTGAATAACTCGACGGAGAGATGGCCCTTCAAGATGGAGCGGGAATCGAATTCAGACTCTCGCTTTTTGAAACAAGTTCTTGACCGTCACTCCATCCTCTTTGGATTGAATCCTTATCTAAGTTGACTACAATATGAGTTTTTTTTTACTCCAATATGAGTTACACCTGCCATTAATTTAATCAAGTGAATTTTCTTAGTTGGATAAAGTTGAATGTTTCAGTGTCTCATTTTTTAGAAAAAGCAATTTCATAAAAACATTATTTTAGAATTTTATTCATAAGTGCTATAGAATTCGGCATTGTGTAGGTTGTGAAAATTAGTATCGAAATCTTTATTTTCATTGAAAATGAATAAAGTATTGTCTTAGCGAGTAAGGAAAACCTCATTGTTTTTTCCTTAATAAATTTTTCTATACTCCCTTGTTGGAAATGGATTTTTTTGAAAGAAACAGAAAATTAAATATTTCTTGTGGGGGGCATAGAGTCCTTGCTCCTTAAAAGAAGAAGAAGCGTGCTCTTTATTTTCCTAATTAGAAAATGACAAACAGTTCCTTATCTAAATAAGGTGATTTTTTGTAAATATTTTATTTAAAATTTCAAATAAAGACTTTTTCAACTAATCAATCCAAACAGACCACACATAGAGCAAACCGGTTGGGTCAAGTCATCAAAAGACATTCCACACATGAGTCAATGACCCATTTCTATACATGATTAAGAAAGCCCCTTCAAAGTCTTCCTATACATTATGATGATTGATGGGGATATCAATTATCAATTGGCCTCAGTAAAGACCTAAGAGAAGCACATTAGCAAAACCTTTTTTTTTTATATATATAGAAACCCGCCGACTCCACTTTGTTATGATCTTTAGTAAAACTTTAGATTCATGATACCACTCACAAATGTTATGGATCAAGTTAGATGCCCAAAAAATTTGAGAGTAAGACCTCCCACAAAAAATAAAAATATTCAACCGCTCAAACAAATGAAGCGATAGGTTATTTTATTTTATATAAGCCCATCACAGCTTCATCACTCATGTTGACTGCTGTGTCATTTTACATAGAAATGTCACATGTGGACCATGAATTAGTCATCTCTACAGTCCTTTTGTTTCCTAACAGTCTAATACTACTTTATGCCTTTGTTGTGTTGTTCCACAATTCCACATGGTCTTTTTGTCCTTGGCATCTTATGTGCTGTGTTAAACTTGGGAAATATTATTAAAATTAAATTTATAATGAATTAAACAGAAAAGTGGATGAGAAAATCAATCAAGTTGGTTCTTTTCTCATTTTCTCAAACAAGTTTGAGTAGTGACTGAAGTATTTAAATCTATACTACTATATAATTGTGAAGGGTGCTTTTTCATCTTTATAGAATATTATTAGTGAATGATTCTATAAAAATGAGAGTACTTAAATAATCACTAAATTTTTTTGAGGCGCAAATCATATTAAAGATTGACAATGCACCAGAACAAAGAATTTCAATGACTTTCTCACATTTTCTACTTTCACATTTGCAAGAGGAAAAAGAATCCAGTAATAATAGTAATGTGAACCGATCTCTTTGCAAGACCCATTTCTCAATTTTTGTTGAAAAGATTAGTATGTTTGTATTTTTCCATATGTAAAAATGAGAAAACAACTTTCTTGACCCCTCATGGGTAAGTGGTTTTCTTGTAAATAACCTTTTAAATAGAAAAAAAAAAAAACTACCTCATTTTTTTAATACAAATCTCCATTTCAATGAAAATCCTATTTTCATTAATATTTAGAATTTTACTTTTTTTTTAAATTTTTTTACTGAATCTTGCCTCTTATATCTATTATCAGCCCTTCCAAAATGCAATGACCTTTAGTTTCTTGTGATGGATGCGTTATCACATCTAATGTGAGAATTGGTACACAGTGTTTGCATTTTGTGGCTCTACTAATTATGTAGATAATCCTTAAGAAAATGATGTCACATTTTTGTGGCTAGGGTGAATCACACCTCTTTGATCCTAATTTTTGTTTGGAGATTTTAATCCAATTTCTTATTATCATGTTAATAGTTTTGAGGTAAACTTTACTCTTAAAGGTTAGTCATTGAGAGGAGGGTGCCTCTCATATTATATGCAATCAATGATTTTTGTATCGAGGTGATGTGGGACTTGTGAACTTCACACCCTCGCTCATGTGTAGTCGTTGCACGTGTATATCCTTACAATATCTGGCTATGATTTTGTACCCAGACGATGTGGGACTTATGAACTTCACATCTTCCCTTATTTGCATATGCAGATCCCTGCGACACCTGAATCTAATATCATGTTAGTAGTCTTAGGATAGAACTTCACCTCTGCTTGTAAACATCAAGTGCGCTTGAAAAGAAACCCTTCTCCAATACTTTGTGCAGGCTGCAAGCAAAAGGAAGAATTAATCATAACCTAACATAATTATGGTTTACATTAGAATGAGATCATTTAGACCAATTTTGAAGATCAAATAAAAAATATTATAGAAAAATAGTTCAAACCCAATTATGAGGATTTGATCATTGGTGTTATATGGAGTAAAGAGACATTCATCATCTATTGACACCCTTAGCCAAATCTTTATGGATGTATAATACATCTGGTTTTAATGAGACCCAAAAAAATAAACAATACTTTAAAAAGAAGCAATGTCACATCTAATTGAGATTAGATCTATTATTATAAAGATAATTAAACACTAAAGTCTAGAATCTTTTAGAAAGACTTTGGGATAAATAATGCCCAACTCCAAATTAAACTTTACCTTTTTTTTTTTAAATAAAAATTGGATAGGAATATCTTGGGTTGTCATGATCACTGTTTTAGTGCCAAGAAAGATGCCAACATTTGACAAGATGTCACCATTTTTTTTCAATTTGATAGTAAGTGGGGAGGAATTCAACTGTGCATGTCTATCAACTTAGATGTGTTCCTGACTACTTTCGAATTGAATTATTGTAGAGAACCAAGCATTCACATTTGGGTGATGTGATAGCAAGTTCTGTCACTCATCCTTTTTTCCATGGTGGAGTTCATGTATCCAAACATCCTTCCCAAAGAATGCAAAGCTTTTTCCTTCTTTAAAATCACTCATCCTTTTTCCATGGTGGAGTTCATGTATCCAAACATCCTTTCAAAAGAATGAAAAACTTTTCCTTCTTTAAAATCCACTTGAAGTTTGAAATTGAATATCTCATCATGGAAATGGATGGCTTTATGTTGACTATTTTTGTGGAAATGTAAAGAAAATGAGTGTGAGAGTGAGAGCTCTCTATCTCAATAAATTTCAAATGATGAGAGATAATTTTTCGTGTTTGAAGGTTTTATCTTTGAATTTTTTTCTTGAATCCAAGTGATAATTTTTCGTGTTTGAAGGTTTGATCTTTGCAATTTTTTCTTGAATCAAAGTGATTTTTGAGCAGAAGATCCACTTAAAAAGAGTGAAGTTTGCTCAATGAAATAGAGGGAACTGATTAACCTAAAGGCAATTTCTTAGAAAAAAATCACTATATTTAACATATGGATTGTGTATGCAATTGGATGAGATGTTCTATATAGTTCTCAAATAAGATTGTGTTTGTTGTTCAAATAAGTTTGTCATTTTTTTTTTCAACCAAAATATCCAAGAGTATCACCTGACTAATCTTAAAGACATGTGTAAATCTCCCAATCTACACACCTGATAAGTTTAATGACGTATGGTCTTTTGAAGTTGAGTGTGACTTGAACACTATACCCCGCTTCCTAAGGCGGATTCTTGGCCGCTCCATTAATAGTATAAAACAATGAAAATGTCTATTGAAAATGGTTTCTAATAGTCTTTTTAGATTTGACACATAATCCATGTATACAATTGTAAAATATTTGGGTTTGTCAGCTACAAATAGAAATATTCTAGTCTATCTCATGACTATTAATTAATCAGAATTGCAATGCTTTATGGATTTATGGAGGATTATATTAGATAACAAAGAAAGTCAAATATACAAAGTGAAAGTGATAGAGTTGTGCATTTTATACTGGATGAGTAGATTAATTTTACAAGATAGAGTTGAAAATTATTGCATTGAATAGAGTTTAAAAAATAACTATAATAAATGACATAATGAGAAACTTGTTTGAGAGTATTTAATCGTATTAGACTGGAGATAACCCTAGCATGTAGAGTGAAGAGATTAATGATCATACACATGAGGAAAAGTTTACGAATAAAGAAAGACATGACAAGCTGTGGAATAATCGATTTTATAGCTTACAATAGATAGAATCAGAATCAAACGAAGAAGTAGAATTCAACTACGTTAGATTCTAGTTAACAAATGATGATGACGATGACTCACAACTCTAAATTGTTCTTAAATATCAAGAATAGCTGGATTTTGTTACAACATGATACTTAGAGTTCAAACTATGTCCACCCAAAACTGGTTTTTTTTTTTTTATCTTCTAGAAAATACAAAAATACTGCTAACCTTGTATGGAATGTAAGAGAGAGAGAGAGGGGGAAGGTAGTGGTGGTAAAAAAGTGGAACAAAAGGCAAGAGTTCCACTACTTGTACCTGTTTTTGAGGAGAAAATAAAGAAGATCCTAAAGCAAAAGCAAGGTGAGTTGGAAAGGTGAGTCGAAAATCTTGTTTGAATGCCTAAAACGCTTCATTCAATGCAACTTCGGATGGAAACTCGACGCATTCATTTCCATCGAGTCAAAAATGCATTCCATTCTTCCACTTTATTGAAAAGAGGCTTACAATGAGCAAGAATATTATTGTTGATGTGCCAAATACAAAAGATATGTACAGCATTAAGGAACTCTGAATCAATGGCATTCTTCAATGCCAAATCTCTATCTGTCAAAAAAACTTGTCGATCATGATTTACTCTTAATACCTTCTTGAACATCTGTAACGCCTATACGTAATCTTCAAATTTTTCATTCCTCATAAATGCAAAGCATGAGTAGAAATTCTTGTTGAAACTTGTGATACCAACGATATTAAGCAATGACATATGATATCTGTTGGTTTTGTAAGTGCAATCCATGAGAAATACATTATTATAGGTCTTCGTAAGTACAACTGACAGTGGATGTGCAAAGAGAAGATGAGATAAATGACCTTGACTGTCATAGTTGAGAAAATATTGGTAACCACCTACTTGAAGATCTTCTAAAAAGGCTTCAATTAAATTACGACCTCTAAGTTGCTCTTTTCGAACCGATGACAAAAAATTGTACAAATCAGTAGATGATACTCCAATCTCTGGATTCTTGTTTCGAAGGGTCGTCATAATTTGCCGGGGTGGTACATTGCTGTTATACATTTCAATGATCATTCTCTTCTCCTCATCTGAAAAACACCTTGTACTCGGATGACCTACTAATACGCTCGTCAGATCATGATTGTGCTCCACATCTTTTATAGTCAACTTCCATGACCCATCAACAAGTTGTTTCCCTCTCACTTCAAATGGACAATTAATAAGGCGAGAATATGCTTTAATCTTCCTCTCATCATCTTTCAAATTAACTGTGCTACGATATGTACCCCCTCTATCGCAACAAAAAATAACTACATTGCTTCTATTGCATGACCTCTTAATGGTAGCTACAAATCCTTGCGCAATGGAAACCTCCTTAACATGCTTCACTAAATCGTCACGACTTGAAAAATACCTCTCAACAAACTCATTATCAACAATATCATTCTCAACAATCTCATCATTTTCACAATCCATAGTACTAATTTCAAAGAAATTTTGAGAGTCTTGGGTTTGAGAAAGAGTTACCTTTGATTCCGGTTCGGAGATTGAGAGAGTAACTTCTGAGAGATACTTTCGAATCAATATAGGCGATTTGAGAGAGTATCTTCAAATAGTGGAGTGGTTCGTTTTTTAAAACGGGTTTAGGGTTTCAGGGAAAATAGTTTGGAAAGGAGTTTGAGAGAGAGGGTTTGAGTGAGAGGGGTGTAGAAAAGGCTTTGAGGAAGAAGATTTCGAAATCGGGGAGGTTTTGAAGGAGAAGATTTCGAAATCGGGGTTCTGAGGGACTAGGGTTTCGAAAGGGGCGAGATGAAAATGAAGAATGAGAGTGAAGAGGGAGCGATTGAACTTATACTTAGTTTCGCGTGATCGATCGATCGCACGATCACAGTGATCGATCGATCGATCTTGCCCTAAACAGAAAATCGATCGATCGATCATATGTGATCGTGCGATCGATCTTGAGATGAGAGGTCGACTGTCTGACAGTCGAGCTCTCAGTTAAGATCGATCGCACGATTACAGTGATCGATCGATCGATCTTGGCCTAAACAGACAATCGATCGATCGATCAGATAGAATCGTACGATCGATCTTGAGATGAGAGGCCGACGGTTTGACAGTCGACCTCTCAGTTAAGATCGATCGCACGATCACATACAATCGTGCGATCGATCTTTGAATGGGTTACAGTCGATCGCACGATCACATACAATCGTGCGATCGATCTTGGTGGGAGAGGTCGACTGTCAAACCGTGGACCTCTCAGTTAAAATCGATCGCACGATCCCATGGAACCGTGCGATCGATTGAAACCCGTGTTATGATCGATCGATCGATTCGAAAATGAACTGTCGGATCGATCGTATAAGCCTCAGATCGAGCGTATACGCCTCAGATCGATCGATCGACGCGAAATGGCGTTGCAGCACCGATCGCACGATTTCGCGCGGAAAGGGCAGAATGGCAATTTCCACTCAATTTTCGGAAATCGGTGTCTCCTGGCAGATTTCTGCGGTGTCTATATTGCCATCCATTTTCAAATTAAACGGTTTTTTTTCCCTAAATAAACTACTTTTCAGTGTATTTCCGTGGAAGTCATTCCAGCCAAACGACCCCTTATGCACCAGAAAACTGTCTACTTCTTCACATTCGAGCATACACTGCTCTCATCCTAGAAAGGCTCGGAGAAAGCAGAGCCCCTCTCCTCTACCACCGTCGACCGACACAAGGCTTTTGAGAATCTGACACCCTGCCATCACAGGTGACCTCCTCATCTTCCTCTTTTCTCTTTCAAGTAAATTCTTGTTCTTCGCATTCGATGCTGAGATTGGTTTCCAGTAGAAACAACTTGAATTTGCCTAATCTTATAAAATTAGCATGTAATTTTTTCTACTGTATCATATATTCTTGCTTTCTTTGGAAAGGAAATGCATGTGAAAAATAGTGCGTGGTACAATTTGCCAACCTCATATTTCTACTCTAGTATGAAAGACTAAAATATCACTAATAATTGGCAATCTTTCATGATTTCATCACGATCATAAAACTCCAAAATCCCATCTAGATGGGGTCGGCTAGCTAATTAGCAATTTTTGTATCTGTCAAATGCTTTCGAAAACATTCTTTTACCTCTAATGCTTCGTCAGGTATCTGTATGCAATGCTATAATTGTATTGATCTTTGTGAATCCAAAATTTGTTAATATATGCCTTTTTATTAGCCTATCCTCGTAAACTTCATTTGCTTTGGTTCCTGTAAATCTGTATGAATTGTGTATTTTGCATTGGCTTAAAGGCTTTGGTTCCTGTAAATCTGTAGGATTATTTGGCATTTATTTGTAATTTTTGGGATGTTTGGGATTTATTTTAATTTTTATTATTTCCATTTTGAGTTGTAACCTTAAGCCTATTTATAGGCTAAGTAAGTAATGGAATAATCATAGAAGAGTTTCCCCAAAGGCAGCCTTTGGCTAGGAGACCAGTTTCTCTTTGAAGTGAAACCAAAGGAGGTTGATTGCCCGTGAAGCAAAAGCCCTATTCCCTATTTTCTCCAATTTTTCCATTTTCTTCTATTTCTATCCTTTTTTTTATTCATGTTCCTATATGAATGTGTAACTGCTCTGTTTTGTCCTGTTCTCTCTAGCAAGTCAACAATCCAAGGCAGAGTCCATTCAGGGACAGGTCCATTGAAATCTAAGTCTCACTTGACCCAAGGGAATCTCATGTCAAGGGCTTACGATCATGTGAATCATCTCAACTTCAGATGGGGGAGAAAATGTTCTATGTTTTGAGCTCTATTGTGCTTTCGTACAGTGGCATGAGTGTTAGTTATTGAAATATGTTTATCTTCTGTAGGTAAAAGACATATTGTATCATTTGTACATGACTGCAATAGGTAATCTTCAGAGCCTGATGTCCAAGGAAATTCAGATACTGAAGTATCTTCTACAATTGACGATCCTGCTGAACAATTATGTGCTTTTGAAGGATGCATTTACACTAGGTGACGAACTCGAAGGGAAGATGTCGATAGCTTGTACACGTAAGTTTTTTTTGAAACGTCCCTTATACATTTTATCCATTTCCCATATTAATTTCATTTTTATTTTTACGGATGCAATTTTGTCTGATTATACTGATAGAGTTTGCAACTTCACTCCATTTTTGTTTTTCAGTACTCCTGAGAAGCTTTATACTTGGATAAGAACTGTGGTAGATGCATATCATTTCAGCAGGGAAGGCACTTTGATTAGGTGAAGCCAGGGATTTGATGAATCCAAAGATCATACAGAAACTGAAGGATCTGAGGAAACTAGTTTGGAACAATTATTTTTTGAACGATTGCGTAAGATTCATTCAAAACTGGGGAAAAACCCCGAAAGCAAACAAAAATGAGCTCAAAACAAGAGCAAAGAGAAAAAAAAAAAAGGGAAAAAATAAAGCCCACAGCTTGGGCCAGACAAAGAGCAAAAGAGTCCCTGATGGAGCAAAGGAAAGATCTATAAATCAGCAAAGACTCCCGTACCAAAATTAGACAGAATTTGAGCGTTTAATCTATTAGTCCACTCTTTAAGACTCCAAAAAATGGGAGTCATTTTTCTTTACAATGTACAGGTGTTTAATCTTCAAGCGAGTGAGGAGGTCAGCAGCAGCACGAGCATGAGTCTTGAGAAGCCACTGACAGGAGGAGGGGAAGTGATAGTCGAGAGGGCCACATGGTCTTGAAAAAGAATACGATCAACAAAAATGTTCCTTTTCAAGCAGAAACAGAGGATTTGTGGGCAGAACAACAGAGTTAGCCGAGTATCACACGAGGGAGAGGACGATGGAAAAGCACACAAGCCAATGATCGTGGACTGATATTGCACAACTGGGAACCAAAAACCGAGCAAAGCTGAACCTGAAAAAACCCAAAAGTCAGTGTAGCAAGAAAGGGAGAAGGGGAACAGCGAGGCAAAGGAGGTGGTTTTGAATGCGGCACATAAGGGGGAAGGTTCCACTGAGCAGAGAAAGAACTATCAAGCATAGAGGCTTGATAAGAGAAGAAGAAGATCTTGTGTCTGGTATCAGAAGCAATACAGGAGAAGATTTTGGGGCACAACTTGTCATGAAATAAGAAAAGCAAATCACAAGATCAAATCACACTAAGACACCAAGAACAAGAGATTTTACGTGGTTCGGCAATATCGCCTACATCCATGGGAGCGTGATGATTTTACTAAGAAGAAGATCTGGACAGGTTACAAGGATTACACTAACCCTACCCATCCCTTACTCTTAGTCTCTCTTTCTCTCTATACACAGCTCAAAGAAAACCCTATGAGAAAAGAACCTTATATAGTTATGCCTTGACACAGACTAGGCCCAACAGACAGTCCAAGCCCAAAAGGACTTTGAGCCACAAACCCAACAAACTCCACCTTGGCGAAAAATGTCCGACCCTTTGGAGAATGTTGTCATGTGTTTAAAAAACACCTCCACTTGGTGAAAGATCACTCCCACCAAACCTGCACCCAAAGGTGCACATCCAATTTCTAACAAGAAGAGAGATTGAGCAAGTCCAAGCGACGCCTGAACTTCTGGAGTAACTGGCTCGGTCTGCATGACTGCTGCATCCGCATCAATCCTAGCACCCATCTCACCACTACTGGTGATAAGAGTGAAGTGTGTCTACTCCTCCTCCTATCCAAGCCTTTGAGGCGGCTTGACGGTTCTCTTTGTTCTTCCCTGTGCCAAACTGCTAGGTTTATGCTGAGCCTCTCTTTTCTCCTCACCTTCTGACAAACTGGTCTCATCTTGACCGTCGATGTTTGTCCAATTCTACACTCTGGATTGAAGGGAACTCTGCAGTTGTACTGTTGCATTAAATCTCTCTGCATTTGCATTTTTGACCTCTCTGATTCTCGATCTGGAATCTACACTGCTCAAGTGCCTTAGCCTACTCTCTGTCTAGAGTACATCTGTTTAGGCCTGCACCTGCCTGAAACCCGCTCTGGTTTCTCTCCAGAAACCCTTGATCTCGATTGGATCTGCTAGGTCATGCCATGCTTTCTCTCACCTCCACCCACTTCGGACGGTGCTGAGCTGTGTCTCAAGGTCCCCAAATTGCAAAGATCTACTCTATGCAGTACTGTTGCAAATCTGGAAGCCTACTGCCCCTCTGCTGCAAATCTGGAAGCCTGCTGCCTCCTTTCATGCTTTCTGCATACCCTTTCTTGTCTGTGCATTGTCAGAAAAAACACTGCTGCAACTGCTCCTGCTGACGCCTTCCTGCTCCTGTGGCTCACTGATATTCTACTGCGCCGCTACCATTGCTCGCCCTCAGATGTGAACCGCTACTCTCTGCACTGCTCTTCTCGATCTGAGAAGTTGGAACTCTGGTTGTTCCCGTTCCTTGCTGCAAAACTAGAAGCTTCCTGCCTCCTCTTTTTTTTTTAGCTTAGGCAAATCACCAAACACTTGGTGTGCAACCTTTCTTTCCCCTTTGAAAATCCCAATCTGCTCCACTACCTTGAAGTTGGGACAGAGACTGTACTGTCTGGTTGCCTGGGTTTTCTCTAAACCCTTGTTGCTGCCGTTCTCTCTCTCTGGTGTGTTTCTGATTAGGACGAGAATGGTGATGTTTTCTCACTCAGTTTTGGCTGCCCTGCTGGCTGCTTGCCACTCTGTTGCATGTCGGCGCTTCTGTTGATCTGCTCTATGCACTGTCTGCAACTGGCTGCAAACTCCAACTAACCACCAAGGAGACCACTCCTTTGATGCAATTGATCAAACACTTGATCTGTACTTGCCTCCTCTCTTAAACAAAGTGAGAATCCTGTAAGTGGCAATATATCAAACACTTGGCAGGTTGCAGCTCTTTCCTGTTCACTGGCTGCCGTGCACCCTTCTTGGAGACGTTCTGCGCAGCCCCTTTCTTCCTGCTGTCCTTGCCACAACTTGGGTGAGTGTCTTTTGTGCTCGCCTCTGTCTCTGGTTGCCTGAGAACGAAGACCCCTCTGTCTCTAGTTTTCTCTTTGCCGATGCCGCCTCTCAAATCTGCAAGGAAAGCTGGGGCAATGGCTGCCCCTTCGTCTTTCTTCAGATCTGGACGGGATTCTTTCTGCAGTGAAAGAGATGGTGGAAGAAAGGCCTGCAACTGCCCTACGATGATTTCTATCTCAAATCTGAAAACGGAAACAACTCAGTTTCCGTCATACCATTTGCCATGAAATAAGAAAAGCAAATCACAAGATCAAAACACAACAAGACACCAAGAACACGAGATTTTATGTGGTTCGACAATATCGCCTACATCTACGGGAGCGTGATGATTTTACTAAGAAGAAAATCTGGACAGGTTATAAGGATTACACTAACCCTACCCATCCCTTACTCTTAGTCTCTTTTTCTCTCTATACAAAGCTCAAAGAAAACCCTAGGAGAAAAGATCCTTATATAGTTATGCCTTGACACAGACTGGGCCCAACAAACAATCAAAGTCCAAAAGGACTTTGAGCCACAAATCCAACACAACTGTAGGAATTCTTAAAGATCCTAAGGTTTTTCTCTTTCCAGCAGTGCCAAACAAGAGCAGGGAGGGAGAGACAAGCTGCAAGCTTTTGGAGGGGTGAGGATCTAGCGCTAACAAGATGGGAGGCTTGGGAAGGGATGTCTGGATCACTACAATGGAAACAGAATTTGGAACATAGAAGGTTCCAAATAGAGATGACAAAGGTACATTGGAGGAAATGCTGGTTGGATTCAATGGCAGACGAGCACATCAAACTGTTGGATTGACATCTGAACCCAAAACGAATTAGAAGGTCAGTTGTCTTTAGACCGTTGTTAAAGAGCAGCCAGGCAAAGATGGAGTGCCTAGGAATGCAGCCAGGAAACCAGACCAGGCTAACCCAAGGGGGGTCAGCCAAATCGCTGAAGTGGGAATTGATGACAGAAGAGATGCTGAAGGTCCCTGAGTTGCTGGCAGTCCACAAATGTCATCCGGAATAGTGTGAGCAGGCAGTTGGACATTGGAGACCAGATTCCAGATGGCAGTCAGAGAGTTAGAGGAAGAAGATGGTAGCTGCCAAATACCATTAGAGATGAAGCAAGAGACAGGAATCTTCATTCCCAATCCCTTCATGTAAATGTCATTAGAGAAACATGTAAATGTTGTTACACAGCTGAAGAAACTGGTTCAGAGCAAGTTCATGTAAATTTGTAACAGCAAGGCAGTGGACATGTCTGACTCTGCTGGGTGCCGTCACACAAGCTCTCGATAAATCACTGATCCAAGTACGCTATTGCTTTAAATTTATCAACTTCATCTCTTGTAACCCCATAGTCCTATACCTGAGGGGGAAATAGCAATACTAACTACACACTCCAGTACCTTCAATTGACTGCTACGTTACCAAAGGTGGAGGGATCCCTTTGGATGTCTCTTTTCAGTTTCAAACGTTGGTCCTATATTAGTATTCATGTCTTTGAAGTAGATTTCTTAAGAGATCATTTTTCAAGGAGAAAGCTCCTGTCGTTTTTCCCTGAGCACAATTGCCAGAATTCAAATATCCGAGCAACTTCTCTGAATCATTGGAGGTCAGGACCATAGATTTTATGAAGTTATGTAATGTTTGTATCGTATACTTTCCTTTTTTTTTTGGTAACAGGACTTATGATGTATTCGTTTTTGATATTGCAACATCTGTTGAAATTGAATTGGGTTAAATCTGATGAAACATCTCTATCTGTTACAGTGATTATCTTTGCCGAAAGAAGAATAGGCCAGGAGACTGCCATGCTTCGTGGTGTATTCTAAAGCCAATTTCAGTTGCCCTTGAATCTGCTCCCATGATATATCCTCTTTGTCATTCCCACTTCATTGGAATGGATGCAATTCTTTACTGCATGTTGGTTGTTCTCAGCTTCTCTGTTTGAGAACCTTGGGGCCTTGATTCTCTGTTTGGATTCTATTGGCAGCCATATTTCTATTGTAGGTTCTCCCCATTTAGACATATTCTTCTGAAACAGCACTGCTTATCGCTCTAGAAGATCTTCATCAAACACTGAAATAAGCGAAAGTTGGTGTTACGGCAAATCCTTTCTTCCACCTTGATTCTATTCATTCCGAGTCAAAAAGGAAGTTTTGCCTACTGGTTGAGACACAAGACTTTAAGATTGAGGTCTTGGGTTCAATCTCTATTAACTCCATTGAAGGGCCACTAGCAGATTTACCGGTGTGTGTGGATTAGAGGGTTTTCACACACCATGGGATACTAGTCGGGTGCGATGCCTAGACACCTCCGGACCCAAAAAAAAGAAAATTTGGCTGCTCAATTTTCTCCTTGGATACCTTTCAGATTTTACTTGCATCTTGTGACTTTGTAGGTGAATGTTGTCACTGTTCTCTAGATTTGATTCTATTCACCCATTTTATTGCATGTCTTCACATCACTTTAAAACATAGTTTGAAAACTCGGAACTCAGATGTGACTTGAAATCCTATTGAGTTGAGCAACTTAGGCAAATTTTTTGACTCAATATGGAAAACTCAATAAACTTGTTAACTCACTCAATTCGAAATCATATTGAGTCTAGTTAACTTGGATGACTGAGGTTTTTTAGATATTTCAATTTAAGCATTTGTTAAATGGGGCAATAGTGGACACCATTTGACCAAGATTTGTTTAAAGGTGACTTGGTCTGTTTGTTCTGTTCTCCCTGACAACAACATTATATGTAGCAACATGCAGTTCTGGCTGGGGTTCAATACCACTCCAATTACACTCTTTCCTCTTTGTACCCACTTACCTTTGATAAATTGAATCCTTATCTAAGTATTTTCCACTAAGGTCACCGGGCCTTTTAGAGCACTCGATTAATTTTTTGGACATATGTAAGCTTCTCTATCTACACACGTCAGACAACTTTATAGGAGTTGGCCTCCTTATCCATACACACTGAATAACTCGACGGAGAGATGGCCCTTCAAGATGGAGCGGGAATCGAATTCAGACTCTCGCTTTTGAAACAAGTTCTTGACCGTCACTCCATCCTCTTTGGATTGAATCCTTATCTAAGTTGACTACAATATGAGTTTTTTTTTACTCCAATATGAGTTACACCTGCCATTAATTTAATCAAGTGAATTTTCTTAGTTGGATAAAGTTGAATGTTTCAGTGTCTCATTTTTTAGAAAAAGCAATTTTTAAAAACATTATTTTAGAATTTTATTCATAAGTGCTATAGAATTCGGCATTGTGTAGGTTGTGAAAATTAGTATCGAAATCTTTATTTTCATTGAAAATGAATAAAGTATTGTCTTAGCGAGTAAGGAAAACCTCATTGTTTTTTCCTTAATAAATTTTTCTATACTCCCTTGTTGGAAATGGATTTTTTTGAAAGAAACAGAAAATTAAATATTTCTTGTGGGGGCATAGAGTCCTTGCTCCTTAAAAGAAGAAGAAGCGTGCTCTTTATTTTCCTAATTAGAAAATGACAAACAGTTCCTTATCTAAATAAGGTGATTTTTTGTAAATATTTTATTTAAAATTTCAAATAAAGACTTTTTCAACTAATCAATCCAAACAGACCACACATAGAGCAAACCGGTTGGGTCAAGTCATCAAAAGACATTCCACACATGAGTCAATGACCCATTTCTATACATGATTAAGAAAGCCCCTTCAAAGTCTTCCTATACATTATGATGATTGATGGGGATATCAATTATCAATTGGCCTCAGTAAAGACCTAAGAGAAGCACATTAGCAAAACCTTTTTTTTTTATATATATAGAAACCCGCCGACTCCACTTTGTTATGATCTTTAGTAAAACTTTAGATTCATGATACCACTCACAAATGTTATGGATCAAGTTAGATGCCCAAAAAATTTGAGAGTAAGACCTCCCAAAAAAAAAAAAATATTCAACCGCTCAAACAAATGAAGCGATAGGTTATTTTATTTTATATAAGCCCATCACAGCTTCATCACTCATGTTGACTGCTGTGTCATTTTACATAGAAATGTCACATGTGGACCATGAATTAGTCATCTCTACAGTCCTTTTGTTTCCTAACAGTCTAATACTACTTTATGCCTTTGTTGTGTTGTTCCACAATTCCACATGGTCTTTTTGTCCTTGGCATCTTATGTGCTGTGTTAAACTTGGGAAATATTATTAAAATTAAATTTATAATGAATTAAACAGAAAAGTGGATGAGAAAATCAATCAAGTTGGTTCTTTTCTCATTTTCTCAAACAAGTTAGAGTAGTGATTGAAGTATTTAAATCTATACTACTATATAATTGTGAAGGGTGCTTTTTCATCTTTATAGAATATTATCAGTGAATGATTCTATAAAAATGAGAGTACTTAAATAATCACTAAATTTTTTTGAGGCCAAAGTCATATTAAAGATTGACAATGCACCAGAACAAAAGAATTTCAATGACTTTCTCACATTTTCTACTTTCACATTTGCAAGAGGAAAAAGAATCCAGTAATAATAGTAATGTGAACCGATCTCTTTGCAAGACCCATTTCTCAATTTTTGTTGAAAAGATTAGTATGTTTGTATTTTTCCATATGTAAAAATGAGAAAACAACTTTCTTGACCCCTCATGGGTAAGTGGTTTTCTTGTAAATAACCTTTTAAATAGAAAAAAAAAAACTACCTCATTTTTTTAATACAAATCTCCATTTCAATGAAAATCCTATTTTCATTAATATTTAGAATTTTACTTTTTTTTTTTTAAATTTTACTGAATCTTGCCTCTTATATCTATTATCAGCCCTTCCAAAATGCAATGACCTTTAGTTTCTTGTGATGGATGCTTTATCACATCTAATGTGAGAATTGGTACACAGTGTTTGCATTTTGTGGCTCTACTAATTATGTAGATAATCCTTAAGAAAATGATGTCACATTTTTGTGGCTAGGGTGAATCACACCTCTTTGATCCCAATTTTTGTTTGGAGATTTTAATCCAATTTCTTATTATCATGTTAATAGTTTTGAGGTAAACTTTACTCTTAAAGGTTAGTCATTGAGAGGAGGGTGCCTCTCATGTTATATGCAATCACTGATTTTTGTATCGAGGTGATGTGGGACTTGTGAACTTCACACCCTCGCTCATGTGTAGTCGTTGCACGTGTATATCCTTACAATATCTGGCTATGATTTTGTACCCAGACGATGTGAGACTTATGAACTTCACATCTTCCCTTATTTGCATATGCAGATCCCTGCGACACCTGAATCTAATATCATGTTAGTAGTCTTAGGATAGAACTTCACCTCTGCTTGTAAACATCAAGTGCGCTTGTAAAGAAACCCTTCTCCAATACTTTGTGCAGGCTGCAAGCAAAAGGAAGAATTAATCATAACCTAACATAATTATGGTTTACATTAGACTGAGATCATTTAGACCAATTTTGAAGATCAAATAAAAAATATTATAGAAAAATAGTTCAAACCCAATTATGAGGATTTGATCATTGGTGTTATATGGAGTAAAGAGACATTCATCATCTATTGACACCCTTAGCCAAATCTTTATGGATGTATAATACATCTGGTTTTAATGAGACCCAAAAAAATAAACAATACTTTAAAAAGAAGCAATGTCACATCTAATTGAGATTAGATCTATTATTATAAAGATAATTAAACACTAAAGTCTAGAATCTTTTAGAAAGACTTTGGGATAAATAATGCCCAACTCCAAATTAAACTTTACCTTTTTTTTTTTTAAATAAAAATTGGATAGGAATATCTTGGGTTGTCATGATCACTGTTTTAGTGCCAAGAAAGATGCCAACATTTGACAAGATGTCACCATTTCTTTTCAATTTGATAGTAAGTGGGGAGGAATTCAACTGTGCATGTCTATCAACTTAGATGTGTTCCTGACTACTTTCGAATTGAATTATTGTAGAGAACCAAGCATTCACATTTGGGTGATGTGATAGCTAGTTCTGTCACTCATCCTTTTTTCCATGGTGGAGTTCATGTATCCAAACATCCTTCCCAAAGAATGCAAAGCTTTTTCCTTCTTTAAAATCACTCATCCTTTTTCCATGGTGGAGTTCATGTATCCAAACATCCTTTCAAAAGAATGAAAAACTTTTCCTTCTTTAAAATCCACTTGAAGTTTGAAATTGAATATCTCATCATGGAAATGGATGGCTTTATGTTGACTATTTTTGTGGAAATGTAAAGAAAATGAGTGTGAGAGTGAGAGCTCTCTATCTCAATAAATTTCAAATGATGAGAGATAATTTTTCGTGTTTGAAGGTTTTATCTTTGAATTTTTTTCTTGAATCCAAGTGATAATTTTTCGTGTTTGAAGGTTTTATCTTTGAAATTTTTTCTTGAATCAAAGTGATTTTTGAGCAGAAGATCCACTTAAAAAGAGTGAAGTTTGCTCAATGAAATAGAGGGAACTGATTAACCTAAAGGCAATTTCTTAGAAAAAAATCACTATATTTAACATATGAATTGTGTATGCAATTGGATGAGATGTTCTATATATTCTCAAATAAGATTGTGTTTGTTGTTCAAATAAATTTGTCATTTTTTTTTTTTTTTGCAACCAAAATATCCAAGAGTCTCACCTGACTAATCTTAAAGACGTGTAAATCTCCCAATCTACACACCTGATAAGTTTAATGAGGTATGGTCCTTTGAAGTTGAGTGTGACTTGAACACTATACCCCGCTTCCTAAGGCGGGTTCTTGGCCACTCCATTAATAGTATAAAACAATGAAAATGTCTATTGAAAATGGTTTCTAATAGTCTTTTTAGATTTGACACATAATCCATGTATACAATTGTAAAATATTTGGGTTTGTCAGCTACAAATAGAAATATTCTAGTCTATCTCATGATTATTAATTAATCAGAATTGCAATGCTTTATGGATTTATGGAGGATTAAATTAGATAACAAAGAAAGTCAAATATACAAAGTTAAAGTGATAGAGTTGTGCATTTTATACTGGATGAGTAGATTAATTTTACAAGATAGAGTTGAAAATAATTGCATTGAATAGAGTTTAAAAAATAACTATAATAGATGACATAATGAGAAACTTGTTTGAGAGTATTTAATCGTCTTAGACTGGAGATAACCCTAGCATGTAGAGTGAAGAGATTAATGATCATACGCAAGAGGAAAAGTTTACAAATAAAGAAAAACATGACAAGATGTGGAATAATCGATTTTATAGCTTACAATAGAATCAGAATCAAACGAAAAAGTAGAATTCAACTAAGTTAGATTCTAGTTAACAAATGATGATGACGATGACTCACAACTCTAAATTGTTCTTAAATATCAAGAATAGCTGGATTTTGTTACAACATGATACTTTGAGTTCAAACTATGTCCACCCAAAACTGGTTTTTTTTTTTTTTTTTATCTTCTAGAAAATACAAAAATACTGCTAACCTTGTATGGAATGTAAGAGAGAGAGAGGGGGAAGGTAGTGGTGGTAAAAAAGTGGAACAAAAGGCAAGAGTTCCACTACTTGTACCTGTTTTTGAGGAGAAAATAAAGAAGATCCTAAAGCAAAAGCAAGGTGAGTTGGAAAGGGAGGTCTCGTCTCCCCATCATTCCCTGTTGAACATTAGCCCCACACACCAAACCAAATCTTGTATTTCTTTTTTCCCTTAAATTATGGCAGACAAATACCATAAACCAAACCAAATCCTGATCCATGCAGAAATCTTCTTGAGAGCCCATGCAGATGACTCTCTTTCTTCAACTTTGGCTGCTTTTCCAACAAATGGGACTCTGGACCATGATAAAAGCCATGCAACTAATGAGATCTATTATATAAATATTGGATGAAAAATAATAGACATATTGGTATTTTTTTTTTTTTTTTAATTAACGTTTGGGAAACTCACACACAGTTTTACTAAAACTCTCACAGCTAAGCCCACTACCCTTAAAGCAAACCAAAATTAGGTGGCTCGAACCTGTAACCTCTCGCTTCCTTACACAAGAGACAACCAGTTAAGCTACACATATGTGGGTAAAAATGAAATTTAATAGAGTTGAGACATTGGTATTTTTACGATAAGAGATACCAGTATATCTTTTTAATACTTAAATGATGACAAATAAATAAAAAGACAAACTAATATCTTTTGTTATCTAGAATATGATGTTCATGTTACTGCATGAATGCATCAAAGATAATGAACAAAGAGAACCAAAGAGCTTAACTATGATATTATAATTTAATTTAGTTTAAAAGCTATCCTACGATAAGTACTCTTAGTTTAGTTTGGTAGAATGTGCTGCTCTAAAATTCGTTGTCATTAGGTTTAAATCTTATGGGGTCATCTCTATACTTAGTTTCTTGAATCACAATGAAAACAACTTGCTATCTTGAACTATAACAATTAAAAAGATGTTAATTGAACTAAAAGTTCCAACTAATTACCGCACTAATATTGCAAATTTATATTTTAAAGCCCATGAATCTAACTTAATTTTTGAAGTTTTTGACTTAGCCGCTAATGAAGATTAGTTCCAATAAATAGTGATTCTCTAATTCCCATAGCAATTTTGCCAAACTTTTGGAAAGAAAATTGAATGGAGATGATGGTTTAGATGCAGTCAACATACACACCGACCCTTGTTCTAAGTAAGAATTTTCAAGCTCCTGTGGGAAAAACAATAATGCTCCATTTGTTGTATGTCCATATGTCTAAATCCAATCAATCAATCAATCAAATATTTAATTCAACATGGTTCCCACACTAATTGGATGTTCCTATTCACCCAACCAATCTTCTTCAAAATGGGATCCTTTACTGTTTGGCAATTATAATTTATAAAACACTCAATCATCATATCGATAGGACATTTGTGAATGTTCAAACTTCACTATTTAAATTAATCAAATCATTTTAATTTTATAATTTTTTTAAATACAGTTCATAAAAAGAAGGTTACATGAGTCAAATGAACTGATTAGGTTGTTGAAATGTCCTTTTTCTAAATTTAAAGACTTAGAATGATGGTTAGGAATCTACTAAAAAAACAAGAGTCATGAGTGCGATTCTCATTCCAGTGTAAAAAGTTACTCTCCATAGAGTTACCGCTCTTAGAACTTCTATTATATAATTGATGCAAGTCTTTTCTCTTGAATGTGATTTAAATAAACCGTAGACTTTTCTTCTCCAAAATTTAGAAAAGCTGAAGATTTGCTCTATGATCTTTTCCAAAATGGATCTTGAAAAGACATGTTCATAAGATAAATTGGAATACGATAAAATTCTATGTCTTCACCAAACCCCACCAACGACTTGGAATGTTTATCAATTTAATCTCTAAAAGACAAATGGAAACATGGAAACACTCAAAAGATAAACATTCATGTCTTTTCTAACATTCTAAATCAATGGAATCCATCACTCCCATGGTCCCATCTGCCTCTTTCAAACAAAGGAAAGGTCTTTGGCACCTTATCCACCGCACACGTGGCATAAGCTAATCAAGATGGTTCATTTGAATGGAATATGGCTCAAAAGTGAGGCTTTGAGACCTCCATTTTTTTCATAATTTTATGTTGTTATCATCTTTGATCATTTTCATAATTTTTTAATATTGATTTAGGATTGGCTTTGAGACCTACGTTTTTATCCTACGCAATTGTATTTTTATTACCTCATGTCCTAGCATGTAATTCTTACTTCTTCCATTAATACTTATCTTTTAGGATGTATTTGGATGAAAAAAAAAACTAGAGAATATAGGAGATTTTCTTTTTTTCCTTATTTCATAGTTATTAAATAAAGGATCCTACTTTTCCTCTTATTTTCTTTCTCAAGTGAAAATCAGTCTCTCTTACAGAGAAGGATAAATCACAATCTCTTGTTACCTTTTGACTTGTAATTACTGGATAAGATAAATGAGTATTTCTTAGCGGAAAACCCTCTTTCCAAGTAAGTCTATTGTTGCGATTCAGTCACGTGTAAAAAATGTAGTTGATACATTGTGCATCGGCCATAACGTACAAGAAAAATGAAGGCCGATATGTATAGGCTACAATGCATGAGTGCGTTGCGGCTGAGGTCCGGATGAATGTGTATCGATTTATTGCAGCCAATACGTATCGTTTTGTACAGGCATAATGGCCACTCGTATCGATGAACTGATCTTTTTACCCCAAGATTCAACGATGATTTATCATATGTGTAGTGGTGTCCAACTTTGAGTATGTCCAAGGGTCTTATCTTTAGAAGTTTTAGAACTTTTGATAAATTAGTTAGGTCTCTAATCCACTGACCAAGAAAATTTTCTAAAATTCTTTTTTCTCGTCAACACAACTTTAACCTTCTATTTAAAGAGTTCCAATTCTTCAAAAATTAGTTCCATCTAATTGTGAAAATATCAAAAAACCTTAAAGAGGACTTTCTCATCTTCTAATCTTAAACAACTTTGGTTTTGATGACTAAATGATTAGCACACAACGTGGGTCATACTTATGGGCCTGAACCACATTCCATCCTTGTATGAATCGTTAATTTCAATATTTATTTAATTTAAATTAATTTAATAAAAACATGCAAAAATGGTTTTTCCTGTCATCTATGTTAGGGTAGTATTGACAATAGGTAATACCATGAAAAAATAATTAAATATCACAATTTCTCTAAGTACCCTCAGTTGCATTCCCTGTGTGAGGTCTACTTAGCTGGTGTGGAGTAAAAAGAGCCTTTCTTGATTAGATAAATTAAATATGTATTTTAAGTTTTTAAAGATTCATTTCTTTTTATAACTCAGAGAGTTGACCTTATGATCAATAAGCTCCTCTTATAAAAATAGGATTTAAGTTCGATTTACGTTCAAACTTCTTGATCACTCTCCATGAGATTACTCGTCATCGACTTACAAATAGGTGGATTGAGAGATTTATAAATGCCCGTGGGATTAGTTTCACCTCCAATCTCATGTTACAAAGAAGATTTATTTTTATTTAATATAAAAACTCATGTGATTAAATTCAATTAAAATTAAAAAAATAAGATAACATAAATTGTTTTAAAGATCACATAAAACTTACATAAACACCTGCATCACAATCTTCTATACCATTAATTTGAAGTTGATATTTGTATTTAAAATTAAAATTTTCTTACGAGTCAAGTGTGTATTCGATATTCATAGAATTTAAATTCACAAATTTGAAACTATAAATAAATATTTTCTAATGGATGGGAGAATTTTTTTCTATCTCACATGAGAATTCATTTTTTTTTTGAAATTCTTGTTTTATCCATCCAACCAACACATAAAGTGAAAGGGTAAAATGGAAGTGGCAGGATAAAATAGAAATTAAAAAAAAAAAAAATTTCCTTTTTGAGAATGTTTACCCTTACTAATTATACTAATTATTTTTTACATAATTATGTTAAAATTTGATTATATAGGTCTCTACATCCTATTTCTCATGAATAGGGCTTTTGATGACTTGGGACAAACCATTGACATTCTCACAGCATGCGCACCCTGGACACGTCTGGCCTGAGCTAAACCTACTTGATGAACCTTTGAAAGTGGTGGGTCCCACCATTAGATCATAACCCCAAAGTTGATTATTATTATTTTCATGCAATGAAAATCTCATGCATACGCATTTGTTAAATGCAAATCACTCGACAGGTGTAAGTATTACTGTTCTGGTCCCTAGAGTTAAGAGCCATGTCTTCTCACCTTTTCATGGCAAAAACATACTTCAGACAATCCAACAAAAAGAAATTTTTTATTATTATAAAAAGATCATGGCATTTGTATAATACCATTAACTTAGAGAAATTATATTTGAATGTATGGCATGCTTTTTACAATACAAATTTTGATAAAAAAAAAAATGGTTATATACTTTTAGAGAGTGCATTACATTTATTTAAATATAATTAATACGTACATGTTTTATACAATTGGAAGTAAATGAAGTGGTGAAGAGTGTATTTAAAATGTCAATTATTTTTATAGTACGTTAATTGATTTATCAATATATTTTCTTTTTTGTTTTTTGAATTTATATGTAGGAAATCGCGGGATACCCAGCGTAAAACTTTCATGGGTAAGGCCACTACCCCTAAGACACATCAAAGTCAGGCCATGGGACTTGAACCTACAACTACTTATTGAGACGAGAGTTAACCAGTTGATTTGTCACATGTTTAAAAGAATAATTTCTTCGAACGTCTATTATTACTCTATTTGATTTTTTATGATCAAGGTGTCGAAGTTTTTTGGACACCGGACTAATTTTCAAGACATGTTCAAGCATTCATACTCATATACATCGAATAACTCTATAGAATAAAATGAGAATCGAACTTAAATCTCCCACTTTGTGAGACAAATTCCTCACTCTATTTGATGAATCTTATACCTAAATACTTGACATAATACACTGCAATACCCTAAACAAGAGAAAAAGTGTACAATTTTTGTCTACTTTCACTTTGATTTATTTTTTCCTCTCCTTCTAGTGTTGTCATTGATTTGATGCGTGAGATCTAAGCAGTTCATTTAAGTTATTTTGGTCCTTCATTCCAACTTCTACTGATTCTATTAAAAATAAGTTAATTATTTATAATAATTATATAATGATTTGATAAAAAATATAAGCAGCATTAAAGCTATCATCTTCCAATAAAAGCATTTCATATTTCTCATCCTTCATTGTAAAAACAGTAATTCTTTCTTCCACATTCTTTGTCTTTTGTTGATTATTTTCTTTTGATATCATATTATCAATATTTTATTTTGAATGTGAAGATTGCAAATAAGGATGCTGAGAGTTGAGGCAATAGCATATTGCTGATATAATATATTTTATTGTTAATAAAATATTTTTTTAATCAATACAGTTGCATATCACTGATACAATATATATTACTAATAGATCGGTCACGAATATAAAGAAAATTCGCCTCATGTAGATTCCACAAGATAGAAATGGAGTAGTGAAAAAGACTCTTGACACCTCTCTTCAGCTCTAAAATTTTCTATTCAGTAATCAGTATTGCCTATAATTATGTTTTGCTTGAATAACATATATGTGAATGTCCGAGGTTTTGAATAAAATGAGAAAATGTATAGAAGTAAAGTTTTGAATTCAATTCATACTACTCGTAGTCGGTTGTGTATGTGAGATTGAGAAACTTACACATGTCCAAGAGCCAATCAGGTTAAAATTGTCTCCTCTTTAAATACATGTAAAACATTTCGACATCTTACTAAAAAAATTATTTTCAGTATTTGTAATTGGTATAAATAAATCAAATGATGCTGCATGGGAAGACAATTGCTTTTGTACTGGACTCGTATAATCTAATGTGAAAAAAATTAACCAGCAGCTCACATGTGGGCTTTGACCCACTCTCCACGTGTGCAGGCTGAGAGAGAAAAAGGCAAGCACGTGATGGCAAACAGCTGTCCTTCACCAAGTCATTGCTGCCCAAAAGCACTGCCGAAGACGACGACCTTGCAGTCCAAAGAGGTTGACTTGCTGACGGTTGCTGCAACTCTTCTTTCTCCCATTAAAGTAAGTAAGAATCGCTTTCTCTCACTCCCTCTCACTCATTAGAAAAGTCACATACGAAGATAGCAAACATAGGTGTGATGATAGGAAAGAGATAGTGGAAACAAGTTATCTTCAGACAATCCAATAGTGGAGGGTCCTACCTCTGCCCTCTCTCCTCTTTATAACTCCTTACTTTGGCTTTGTGTCATACTCACTCTCTTTCTTACTCGTCTTTCTTTTTTCCCTTCTTCTCCCTTGGCCTTGCATGCAATCTTATCTCCAAACTTCACCTCCTTCACTTTCCTGCTTTTTCTCTCTCTCAAAACCATGAAGAATACCTTCCATGTTCAGGGTTTTTTCCTTTGCCTTCTCCTTGTTTTTCTTCTTTCCTCCTACACAACAAGTGCCACTCGCCTTTTACAACCCAGACAAGGTAAAGGAAATGACTTCACTTCACTTCTTGACTTAAAAGAGTCTTTATTAGCATATAACTCTACGGCTGCATTTGGATGAGAGGTAAATTTTAACAATTATGAATATTATTTGTTTCAAAAAGGAGAGTGAAAAGGTAAACGCTAGTAAAATTGAGATTTTTTACCTTTACTTTTTAGTTGAGATCAAAGACCTCGTTCCCTTTACACCTCTCTCATCCAAACACAACCGTACATATATAACACCTCATTCTCCATAGTTTTTTTTCCTTTTGAAGTTTTCCATGTAAATTCTTGTGTTTATTGTGATTGATTTAATTCTGCCATCTTCTACCACTTCTCAACATTTTCTTCCCTTTCTCCTCATCATATATTTGTTTATGTTTTTTATCTCTATTTCAGTCTCTTTAGGAAATGAGGAGGTGACCAATGATGGGCTCTCTCAAGTGGGTAATTTAGGAGATGCAGAAGTTGATGCTCAGAATGTAAGATTGCCTCTCTTTCACTCCATAGAATTCTTTATTTCATGGTTTTGAGAATTTGGTATGTTTATTTTTACAGCAGATGGGGCTGGAGAGTTGTGAAAATGGAGATGAAGAATGCCTTGAAAGAAGGATGCTTTCAGATGCTCATTTAGACTATATCTACACACAGCATCATAAGCCTTAGTGGGCTTTGTAACATGATGAACCTAAATAGCTTACTCTCTAATGTTTCTGTACTACCTCATAAAAAAATTACTAGGGTTGAGTCCTTGATGGGAATAATCTTGGAAATGCATGTCTTTTAAATCTCTGTAATAATCATAGTATAGCATGGAAGTTTGTTTTATTGTAGTTTTTAGTTCTCCTTTTTATGTTTATCAGCTCAAAGAGCCAACAGATTGTTCTCATTTCTTTTCTGATGTTGATTGGCAAAGTAATATGGGATGAGATGCAATTCATAGCAAATTCTTTCCACTTCATTTGGAGAGAATGACTTCATAAGATTATAAGATTTATGGAAGTAGCTACTCATTTGAGATGGATTGGCTCTCCATGTAGAAAAAGAATGAATTTTTTTTTTTTTTTATAATCAAGGTGTTTAGCCTTCTTAGAACAATTGATTAGTCTTTGGAGCACATGTGAGTCTCTCTATTCACACACCGACTAATTTTACAGTGAGTGGTCCTTCTAAGTGGTCCTTGTGAGTGGAGTGTCAGTCGAATTCAAGATTCCTAATCCCTTTGGTTAGAAAACAAGAATTACTTTGTTGGGATCTTTCAGTAATATTTTATTTCTAAAACTATTATAAAGTTTGTTTATATGGCATTTTTTTTTATTTGAAGACCAAGGTGTCCAAATCTTTTAGAGTACGTGACTAATCTTTGAGAGATATGCAAATCTCCCGATCCACACACAATACATAACACTATAGAGAGTGACTCATTTATGTCGAGAGTGACTTAAACCCATGACCTCTCGTGAGTTCTTGACTGCTAAGCCAATTCTCATAGGGTTTGTCTGTAGAAATTTTATCTGATCCCTACCCATTTCACTCAATTATACACAAAACTCTCCCATTATTTTAACATTAGTTTATTATAATAATGATAATAATATCATTTATTTTATTAGAATAATATTGCAATATATTGTCCTCCAGTAGGCGCAGAGGCAGAAAAAACATCCAAACATGATCGGGTCATTTTTCAACGATAATTTTCAGCCACGAGTCGGCACTCGATTGTTGGAAGCATTTTATTTTGAGCCTTGGCCCCAAGGGTGGATTGCAGAGAAATTATTTGTTGATAGCTGGTTTCCTAAAAATTGAGTAAGAATTATATTAGATTATTTGTAAATCAAAACTAATTTGAATGATTTATCTTAAATAGAATTTTGAAAAGTGTAAAATTTGTGATTAAAAATATTTAATGTAATTTAGAAATTTAGTGTATCTCAGAATAAATTAAAAAATGATGAATATATTTACTCATAACATAAGATGAAAATGAATGTTATGAAGAGAAATTATAAATAAAGTAAAAGAAATCCATTACTTAATTAATAAAATCGATATTCAATAGTAATTTCTCATAAACTATGTTTGTACTTTTTTGCCTTCAATAAGAAGACAGCAAAAGAACATTCTTACCTAATCCTAATCACCCTCACGTTGGTTGCCCAATATTACTTTCTCTCTCCTATATATTTTTTTTATAACCAAAACTATTAATATGGGCCGATACATATCGTATCAACCGAGATTATCACCCCTGAAGTGGAGATTGGCCAGGCCCATTAGAATAGTCCTTTTCGAGTTCACAAAAATCACTTTGATAAGATGGATCAAGTTATTTTTTAAAATTCTCAAAATTTGATCATTTAAAATTATTTTTAATATCTAAATCTACCCTTTAAAAATATAGCTTTGATCAATTCACTCAAACTGATTTTTGTACACCATGTATTTAAAAAACTTTTTAACAGACCCATCATCATCCATTTAGTGGGATCCATGGCTAGGTGCATTTGATCATCCTATTCAAATTTTCGACCAAGAAATGTATATGTATGGTAACAAGGAAGATGGTAGGAGGGATCTTTGATTTCATTTTTTTTTTTTAAAGCAAGATGCTATATTAACTACCAAGGTGAGCCCAAAATTAAAACCATGACCGGGTCATAGAGTTTTTGAAAATAGTTTTTAACGGTCATAGTCTTGCAAACAGAACACCAGGCCTAAAGCCCAATAAAATTGATGCATATTAAAAATAAAGTAGAATAGAAGAGAGAAAAAAAAAAAACACAGCTCCTCGACAGGGCAACAATCATTCACCAACAATGGCTTAACAGGGCCTGACTCCCGGCTCCTTCTCCATTGAATATAATTTTATTTCATCAAACATCTTTTTTCTACTTCTATGTTATGAGCCGTTGTTTAAAAACTCGAAAAAACTCAGTCAAGTTAGTTTGAGTCAATTCGACTTGACAGAATTTTAAATTGAGTGTGTTGATGAGTTTTTCAATTTTCCTAAAACTAAAAAAAAAAAACACGAAAAGCATATTTTTCTAAGGTTTTTATGCTTGTCAAGACCAAAATTTATTTCATCAAGCAACTTTTTCCTGCTCCTCTGTTTTGAACCATTGTTCAAAAACTCAGTTAAGTCAGTCCGAACCAACTTGACTTGACATGATTTCAAGTTGAGTGAGTCGATTAGTGTTTCTAAAGTTTTTTCAATTAACTTTGGCTAAATTTCTCAACTCAACAAGATTTTGAATGGAGTCTTATTTTTGAATTTTCAAGCATTGGTTCCAACTTCCAACCACCAAACGAACACTGCTAGGGATCAGAAATTTATACTTATATTCTATGAGAATTAAGGTGTAAACTAGAGCAAAATTGTGAGCAAAACAATTAGCTTCTCCCGGATAAAAAAAAAAATCTCCCAAAGATTCAGTAGCTCCAAGTTCTGGGTAGCCATGTTCCATGAGTTTCAAGTCCTTCCAACTAAGCTTCCCTTTGTGGTGCATATTTTCCAACAAATTATAGGAATTCCCTTCTATGCTAATTTGTATGATCTGATAACTTTGGCAAAGCTCAAGCCCTTTGAATAGAGCCTTGATTTCAGCATGAAGAAGGTGGTGGTGCCCTTCGAATAATGTTTACCTTTTGCTTTCCATATCAATGGTCTTCCATTTTGACGGAAGAATCATACATAGCCTCTGTTAGAATGTGATGATCAACATGGCGTTGGTATGGAAATAGACATTAAAAAGATGAATCCATTCTTCTCCTTTAAAAGATTGTTTCGACGAATTCATGAGAAATGGTCAACTTTTAAGCATTATTATTTACTATTCCAATTTTAGGACCTGTGTATCTATTCCAAAAGACTAACTTGTTAGGTAGAGTGATCCAAGTCATTTACAAATCTCTAGATCTCCCTCTACACTTTCAATGTGAGACTCATTTGCAGCCACGCCAACAATTCCCCTACAAACAAGGCCAGCCATCCCATCTACCTAAAGGATCTCGTGAGCCCACATGAGGTAGCCTAAGATCTGGCTCTAATACCGCTTGTTAGGAACTGGGTATCCATCCCAAATGATTAGCCTGTTAAGTGGAGTGGCCCAAATTATTTAAAAATTCCAAAATCTCCCTCCACACTTTCAATGTGAGACTCGTTCGCATCTAGCCCCCAACACCAATAATAACATCTTTTAAAAAGAGGAGCCAAAGAATAAGTATGGGTTGGGGGCCAATTTTACGAAATCAGCAATGCTGTCCTACCAAACAGAACCCATTCTTAGAATGGTACCACCTCAGTTCCCATTTTTTTATGCCATTCTTTCTATTTTGTCTGCAGAACTGCCTCTAAGAAAAACCCAATTCCAGAGTTGCAAAGATAGAAAGATGGGAGACATGAAAAAACAATACTTGAAACACTTTCTTATGAAATTTTGAATCATACTTATGTTTGTTGCAAAATTAATACAAAAAGCAGAAAATGAGAAATGTACGATTCAAGAGGGAAAACTAGTTTCATAGTGACCATGGCCTAAGGTTAGCTTGCGGGTGAAAGGCCTCCAGTGAAAGCTGTTCTTTGAGTGAATGACCAGAGACCTGTTTTTCAATGTTTATTGTCATCTAATCATTCATTCCTCGAAATATAACATTACAATTACAACTACAATATGGAAATTGTTTCGATTTTGTACTTTCAGGTCCTATAATAGGCATTAGGAAGAAATTAGTGTCGTGTAAATTTCACAAATCAAGTACACAAGAGAAATCGAACACATAGAGATATGTGGTTCGACAAAATTGCCTACGTATATAGAACGAGATAAAATCCACTATGAAGAGAAATACACCAGATTACAAGGGTTAGCCACCATCTCTCTTTCTCTCGCTCTCAGCCACAGTTACAGTAATCACACCAGCTAACCCTAAAAACAGAGAAAGAGATGAATATATACTAGGGCTTAAGTTACAAGCCTGGGCCTGAGCCCAACAGACAATCCACGCTAAAAAATGAGGCTGGACCTCACAACAATTAAACCATCTGATCCCATGCTAATAGTATGAATCAGCATGATTCAAATAATTTCGTAAAAACTAATTGTTGTGTTAACGTTTTTTATTCTATGGTGATTCAAACTATACTCGATGTCGGACCGTAATTGGGGGTTTTACGCTTGGTTTCCCGCAGTTTCCCACACGTAAATTCAAAAAAAAAAAATCACAATTAAAAAAGATATTCTACATGTGTTTATTTCCGATAATGTAAAATTCATAGAATGGTTTTGATTAAATGGCTTAAATTCACAAAGCTTTACAGCACTCCATTTGTGTCTGCTACCAAACAAGCCCCATGATGGTTAATGACGATGTTTTAAATTCATGTTTTCTTTTGGGACAAGTTCTTACTGGTTTTTTTTTCATTATAATTTCTCATAATATGGTTGTTTGGAAAATGGGGTGCTGAGAAAATCTCTAACCCATTTGGTTGCTTCCTAATTGTTCCCCACTTGTTGATGCAATCAACCGGTGGAGGTTTCATAAGAGGGCGAAGAGAGCTATTCGAGGCTACTCAACTCAATGGGGAAGGGTTTGCTTGTGGCGAGCGGGCTTGCCTATGAATATTAATACTCGTATCTGGCTTGGCTTTTGAAGGCTCTGAAAAAGTATCGAAGGAAAGATATAGATATTATTAATGGATACGGTTGACTTTTCATAAGTGTATTCTACAGGTACGTATTGAACCATCTACAATCCAGGAGCCAGATAAGGAAGCACAGACAGCCTTGCACACGGTATCACAGTTTGGCACACGGTAACCAGCTCACATAGATCACATGGCCAAAGATTTCTCCTATGATTTCTCCATTGTGATTTCTTCTGTATTTTCATTTCCATCTTTGTAAGGTCTGTACAATTATATTAATAGAAGAAACTCTCTCATGCAAAGATTGAGAAGAGGACACACCATTTCTTTCGATCCTTTTTGTTCTTTATGGTCATCAGAGCCATCCGCCTGTGCGTGAATCGCCGGTGAAAGTTCTATGCCTGATCTGCCCGTTGATTGCAAATATCAAAACAAGATCTGCTACCCCTTTTTCCGGTCCGACATTCGCGAGGCCAGGGCAGATCTGCCGCCGTACTGCTTGCTGTTGGGTGTTGCTGGCATCCTGCTTCAAGGCTGTTGCAACCCTTGTCCGCCGCTGATTTCACAGCAGTCAATCTCCGATCTGCATAGATTTGGGATCTGACCCTCTTTCGTTCTCTATCGATCTGTTCTAGCCTCTCTGCTCGGGCTGCTGCGATCTAATCTGGTTTGGAGACCCAACCAAGTGGCACTGCAGTTTCCCAGGTCCGAACACACAAGAGCCGCTCGCTCCCAGATCTGGTTTTCAGTCACTTCCCCGACCCAGATCTGCGTTAAAAACAGCGGCAGCCTCTGCCTCAAGCTGCTCCGATCGTGCTCTACTAGATCAGTCTGAGCTTGCCCTGTTGTCACTGTCTCCGATCTACACGCCGACACTGTGCTTCCACCCGGCATCCGCCCTCTCACATATCTGTTTCAGCGGCATGCTCATAGGAGAAACACGCCTTCTCTTTTCTCCCACTGTTTTAGCGGCAGTAACAACTTAAGAACTCAGTCGGGTGCCTTGGATCGGGAGGTTTTATTCCCGAGCAACTTATCTGAGGCTTCGATCAGTCTCAATCACAGAACAGTTCACCCGTGTGAAAGACACTCTTAACAATGGCCTCTTCTTCCACAGCAGTTTATCCTTACCATCATCCCTTAATGTTGGAAATTTGTTTCTATTAAACTCACTCAAACTAATTTTCTCCTATGGAAAACACAAATCATGGGCCTCATAGAAAGTCAATACATGCTTGGCTTTCTCGATGGAGAACTTTCAATGCCAAATCGACTTCTTAAAACCCCCTCAACTACAGATGGTCATGAGATCATTCCCAAACCTAATCCTGATTTTATTGCATGGAGACGATCTGATAGACTACTCCGTGGATGGATTACCGACACCCTGTCAAAAGAAGTCCTTGGACTGGTGGTCGGACTAGAAACATCAGCCGATGTCTGGCATGCTTTGCTGGACTCGTTTGCGTAAGAATCGCAAGAGCGAGAATTTTATCTTCTCCAATGCCTGCAGTTACATTCCAAAGATAACTATTCTATGACTGAGTACCTTCGCCTTTTCAAAAACTACTGTGATGATTTGGCTGCTATTGGCAAACCCTTGGATGATCGCAATAAGGTCTTTGGTCTTCTCAGAGGACTTGCCAGCGGCTATGAGTCCTTTGTTACTACCATGCTCAAACCACCCATTCCCTCTTATCGGGACCTCATTCCTCTGTTACAAAGCCATGAAACTATGAAAACTCTTCATAGTCCAAGCAATTCCTCTCTTCCTAATCATAATATGACGTTTGTTGGAGAGCGATCTGGCAACTCCAATTTCAATCGTGGGACCAACAGGAGGGGAAAAAGAATTGGTAGTTCCAGAGGACAAGGGTTTCATCAAGGCCAATCTCAATCTGATGGCTACACTCAACGGGGACATCAATCCGCTCCGTACAACCGTGCTAGCTCTCTTCGACCCTCACAAGAGTCTACTCATGATACACCACCTAGTGCCAAAGAGGACGTCCAATGCCAAATATGTGACAAACCACGACACATGGCTCTCGAGTGCTGAAATCGGTTTAATCAAGTCTATCAACCAATTGATATGACTCAGGCTCTTGCCACCACTTCTCTCAATGATAACCCAGACAAGACTTGGTTTCCTGACACAGGTGCAACATCTCATATGACATCAGATCCTGGTAAGCTAACCACTCTTGTTCCGTATCATGGCCCTGATTGGGTTTTTGTTGGTAATGGCAATTTGCTTGATATCTCTCATATTGGATCCGCAAATATTGACATTGGAGATTCTAATCTCCATCTAGATCCTATTCTAGTAGTCCCTGCAATAAAAAAGAACTTGTTATCTGTCAGTCAACTTACCTCTAATTATCCATATATCGTTGAGTTTGATTCTCGTGGATTTGTGATTAAGGACAGACAAACAGGAATCGTGATTGCTTCCGGAAGTAGGACTGGTGGATTGTATGCTCTTCAGCCCACGGAGGAGGCAGCTATGTTTTCTACCAGATTTCGCTCTACAACTGATGATATTTGGCATCAACTGCTTGGCCACCCTCAGTCACGGGTAGTAGAAGTTTTGATGTAAAATAAGCTTATTTTAAGCATCAGTAGAAATAAGGTTGACACTATATGTAATAGTTGTCAGATGGCTAAGGCTTGTCGTCTCCCTTTTATTCAATCTCATGATGTTTGCAATAAACCGTTTGATGTAATACATAGTGATCTGTGGGGACCCTCTCCAGTAACCTCTTTTCAAAGATTCCGTTATTATGTGATATTTGTGGATAAATGCACTCGGTACACATAGCTCTATCCTCTCAAGCACAAGTCCGATTTCTTACAGTGCTTTATTAAGCCTCTAGTGCGAGCTCCTTTTCCCCTAGAGCAACCCGTCACAATCATGGTATTATTAAGCCTAATCCTAAATACTTCAATTCTTATTATTGCTTGTTGGCTCAATCCATACCATCAGAACTAAAGTCTATTATCTCCGTTCTCAAACATCCTGGCTGGACTGCTGCTATGAAAGACGAACTGTCGGCTCTTTCTCTCAATGATATTTGGGTTTTGGTTCCCCAACGGTCCACCATGAATAATCTCGGTTGTAAGTGGGTATTCAAAACAAAACTCAAGTCTAATGGTTCTTTGGATCGATTAAAGGCTCGCCATGTTGCAAAGGGATTCAATCAGATTCCCGGCATTGACTTCTTTGAAACATTTTCTCCTGTTGTCAAGCCTGCTACGATTTGACTTATTCTCACTGTGGCTTTAGCTCATGATTGGGAGATTCGACAATTGAATGTTAAAAATGCTTTCCTTCATGGGAACTTAACTGAGCCTGTATTTATGGACCAGTCTCCCCGAATTAAAGATCATCTGCAACCAACTCATGTATGTTCCCTCAAGCGTGCTTTATATGGGTTGCGTCAGGCCCCACGAGCATGGTTTGATCGATTCAGCACTTTTGTTTTGGGCCTGGGCTTCTTTTGTAGCACTGCTGATACCTCTTTATTCATTCATCATGGTCGCCAGGGTACCTTGTTTTTATTATTATATGTTGATGACATCATTATTACTGGATCCAACCCTGTCTTGCTTCATGAGTTCATTCGGCAACTTAGTCAGGAGTTTGCAATGAAAGATTTTGGTCCTCTCCACTATTTTCTGGGCATCTCGGTTATTCTTTTCTCTAGTGGTTTCTTTCTCAATCAGACAAAATATGCTTTTGATCTTTTAGATCGTGCTCAGATGATTGGTGGCAAGCCTGTCTCCACACCTATGGTCACAAAGTGGCGATTAAGTTCTACTGGTAATGACATCTATCTGGATCCTTCCTTTTATCGTAGCATTGTTGGTGGCTTATAATATCTCACTATCACTCATCCTGATATTTCTTACAGTGTCAACTTTGTTTGTCAACATATGCATCAACCTACTGTTTTGCATTTTCAGATGGTGAAGCGGATTCTTCGTTATATTCATGGGACTCTCTCTTTTGGGTTTCGTCTTTTGGCTCACTGTCCTATGCAACTCTATGCCTTCTGCGGTGCTGATTGGGCTAGCTGTCCGACCACACGCCACTCTACCACTGGCTTCTGTACTTATCTTGGTGGCAACTGTATCTCCTGGTCTGCTAAGAATCAACCTACTATTGCTAGGTCTAGTACTGAGGCGGAATATCTTGCTCTCGCCTCTGCTGCTGCTGAACTCACATGGCTCACCTACCTTATTCGTGATCTTGGCTTTCATCTTTTATCTATTCCGCTGCTTTACTCTGATAATATCTCGGCATTACATCTCACCATGAATCCTGTATTTCATGCTCGTACTAAACATATAGAGATTGATTATCACTTTGTGCGAGAAAAGGTTGCTCTTGATTCTCTTGTCACTAAATTTGTTCCCTCTTCCCTTCAAGTTGCTGATATTTTTACCAAGCCTCTACCGCGCAATCCTAACACCATGCTGTGCACCAAACTGAGCCTTTGGCCTCCTCCACGGCTCAGTTTACGGGGGGATATTGAACCATCTACAGCCCAGGAGACAGATAAGGAAGCAAAGACAGCCTTGCACACGTTATCACAGTCTAGCACACGGTAACCAGCTCACACAGATCACACAGCCAAAGATTTCTCCTATGATTTCTCCATTGTGATTTCTTCTGTATTTTCATTTCCATCTTTGTAAGGTCTGTACAATTATATTAATAGAAGAAACTTTCTCATGCAAAGATTGAGAAGAGGACACACCATTTCCTTCGATCCTTTTTGTTCTTAAGTACGAACTTGTTTTCTTCTTTCTAGTGGGAAGACGGGCTTATCTTCTTCATAATCTATATTAATAAACGAAGGAGACGGAGTTAAGTGACCATATACGAGGCAATTCATATTGGCTGGTCTATTTCATAGCCCAATTTCTTTAGAATTTCTCCAACTTCATATTGTATTCTATTTAGGTTATTTAGCCTACTGTTTAATAAATACTTTTTATTTCATTTTATTTAAAAAATTATTAGAGATTTAATGTACTTATTGTGGGATTGGAGATTCACAACTCAGGTGTTACTGATCCACCTTTTATTCACTGATTTTAAGAGTAATTGCATTTGATGTGATTAATGTTAAATATTGGTTTACTAGAAAGCAAAAGAGCATAGAAAACTTGTTGAACTGAAGTATATTCCATTGACTGAAAGCAACTTTAAATACACGTACAAAATACCAAATCAACTAGAAACATGGAACAACTATCCCACGATAAAATAGACTCCAAATACCAACGGGAAATTCCTAAAGAATAGGTAAACCAACAGACTTCCTATAGAATATGTCTCTCACAACTTATTTGCTGATAAACATAAAGTAACTAATTAAGATTCATTCCTAACACCCTCCCTTAAACTGAATGTTCTTCAGACAATCAGTTTAGAGAATGACTTCAGTTCTTGATCATCAAAAGCTTCATCCAACAATATCCTTCAACGAGCAAACTCCTAGCAATTGTCTCATCTTCACAAACACAGGTAGCTTGAAGGGCTTGGTAAATATATCAGCAACTTGGTGTTCACTTCTGCAATGAACCATATCAATTACTCCATCCTTGCATAGATCACGCAAAAAATGAAATCTCACATCTATGTGGTTGCTTCTCCCATGTAAGACAAGATTTTTGGACAACTTGATTGCAGAAACATTATCACAAAAGATTGTTGTTGGACCTTGCTGCTGACAACAAAGAGTATCAAGTAGCCTTCTAAGCCAAATTGCTTGGTAAGCACTTGAAGTTGCTGCAACAAATTCACCTTCTATTGTTGACAAAGTCATAATTTCTTGCTTTTTGGAAGACCAAGAAGCATCCCCTGATCCCATCATAAATACAAAACCAGAAGTGCTCTTTCGATCTGGAATGTGGGCATATGCAATGCACCCAAATATTTTAAAATGATCAATGGCTAGTTTGTTTCCACTCCATGCCTCCTCAGGTGTCATGTTTTGAACTGCAAGTGTAGGGCTTTTATTAAGAATGTGGACGCTCCAATTTACTGCTTCCGGCCAAAAAACCTTTGGAACATGACTCATTACCAACATACTTCGTACCATATTGAGAATGGTTTGATTCTTCCTCTCGGACACACCGTTCTGCTGCGGTGTATAGGCTGCTGTCAGATGCCTACGAATGCCATATAGAGCACAGAAGCTTTCAAAGCCTTTGGAGTTGTACTCTCTGCCACGATCACTCCGAAGAACTTTAATAGTCCTCCCTGTTTCATTCTTAACAAGAGCTTTAAAGCTCTTGAATGCAGTCAAAGAAGAGCAAGCTTTAAAGGCTTCAACCATGCTGACTTCTCAAGCTCAAGAGGCAGAGGTCGAGGTGGTCGAGATGGAAGCAGACAACATGAATTAATTAAGATTCATTCCTAACACCCTCCCTTAAACTGAATGTTCTTCAGACAATCAGTTTAGAGAATATACTTCAGTTTAATAAGTTTTCTATACTCTTTTGCTTTCTAGTAAACCAATATTTAACATATGGTATCAAACCTCCCACTAGGGCCTGAAGGAAAAAGAATATACTTCAGTTCAACAAGTTTTCTATACTCTTTTGCTTTCTAGTAAACCAATATTTAACATCTGGTATCAAAGCTCCCACTGGGGGCCTGAAGGAAAAAGAAGCAGCAACTTTCCTACTTGCAGCAGCAAGAGTCCATGGCGTCTGACAGGGTATCTGAGAATTATGTGCAACCGGCAATACCTCGCTTCGATGGTCACTACGATCATTGGAGCATGTTGATGGAGAATTTTCTGAAATCCAAGGAGTATTGGGAACTCGTGGAGACAGGAATTGTCGAGCCAGAAGGTGCCTTGACACAAGCAGAGCAAAGGAGACAAAATGAATTGAAGCTGAAGGATCTGAAGGTGAAGAATTACTTGTTCCAAGCAATTGATCGTACCATTTTGGGACCATCCTTGACAAAAACACCGCCAAGCAGATTTGAGATACCATGAAAAAAAAGTACTAAGGCTCAACAAAAGTGAACCGCTCTCAGCTGTAGGCACTCCGTCTAGAATCGGAGATTCTCCAAATGAAAGAAAGTGAATCTGTCACTGAATATTTTTCAAGAACTCTATCAATTGTTAACAAGATGCAGATGAATGAAGAAAGGCTTACAAATGTAGCCATTGTGGAAAAGATACTACGCTCTATGGCCCCGAAGTTTGATTACATTGTTTGCACCATTGAAGAGTCAAACGATGTTGAAGAATTTTCCATTGATGAGGTGCAAAGTTCGTTGTTGGTTCATGAGTAAAAGGTGAACCGGAGCACAGTCAAAGAAGAGCAAGCTTTAAAGGCTTCAACCGATGCTGACTTCTCAAGCTCAAGAGGCAGAGGTCGAGGAGGTCGAGGTGGTCAAGGAAGCCGAGATGGAAGCAGACAACATGATGCATATGTTGAGAAGTCTGACGACAATCACTCCTCAAACTCTCATGGCAGAGGGAGAGGATGGAGACAACAATATGACAAGTCCAATATTAAGTGCTTTGAGGGCCATAATTTCGGTCATTACCGTTCTGAGTGTTACACTAAGCTGCCCGAAGACAAAGAAAAGGAGGAGAAGTCCAATTTTGCTGAGAAGAAGGAAGAAGAAACACTCTTGATGGCTTACCAACATGTCAAGGAGGAACCCGAAGAAGGCACATGGTATTTTGGACAAGCCTGCAGCAATCATATGTGCGGTAGTAAGTCATCATTTTTCCGTTTAAATGAAGACTTTCATACCACTGTATGTTTCGGTGATAATTCTTATGTGAATGTTATGGGAGAGGGCGATATTCAAATCAGGACTAAGAGTGATAACATAGTGACTACCAATGTGCTTTATGTTCCTAACTTGAAAAGGAATCTGCTAAGTGTGGGTCAGCTACAAGAAAAAGGGTATGTGATTACTATCCAGGAGGGTACTTGTCAAATTTATGATCCGGCAAGAGGTGCAATTGCCCATGTCAAGATGGCACCAAACAGGTTGTTTCCATTGAAAATCAAGAGCATTCAGACCTGCATGATTACTAAGATGAATAATCCAACATGGTTATGGCATTTTCGCTATGGTCACTTGAATTTTAATGGTTTGAAGACCTTATATGAGAAGGAGATGGTGCATGGGCTTCCTGAAATCATTTGTCCCTCCTAAGTCTGTGAAGAATGTGTTATTGGCAAGCAATACAAAGATCCATTTCCAAAAAGAAAGGCGTGGAGAGCTCGTAATCCACTGGAGTTGATTCATTCCGACATCTGTGGACCCATCAATCCGGTATCCAATGGAAAAAATAGATAATTTATTTCTTTTATTGATGATTTTAGCAGGAAAACATGGGTCTATTTCTTGCAGGAAAAATCAGAAGCTTTGATGCCAGATGTTAAATATTGGTTTACTAGAAAGCAAAAGAGTATAGAATACTTCTTGAACTAAAGTATATTCCATTGACTGAAAGCAACTTTAAATATACGTACAAAATACCAAATCAAGTAGAAACATGGAACAACTATCCCATGATAAAACAAACTCCAAATACCAACGGAAAATTTCTAAAGAATAGGTAAACCAACAGACTTTTTATAGAATAGGTCTCCCATAAAGTAATTAATTAAGATTCATTCCTAACAATTAAAACCTTTAAATTGTCATTCCGAAGAGTAACTAGGATGTAGGACTCTTAAGATCACCTTTGAAATAGAAAATTGAGTCCTTCACTCCTTCACAATCACTAAGAACTGTTCCATTTAGAAGATTAGCCACTTGAGATTCCTCAAAAACCTATCATTTATACACTAGTATGATTCAAAAATTAGATTTTCATTGATTTGAAAGTGATTACATAAATATGTTAGACTAGTGACTCGATTTGAACTCTTTACTTCTATTTTCGTTTTGAGATTATTTTGTAAAACTGAGAAGTACTCTCAGTTGGGAAACCTTTTTGTATATGAAACCTCTTATTACTGTTTTGTATAAGAAAACAGAGGGATCTCGTGTAGAGTGTGGCTTTTGAGAGAGAGTTTAAGTTTTGGATTAGATAGAGAAAATCAGTGAGGAAGAGAGATGGAGAGAATTTGTAAACTCCTTTGAATTAGTAAATTTTTTTCGTTTGTTGTCGGTAGAGGTAAGCCTTATGGGGCTGCAAATGACTCTCACACTCCACTTAACAGGCTAGTCTTTTGGACTGGAAGCCTAGTCCCAATAATGGTATCAAAGCTGGCTCCAAGCCAACCCATGTGGACTCAGGATCCCTTAGCCGAACAAGATGATTGGCGACGATGTTTAATCTGTCGGAGAGCCTCGTTTGATGGGAGGTTATTGGGATTGCAAACGAGTCGCACGTCAGTTGGGAAAAGGGGTAAATAGAGAGTTATAAGAGGCTGGACAATTCCACTTAACACACTAATCTTTTGAATTAGAAGTTAAGGTCCTAACAAGCCTTTGACTCAACCATATAACTTTTGTCTTCGTGTGGATTCATTGCTTCTTTATGATTTTTGGCTTCATTTGTCCACCCTTAGATTGATTGATTGCTTCATTTGTCTTCTGATTGCTTTGTTTGCTTAATCGGGGAAAATCCCTACAAAATATAGGTACAGAAGGAAAGAAATTGCCTTGATTGGAAGATTTTACATGGTTCCATGGACAATTTATTTAAACCGCTAAAGTTTGGAGCCTTTTAATCTCTGTTTCTGCTTTGCTAATGGACCCGACATTTTTAGGGAGTTTTGTGAGGATGAATCGACAACAGCCAACAAACCGTATCAGTCAAGTCAAAGTGATAATGATATTGATGGGAATGGAAATAGGCCTGAAAGCCTCAACACTCCAACTCCAAAAAGGTTGACTTTGACTGAAACTTTCAGCCAGACAAAAAAAATAAGCTTATTAATGATTTTGGGCCAGGCTAGGCGTTTTACTTTTGCTGAGTTGCTGACAGGAAAGCCCAAGGCCCAGCCCCATTATACATGTCAAAATACCTATATATGTGTTAATGAATTTCTTGAATAAAATCAACTTGTGTAATATTTATAAAAATGTTGGTGTTATATTCGAATATATTTATCTAACAAAAAAATTATAAATAGATTATCGAGCTCATACTTGATTCCCAATGTTTAGGCCCATATTGAGCTCAGGCTAGGCTCAGACTTTGCCCTTGTTGATCAAGTCATCAAGCTTGAAAGATTTTGAATCTAACCTGAGACCATCCTCAGGTAGAGTTGCTCAATCTATTAACTATAAATAATATAGGGGCAAGTTTTTTACAATTAAAAGGATAAAATTATGATTGATAGATAAATACTTATCCTTTTTAACAAGAAAAAGTGTTTCAATATTTTTTTTTTTATATTTTTGAATTTAGGTGTAAGAAATCTTAGAAACTTAGCGTAAAATTTTCACAAGTGTACATACTGATTTTAGAAATCATCAGGTGATATCATGGTAACTCGAAGGAGATTACCAGTTGAGCTACACCATGTGGATTTTTTTATATTTATATTTAAAAAATAAAAGAATTTATTAAAAAAGCATTTTTAATTAATTATTAAAAAACCTTCTCTTACAAAAAAAAAAAACGGCAACCATGGTGATTTTGATCAAAAGGCAACTACATGATTGGCTTGGACAAGTGAACAGTTAGGATCATTTAACATGGCCACGTGTACGGCAAGAAATAGGGGGATAATTTCTCTTTTTTTTTTAATTGCAGTAAGGGACAGTAAATCCTGTCCATCTGTACAATGAAAAAAGACAACGATGCCAGCCATTTATGCCGTCTGTTGTCCTTTTCGTGTCATTGCTCCTTCTCATCATCACATGACTACGTACAGTCACAAGATAATTTCTCTCATTCATCTCATCCATGGCTTCTAAATTCAAATCTATTTTTTTCTAATTTAATAATTTGTTTGAACACGAAGAAAAAGAAGAAGAATGTTAGAAAATATTTTGTTCAAAGACTACGAAAAAATTATGCGAAACAGATTTTCTGTAGAACTTACTTTCAAGAGCAAACTATTGAGAAGAGAGAACTTGAATGTTATGTAAAGTTATTGTTTATCAAATTAATCGATCGATGTGAGACTTTTATAATACTTACTTACAAACCCAAAACTACAAAATAAATTTCAAACACTAAGAAAGTCTCTTTCTAAGGATCAAAGAGAGTATTATGGCATTTACATTTCCAGCCCAAGGGCTTGTAATCTAAGTAAGGCTGGCTAGCTTGCCTGGTTTGAACAAAGGGAGAGGTGGGCACTTGGGTGACCTTACAAGGATGACATGAATTGCATTTGTTGTTGCAGTTTGGTGGAACAGAGCCTATCCTGACCTTCTCCTCCTCCATTTCCTTTGTCTGCAAACCAAGGGCTAATTCCAAGACAAAGAAAAATACAAGTCAGAAGACTTTATGAAATGAAGTGCATTCAAGTATCAGATTTCAGAGATTGATAAGGATTTTCATGTAGATAGAGAGAGATGATAAAAAGAAGAACATGTTAGAGAAAGGGGAAGTTGGGTGGGGACAGTAACATACCTGGAATAGAAGCTTGGGATAATAAGAATGCAAGAGCCAAAGACAGAAAGAGAAGCGCCCTTTTCATTTTCCTCATCAATTAAGTTACTTGCTTTGGAATGTGGCTCTGAGAGAGAGTGATGAATGACTCTCATTTGTGATTGATAAATGATTCTGCAGATTTTAATGATGAAATGACAAGCATGTCCTCTTCTGTTTCTCCAAATTTTGAATTAGGCATCTGAATTTGTATGGGGAAAAGGACTTCTCGGTTTTTCCACACGTAGGAAGGGGTGATTGTTTCTTGAAACAAAAGGCTGGATATATATATCACATTTTTTTGCTATTAGACACCGCTTTTTGAAATTTATGTTGAAATTATCATTTTGCCCTTCTATGTTTTGATAGTCCGATCGAACCTCTAAATAGAAGAACCAATTGAACGATTCCAGGAATCGTCCGAATGAATATTGTGGAGAGGGATTTTCAAAAGAGGTTGTTTGTCGACCGATTTTTACAAATAAAGTATCAAAATTCATTTACTTTGAACTCTATAAATTCTTGGACTGATTTTAAATGAAAAATGTATAGTTTTGGACTTCAAAAATCGTACCCAAATAATTAAAGAAAAATAGTCTTTAATCTTAATTCTTTGGGTATGTTTTTTAAGTTCAAAACTATACCATTTTCACTTAAAATCAATCTCAGAGTTCATAAAATTCAGAATAGATGAATTTTGATACATTGTTTGTAAAAATCGGTCGAGAAACAGCCTCCCTGCCAACTGTAACCTTTTGCGCGTATGACTCGGGTTTTCAAACAATGCGGTTTCTCAACCTATTTTTACAAACAATATATCAAAATTTATCTACTCTGAATTTTATAAACACCGGGATTGATTTTAAGTGAAAAGGGTATAATTTTGGAGTTCAAAAATCATACCCAATGAATTAAGAGGGAATGTCATTTTCTCTTAATTCTTTGGATATGAGTTTTTAAGTCCAAAACTATACTATTTTTACTTAAATCAGTCCCGGAGTTCATAAAATTCAGAGTAAATGAATTTTGATACATTGTTTGTAAAAATCAGTCGAGAAACGACCTCTTTGAAAATTCCTCTCCACAACATTCATTCGGACGATTCCTGGAATCATTTGATCGGTTCTTCTATTTGGAGGTTCGATTGGACGATTCCTGAAATCATTCGATTGGTTACTACATTTGAAAGTTCGATTGGACTATCAAAACACAGAAGGGGAAAAATTATAATTTCACTCCAAAATTCGAAAAGCGGTATTTGGTAGCATGAAAGCATGGTGTGTATATGTCCAGCCAAACAAAAACAACAACAAAAGATTGACTCTCATGATAACATGGTGTTGAATCCTTTCAATTTGGTAAATTTGAATCCTAAATGACTAATTGGGTGATGATTGCCAACAAAAAGTAAAATGGTTGGCCTGATTGTCAATAAACTCAAATTATAAAATAGAGTCTTGAATTCAATTCATGTTCAGATTCAACGGATCATTTTTTAGAAACTTAATAGATGTGTAAATTGAAGAATTTACAAGTGTGTATGAAATTAGTCTACAAGAAACAAGTTGGGAAGACTTGGGCATCATACAGGGACTCATGAGACTAATAAAATCTAGCATTTAAAAAGTGGGTCAGTGCTGATAGTGCAGACCTTTCATGAATAAAAGTCTTCGAATATGAGAGGACTGCAGATGGTCTTCAGTTGTAGTTAGGTGGCTTATAACTTGGGTCAAAATCATCTCAAATTTGAGTTACCCCACTTAAAAAATTATATAATTTAATTATACCAGTTATATTTTTAGACAGGAGTAATAATCTCGGCCGATACGATATGTATCGGTTGAGATTATCTTTATAAACTAATATCTAATATATATCGTCGATATCAGCCGATAAAGATGGTTTTTTAAAAAAAAAAAATAAGAGAGAGAAATTTATCGACTGAGATATCGATCAATATCCGAATATCGACCGATATTGAATATCGGCCGATACCGAGATTTATACGCCTGCTTTTAAGCTTTTTAAAGTTATTTACTTTATATTATTTTAAAATTCTAACCATTGGCTCACTTTATCTCAATTTTATGGCCCAAGGAAATATCTTGATGTAAATATGGAATCTCATAAAGTTCGCTGGATTCAATCTCACAAATCTTGTTTTTATGCTCTCATAATTTTAAGAACTTAAATTATTACTTTTGAATACCTATTATTCTTAGGCACTTTTAGTAGTTGTAGAGTAGAAATATTTACACTTGGATAAGACTCATTTTGGCCCAATGTTAATTTGTAGTTATGCAGATGCATATAAAACTATAGTTAAACATATGTACAAATTTAAATAGAGACATGTTTTAGTAAATTGCTTTTTATAATTTATACTTTTAAGAATATAAGATTGTAATTTATAATTTTATTTTAATATAACATTCAATTCCATAAAATAATTATAATCTCTCTTAATGCTACTTTTATGAAGCTACTTGCAAAGTAGTTTTTTATAATTTATATTTTCATGAATAAAAAATTTGTAATTTATAATTTCATTTTAATATGACATTCAATTCAGTAAAATGGTTATAATCTCTCTGCATGTGTCTACACTAGTTTCAACCAAGCATTGTGATTGAATTTTCCATTTCTTTTAAGCTTGTGCTTGGAAGCATTTTAAATTGTAGTTTAGAGGTTTTGATTTTAACAAGGGGCTAGAAGAACTATAGCCTTTGAGATTTTGAAAAGATTATTGACTTAGAGGTCATTTATTATTTTTTTAAAGAAAGTAATTCTATAGAAAATATTATACAACATTGTATTAGAGCATAGAAATACAATGTTTTTTATATTTGTATCAAAAAAATTATTTTTGTTAAAAATAAAATAAAGTATTAGCTAAGTGAGCAAGGAAAACATTCCTTTCTTTTTTCACACTAAATTTTCATTTCTCTCCGTGAGAAATGGAATCCTGATAAAAGAGAAAGGACTAATCTTTTATGTTCTTACCTAAAGCCCTTATGTCACGAAAGACAGTGAAAATGACAAACAACCCCTAAATCTTATTAAATTTTACGTATAGCCCCTTTGAAATGTTATATATATTCTAGTTTTGTCCCAAGATGTTTTTCAAATGTGACCATGACCAAACTTTCAACAAATTGATCGGCCATGGTTCAATTGAGGTTGAATTGGTTAAAATCGTATAATTGTAATGCTGTAACTATAGAAAAAAAGTACAAAATAATAGTTTTGACCAAAAAAAAAAAAAAAAAATTGTAATAGATCTTGACAACCAATTACATGAATGATATCATTTGACAATTTTGAAACCAGCTGAGCTGATGTAGTGGTTGGTCCGGGTCAAACTCTCTTCGAACCACTGGTCAGTAGTTCTAGTCACGTCTTGCAACCCAATTTTGTACGTGCATTTTCTCTCCAAATTGGGGTGGTTGAGACTTGAGAGGGTTAGGTCCATAGGAGACTAAGACAATAATACTTAATATCGCGTATAATCTACTTAATTTGAGATAATTTTAGATAAAGCCCAAGCCCAAGCTCAAGCTCAAGCTCAACGAAAGCCTAACAAAATTAATTGAGACGAGCTTAAACCCAAGGCCATAATTGAAGCCTACTCAAGTATGGTTTTGTCTTTTTTTGAGCCATGTTTGGTCAGGCCTAAATAGGGCCCTGGAAAGACAGGGAGAGGGAAAGAGAGACGTCGGTGTCTAAATAGGGCCCTGGAAAGAGAGAGGGAGAGAGAGATTTGAGTGTATTGGTAGGTTATAGGTTTTTTTTTGTGAAAACCAAAGTATTCAAGTATTTTACCTGAATTTTTTAGACGCATATACCGGATACAAAATTAAAGACAGTGGTCATTTTTGTATTGAAAAGGGTTTGATCTCAAGACCTCCCTCAAATAATGTGGGATTTGACCATCAAACTAACCCCTCAAGGTTGTGGTAGGTTATAGTTTGCCACTAGTATCTTGTATGTTTCTACGGCTGGAGTTTGGCCTAAGATATATATATATATATATATAATATTATAACTAAAGTGTTCCTGCTTCTTAGAACATTCAATAAATCTTTGAGACATGTTCAAGCCTTCCTATCTAACACACTAAGTGACTCTATGAAGGGTGGTCCTTTGAAGTAAAGTGGAAATTGAACACAGAACTTCTGCTTCTTGAGGCCAGTTCCTAACCATCACTCTAACCCTTTTGACTTTCATTTATCCATTTATATTTAATGTAACAATTATATATAACTTTTGTTATATTACTATAAAAACTACTGTATTTATTAATATAATGCAACTTCCTCCCTCAAAACAAAATTATGTTATTGAAATTTAAAATTTAATCCATAATGATTTGAGACTCATTTTATTTAAATATGTTAATTAACACAATAAGTTATATGAAGTCCACTTATTAATAAAAATGCTCCTATTGCAGTGGACAAAGTATATTAAAATTTATATGTTTTATTTAATTCATTAAAGTTTTAATAGGTTTGAATGTTAATTTGCTTCAGCCACTTGCATCACCGACTTAAGAAAATATTCAATTTAACTTAAAAGAATTGGAGTGATGGCTAAGAATCCACGTAAAAAACAGAATATCTCAATTCCCACTCCGATCTCAAATGATCATTTCCTTTAGAGATATCTAGTGTGCATAGATAAAAAGACTCTCACATGTCTAAAAAATAGCTAGATGATCTAAGAGACTTAGACACCTTAATCATTAAAAGAAAAGAAAAAATTTCATTTCAAATTTAGATAAAGAAAAACCTTGAACACATCAAAATCTGTCCAAGTTAAATGCTTCAATTTATTATCAAATCCTAAAATCTGTCAAAGTTAAATGCTTCAATTTATTATGAAATCCTAATTTGATGGCTATTGTTGCCCTTAGCCTTACCCATCGTTGACTCTTAATCAAATATAAATATTATTATGAGAACTATGTCCAAACTTTGCAATGAAACCTGTCGTGATAAAATCCTAGTCAATGATAATAAAATATGTTTAACATCTCCATCCATTCTTCTCTTACATATTTTTGATAGATCTACTCATTTTTATATATTCCTCTCAATCTTTCACTTTCCTCCCGCTATGAAAATGCCTGCAACTTTCTCAACCCTCTCCTTCTTTCTTATTCTCGCTCTAACAGCAGCAGCATCCATTCCTCATGAAATCCTCAAAGGTTTCTCAGCCACCCCAGACCCTTCCAACCCGTCTTTCCAACCCTTACTCACCGACCCAACAGGCACTTTCTCACTCGGCTTCCTACGAGTCGACTCATCCCGACTCGCCCTCTCCATCCTCCACGTGCCCTCTTCAGACCCCGTCTGGCGGGCCCCACTACGCAACTCGGCTCGCTGGGCCCGGTCCACTCGCCTCTCCTTCAATGGCAGCCTGGCCCTGTCCGATCCAAACACGGGGGTATTTTGGTCAACAGAAACTAACGGCGGCAACTTTCTCCGTCTCCTCAACACATCCAACCTCCAAATCGTAAACTCCGTCGGTGACGTTGCCGTTAAAGTCCTATGGGAGAGCTTCGATTTTCCCTCGGATACCCTTGTCCAGAACCAAAATTTCACTTCTGCCATGACTCTGCAATCTTCTAATGGACTCTACTCCATGAGGCTGATGCACGATTCTCTCGGTCTATTCGCGGACTTCAACGGAAATTCTAATCTGCTTCAGATTTATTGGAAGCACACGGCAATGGAGGCAAAAGCGCTGATAGTGGACGGACTCGGACCGATTTACGCACGAGTCGAATCGGACGGGTTCCTGGGCATGTACCAGACGGAATCGGCCCCTGTCGACGTTATGGCCTTCGCCACCTTCAACCGGGGGGTCTCCCGCCTCAGGCGGCTCAGGCTCGATCCCGACGGCAACCTCCGGGGCCACTTCTGGAACTTCACCAACTGGGCCACTGAATTCGAGGCGATTGGCGACTCATGCGAATTGCCAAGCGCGTGCGGGCCGTACGGCCTGTGCCGGGCAGGAAAAGGGTGCTCGTGTCTGGACGAACGGACCCGATTCTCAACTCCCGGCAGCTGTTCTCGATCCGGAACAGCCGATTTGTGCTCCCAACCAGGAACAGGTTACTGGGTCATGGAGCCAACTGGGGTCGACTTGCCGTACAAGGAGCTGATGGGGTTTGGGAAGATGGGGTCTTTGGAAGAGTGCAAGGCGTCTTGCATGGGGAACTGCAGCTGCTGGGGAGCGGTTTTCAGCAACGTATCGGGGTTCTGTTACCATGTCGCGTATCGCATACAGACGTTGGTTGCAGTTGGGGATTCGACAAAGGTGGGATTTTTCAAGGTGAGCAGCGTAAGGGAGGAGGAATTGGAGGTGGGTCTGAAAGTTGGGGCGATTTTGGGAGTTGTGGTGGTGGGGATTTTGGGAGGAGGGTTGTTGGGATTTGGGCTATGGTGGTGGAAGAGCAGAATGGGAAGGAAGGGGGGAGACGGTTTTGGTGGGTGGATTGATGAAGTTGGTGATTCGCCTGGGCCGTACAGGCATTTGAAGGAGACTTCGAGATCGATAGAATTGTGTCCGAGGTGAGAATGTTGCAAATTAAAATATGTAATTTTTCATTTTTACCAACTAAACCCCGTTTTCCTACCAAATTTATTGGTAAATTTTGCATTGTGGAGATTGTAATATTGTATTATGTAATATTCTACCCTAACTCATACAGGCTCAAATGAGGCCCGAGAATTGAGAGACGGGGGAGACATGTAATTTTCTTTATTTTCTTTAGTTTTTTTTTTTTTAATTTTACATAAGAGAGTGCTTCTCTATACTTACATGAACATCGTTTAGGGTTTTTTATTTATTAGATTCTTATGTAATGACCCGACTACTGATACTGTTTGTTTGGTTGTGTTGATGACTTAGTGGCTTTCCAACAAGTCTAACTTTTATCAAATTCGAGTTCTATAATTCAAATTGTGGTTATTTTTGTTAAGTGGTGTAAAACGGTTCGAAAAAACAGAGTGATCGGGCCTTGATTGGACCTTCATAGACCGATCGGATCTTTCGACGAGACCCACCAAATTTCCAAAGGACCCCATCGGATCTTCATCGAATTATCCAGTCATCTATCGGATCGTGATCAAATCCTATTTTTAAAGCTCTCAGAATCTCATCATTTGAAAAAAAAATTAATTCCTATGGCCTTTAAAATATGATTTGATCAATTTGATCATGATGATTTTTTATAAATATATATTGGAGAAAGATCATTCCAACAGGCCCAAGAACACTCCATTTGATGGATATCTCGTTTAGATACGGACGATAGTATATTATGTGACGCAGAGCAGGTGAACATTTATATTATATAAAGATATTTTATTAAACCCAGTTATCGCTTTTATATAATATTGAAAAGACATTTTATTTCTGCCATTTTGGATTTCTTTATTTTAAATTTTGGTTTTACCAAATTTGAACATTTTTAGAATTTTTTCTTTTATTTCTTCCATTTTCAGGATCTATCATAGGTTTTTTTCTCCAGGGGGTTTCAATTTTCTTTTATAATCCATTAAGATGGTTGGGCTCTAGGGTCTAATTCGATGTCTTCCTATATTTTCCAATTTAGGTCATATCCGAATAGGTGGGGATCTTAATGAATATTGAAAGGAAATTCATAGTTGTAAATTAAAGACCTATGAGTGCCCAATAGATACTCAATCCATCGAAAAAAAAATTCAAATCAATTTGTAAATATCAATCCTACATTGATGTGATAAATTGTTCTAATACCCATTTGAACCTTCATTATATACAATAAAATGAACAATCTCATTATGAAAATGAGTTTATTACAAAGAACCAAAATAATATCTACAATGAGTTAATCCTGTGTATCTGGTAAAAGAAAAATCTTGTGTTTAAATAAGCACCCCAATTTATAACATGTAAATCTCACACCACTAAAAGAGGCAATAAAATTTCAATTTTTTTTTTTAATTGACGTGTGGGAAATCGTGAGATATCTAAAGTAATATCTCCACAGGTGAGCCCACTACTCCTATGGTACACCAGGGTTAGGCCATAAGAGTTCGAACGTACAACCTCCCACTTTCTGAGATGGGAGGCATAGTTAACCTTCCATATTTATATTGTTCTATATTTATCAGGTTCCTTGGTTAAGGGGAGGTTGTACCTGTAGGAGAAAAAGCTCTCAACATTTATAGAATTAGGATTCAGTCCTTTGAATTATAGATTTTCATAATCATTTTTTGTATTTATGTATAACCTTTTATGATATCGTTATTTCTTACATTGGTGATAGAGTAGTATTTTTTAATAATCCAAAGTGTTCAAACATCACGTGAAAATATACCAAACTGTACATATCGAGCAGACATCTTTTGGGTTATTTATTTATTTTTTCATTTCAAAAAAATAAAATATGTAAAAATACTGATATTTTTTTTAAAAAAAAAAGAGGATAGAGAAATTTATCGAACAATATTTGCATAACGGCCGATATATTGGTGAGGCTGAATTTTTCACCCTTGATATCAAGTAAAGCTACATGGAGTGGCTCCTTCCAATTAGACGGGGATCGAACACAAATTCACCACTTAGAATTTTGGAATTATTTTTTCATCTTTTAATTTTGCTAATTATATTCTTCATGAGATTTGAGTACCCCTTTTACTAGAAACATGACCATTTGAATTTAAATCTAATAATATGAAACATATATGAATTTGAATTTTACTGTTAAGAATCCAGAATCCGATAATTTAAAGTTTGATTCAAATTGGAATCTTTCATCCAATTTGAATCTGACCCATTAAATTATTTTTTTTATAAAAAAAACAGATATTTTAGATATCTTACAATCAATTCCAAATTTTAAAATTAATTTAAACTGAATTACCATCAACCCCAACCCTACTCAACTCTAGTGTTGAAACTCGGGTTGGGTCAAGTTAGATTTTAATAAACCCAACTCAATCCATGTCAAAATTTACCGAATCCGACTTGAATTGTTAACCTGAATTACTCAACCCAATTCGATCCGAATTTCTAACCTGAGTCAATTCGAGTGGTGTTTTATAGCTTGGTGCACGCGGATCGAGTCAGATTACGTCGGTCAAATCGGGTTGATTTTAAATTTCTCAACTCAACCCGATCCAAATTTCACCACCCGACTCGAAATATACAAATGCATAATCCAAACCCACTAATTTCTCTAGTCGGATTACGTGAGTCAGTTAAAACCCAACCCAAGTTTCACCCCTACTCAACTCGAATTACGCAACTGAAAATCGTCATATGACATGGGTGGCACATGGAGATGGAAGTTGGCCAGGCTTACCGTGATATAAGCACTAGCAGTTTGAGCCGGAAATTTCGTTTGTTCCTTCCTAATTTCAGGTCAAATTTCCCCATAAATACCTAAAACTTCTTCTCCTGAATTCTCATTCTTCCAAAAGAAATTAAGAAAATCTGAGAAAACGCCACCCTTCTCTCATCACCAAGCACTAATGTCTGCATTCTGTGGAAAGTATCACGGTAGATCTCTCTCTCTCTCTCTGGGTGTTCTTATTCTGTTCTTGATTCCATGGAAAATCGTTTTCTCTCTCTCTGTGTTCTTATTCTGTTCTTGATTTCATGGAAAATCGTTTTCTTTGCTGTTTCCTCAACATTCATTTGAATTGACAGGATAAAAACTGAAATGTTTTCTATGTTAATATAGATGTGGATGCATTAGTCATTTGGCCTTCTTTCTGAATTTCTTCTTTTCATGCTAGATCTGTAATTTCTTATGCGTGTTTTTATCTCTAGGATGGATCTGATATGGGTTTATTTTTCTTGTTTAAATGACTTTGAAAATCTTAATTTCTTTAGATTAGTGATTTAGACAGCTCATGTTATACAGAGAAAATACATATTTATTGAAGAGATAATGTTCATATAAACAAGATTAAACATAATTGTCTTCTTTATTAAAAACAAATTCAAAAGACTGATCTTGTCATCATATCTTATTTTGCACCGATCATTGAAATTTCAAGATCATTTCTTGGTTTTCTGTTCTGGTCTCCTCTTGGTGTACTATTCTTACAAGAAGGTTGCTCCGATACCTCATAAATTATAATATTTTTTAACTTTTTCATATATCAAGGTAAAAGAGAATTACATGGCTTTTTTCTAAATTTAATCAACAAAATATATATGATGTCATAGTTTATATATATATGAATTGGTATTTTTGACGCCCGGGCAAGGCCCCATGTGAAGGCTAACTTTATTTTGAATTTGATTTTTTAGACCTTCATAATTTTCATTTAATGCATTCTCAACCATTGAATTAAATATAATAGGTTAAAATATTAATCCAATGGTTCATTTTTAATCTTAAAAAATTAATGACTAACATAATTCAATGGGTCCTATTTCTTACTGCATGATAGTCCTTATAGTAATTTATCTATCCATGTGATTTTTATGATTATGAGATAGGGCCCAATATCTTGCGTGACCCGTTAGAACACTCAGGGTTTTCTACTCAGACGTTTGCCAAACTAGCCTATATACATTGGCAAGAACTCCAATAAACCTAGATGTAGTCAACACTCCATTTCACGTCTGTGACGACCCGACCCGATCCAATCCAGGGATGACACTGTCTGCGTTGGGCCCCACTTGAGCCTGCACGGTTTTGCTTTGGACCCTAGCCCACCTGGCCAAGCCCAAAATGCCTCATCCATAGTTGGTGCTCTTCCTCACTTAACAACCCACACACCATCCCAACTGCCTGGGCGATGTGGGACTTTTCCCACTCGCCCAGTAGTTGGCTGAGTGTTACAATTCACCCCCCTTAAGACCAGAGTCGTCACCAGCTCTGTCACGTGACATAGACAGGAGGTCCACATAGCTAGGCAACTTCACGCAAGTAGAGCCCACACAGTCCGAGTGTTGAGCTGTGCCCTGATATCACTTGTGACTATCCGACCCGACCCAACCCAGGGATGATATCGTCTGCTTTGGGCCCACATGATTTTGCTTTGGGCTCTGGTCCACTTGGCTATGTCCAAAAGGCCTCATCCATGGTTGGTGCTCTTCCTCATTTAACAACCCACACACCACCCCAGCTACTTGGGCGATGTGGGACTTTTCCCACACGCCCAACAGTTGGCTAAGTGTTACAATCCACCTCTCTTTAGACCAGAGCCGGGGACGGCTCTGTCACTTCACATAGGCAAGCAACGTCACGTAAGTAGAGCCCACACAATCAGTGCTTTGATACCACTTGTGACGACCCGACCCGATCCAACCTATGGACGATATCGTCAGCTTTGGGCCCTAGATGGGCCTGCAAGATTTCGCTTTGGGCCCTGGCCCACCTAGCCATGCCCAAAAGGCCTCATTCATGGTTGGTGCTCTTCCTCACTTAACAACACACACACCACCCTAGCTACCTGGGTGATGTGGGACGTTTTCCACACGCCTAGCAGCTGGCTGGGTGTTACATTGCCACAACGAAGGGTAAAATACTTGAAAAGTATCTTGAAAAAGGTGATAGCATCCATAGGATGTGAATAACTATATGAACCTCACAATGGGTTGAGTTGAGTCAGGTCTTATTCGACTTGAATATATTTCATAGCCCATTAAATGAGTTGAATCGATTTAGGTCAATTTTGGGCCTTGTTAATGAGTTGAGTCAATTTGGGTCTATTGTAGGTTTGGTTTGGTCACGTTTACCTGTTTACATGACTAAGGAGATTTTTTTACAGAAATACAAACCAAGACTATCATTTAAATGGATGTAGACTTCATAGAGTGAATGTGTTGCATATAGATGTAGCACTAATTGGGTTAGACATGTTTTTGCCAATTTATTTTCCTTTCAGGTTGATTCATTCATAAACCGGTTCAGATAGGAATTTTTATATTTCCTCAAATTAAAATTGTACTACACTAAACAATTGCCTAGGAGAGTTATTAGGTTAATTTTTTTACAATTAATTCAGTTATAGAGTGGATACCTTTTTTCAGTTAAGAACATGGTGGACAATGTGGGCTCTTCAATAATGATAAATTCAAACCATTCGTACTCACCGACCAAAAAATTTGTTATGTATTTAATACCTCTAAAACCATTAAATAACTTGATGTTTTTTGTCATGATGTTAGGATGGAGTTGAAAATTTGCTCACTCTTGATTCATCGTATCGTATGATTTTTCTATTCATTTACTCTCTAGTAAATAGAATGCATCTAGGTAAATTTTACTTCCTCTGTTCCAGTTTAATTATCTTATATATATTTTGGAAATTTTTCAAAATAATTGTCTCATATGCATTTTGAAAGAGTTATAGGAAGTTGGAGAGAAGTTCATGAGTCTTTTGAAAGCATTTCCTTAAAAAATTCAAATTTTAAAATGAAACAACTAAAATGGGACAGAGAGAGTATAATTTTAAAGAAAAAATCTCTATTTCACGAAATAGAAATTGAGTAAATCTCTATATCCATATATGCATATACATATATACATTATCTTTTGATTTTTGCTAATTCAATACACCGAAATCTAACGTAAATGCAAGTGAGTGGTTTTTCACTTGGGGTATACGTACTATATTTTAAGCTCATTTTATAATAAATTCAAATCATTCTAAATAATTTCTTTCACTTTTAGCTTTGGATCCAAAATCAAATAACTCTATATTGAATACTTTATTAAACTAAGATTTTAATCATAAGCTAGTCCTACTCTAGTGTCATCTTTTAAAGGACTTAGAGCTTCTGAAGACTGAAGTTTAAACTAGGTGTATGAGAGGATAGTTTTCTGTTATGTTCTTTAACATATGGTTATCAACATCGCATATTTGAGATAAGACTAATCCTAAAAATACATAAAATTACTTGCAATGTCTTGTCTATCCAGTAAATCTGAGAGGATGACTGATTCAAAGCATTCAGCAGGTGGTATGATTGCATGTCTCGTGAGGTGATATGTTGTGGGTAGGGCTGCAACTTGGGTCGGGTTGTAGCCCGACTTGCATGACCCGACTTGAGAAATCATGTGGGTCGAGTTGAGAATTTTGGATCAGCGGGTCAGGTCTGGCTGAAAAGATAAAAACCCGAATGAAATTCGGGTTGGGTCGGTTGAGGATTTTATAAGTTAACCCAACCCGGCTAAAATTAGTCTAAAATGGGTTCAAAATGCGGGTCGGGTCAGAATTTGGGTTCATTCGGATTAGAATTTGGGTCGGGTCGGATTGTGAGATTCGGGTTAAGAATTCGGGTCGGGTCAGGTTCCATATATATCAACTCGGGTTAAGTTGGATTTTAAAGAATCCGACCCGTCCGAACCGAGTTGCAGCCCTAGTTGTGGGCCTATGTGATTCCGCTAAATCAAGTTAGGAAATGCTTAAATATAGTCCTAAAGCTATCTAATGCAAAATATGGAATAGACAAACAAAATCTTATGTTAGGTCAACATGAATATGGTATGGTTTCACCTGACAAAACTCTAATCTCACGTAACTGACTTGTGAGTTTTGTAACTCAGTTTTAAAAATTAAAAATATATTAATTTATTGAACATAAATTTACTAAAATGTAGGGGTGAAACTCAGATTGGGTTTTGACCCGACCTGCATGAACCGACCCCAGAAATTATGCAGGTCGGATTGGGTGGAAAAGACAAAAACCTGCATAGAATTCGGGTTGGGTCGGGTTGAAGAATTTTCAAGTTAACCTGACCCGACCCAACCCGACTAAAGTGGGTTCAGAATACGGGTTGGGTCAAAATTCGGGTTGATTAAAGTTAGAATTTGGGTCGAGTCGTGGAGAATTTTGAGTCAATAGCTTGAGTCAAGTTGGGTCGGATTCCTAGATATTGACTTGGGTCACGTTGGGTTTTAAGAAACCCGACCCGACCCGATTTCTATCCTACTAAAATGAATTAGACTGTCAATATTTTGATTATGAAAAATAAGTTCCATTTATAATTTTTTATTCATTTAATTTTTATAAAAAAAGTTGACAATTGACAGAGATCTATTTCAACAGTTTATCGCATTAGGTTTAAATTTAATGGTAGTGTATGCTTGAGAAGACCAATATCATAAATATCAAAAATAATTTCAAATTTATCGTGTTTTTATTGATACAATATCATTATTGTGTTAATAAAATGTATTTATCCATGTTATTCTTTAAAACCGTAAATTTTCAATTGAATTATATTAAATATTATAAATAATAATATCACAATAATATCTAAGTAAATTTCCAGTATTTTACATTACTGTTTTTTTAAGTATATGAAATGTGTACACCTGTGTGCAGATGAACTGATTGCCAACGCCGCCTTCATTGGCACGGCCGGAAAGGGAATCCTTGCGGCCGATGAATCGACCGGTACGATTGGGAAGCGCTTCGCAAGCATCAACCTTGAGAATGTTGAGTCCAACCGCCGTTCCTACCGAGAGCTCCTCTTCTGCACCCCCGGCGCTCTCGACTACCTCAGCGGCGTCATCCTCTTTGAGGAGACCCTCTACCAGAAAACCGCCTCCGGCAAGCCTTTTGTCGACATCCTCAAAGAAGCTAAAGTCCTGCCCGGCATCAAGGTTGACAAGGGGACTGTTGACCTTCCCGGCACAAATGCCGAGACCGGCACCATGGGCCTTGACGGCCTCGCTCAGCGCTGCCAAGAATACTACAAAGCAGGGGCCCGCTTCGCCAAATGGCGGGCCGTCCTCAAGATTGGCCCCAACGAGCCCACCCAGCTGGCAATCAATGAGAATGCCAACGGGCTGGCCCGCTACGCCATTATCTGCCAAGAGAACGGACTGGTTCCCATCGTTGAGCCGGAGATCCTGGTTGATGGGTCTCACAACATCGACCGATCTGCCGACGTCACTGAGAGGGTTCTGGCCGCCTGCTACAAGGCATTGAACGACAACCATGTCCTTCTGGAGGGGACGCTGCTGAAACCCAACATGGTGACGCCGGGTTCAGATTCGAAGAAGGTGGCACCGGAGGTGGTGGCAGAGTACACAGTCAGGGCGTTGCAGAGGACTGTTCCCCCAGCTGTTCCGGCCATTGTGTTCTTGTCCGGCGGGCAGAGTGAGGAGGAGGCGACCGTACACTTGAATGCTATGAATAAGCTCAAGGGGAAGAAGCCGTGGAGCCTGACATTTTCTTACGGCCGAGCATTGCAGCAGAGCGCCATCAAGACATGGGGTGGGAAGGAGGAGAGTGTGAAGAAGGCCCAAGAGGTGTTCCTGGCCAGGTGCAAGGCAAACTCGGAGGCGACGCTGGGGACATACAAGGGGGATGCGGCCAATGTGGGCGGCGCTTCTGAGAGTCTCCATGTCAAGGACTACAAGTACTGATTTTTATCCACTCTCATCTAAATGAAACAGAGAGAGAGAGAGAGAGAGAGAGAGAGAGATTTTTTTTGAAGCTTTGGAGGGTAGTGATTGAATAAATAGCAGTATGGCATTGTGAGTGACGTATTGCTCTGAAACTGCCAATTTTAAATTTAGTTATTTATTTATTTTTATGTTCATTTTAAGGAATATTAGTATATTTTTTCTAACTTATTTAAAAGTTGAGATTACGTTTGGTGAGGAGAATTTAAAAAGGAGTATAAGAAGAGTCAGAAAAACCCTTTTAAATTTGACAGTCAGCTCATAGAGTAATATATTAAATCTAATTTAAGTGTCAATTTAAAATTTTATTTTTCATTTAATTGATATAATCCATTAATTTAAATTAATTGATTGGTACACCAACACTTTGAACTTTAGTGTATAAAAAATGATTGAAATACTCATTTTGTCCAAACAAATAAAAATAATGAAGAAAGATTGAAATAAATTTATACAAAATAGATATTTCACTTATTTTTTGTGAACATTTGCACCAATCATTTCCCTTTTTGAAGTCCTAAGTATATTTACTATTAGACTAAAATTCAATCAAAGTCGAGTTGGATTGCTCAATCCTTGTAAGTTGTAGCAATGGTTGATGCATATTTTAAAGGTTTTAATTTGATATTTTATCACATATCCATATATAAAACATGTAGACATGTGATATGTTTAGTTCCCAATACAATTCTTGCCATTTAATCACGATTTTTTATGTAATTAAAGCACGTGGACTTCCATGCAAGACACTGACCATGATATGATTAGCTCTGATATTTATTTTAGGTGTTACAGATGATTGGAAGGTGGGCATATAATGGAAGGTACAAAGGTTTTATTTTTATTTTTAGACTATTCTATATATAGCTACCGATATTTCTAAAAATACATTTTATTTCATATAAAAGAAATACATGCACTTAATTGAAAGCATTCTGTAAAAATTCAACTCCATTGAGAGTTTCTAAAGATTTAACATAATGTCTTGTAATAATTAGTTAAAACTCAAACTACCTTTCTTTTTTTTCTATAACATGGGTGTCCTCAATTTACATTGGAGGTGAGACTAATTCTACCGATACATGAAACCATCCGTAAGGCTCATGTATCAAGTAAGCCCAAGAGGAATCGAATCCAAGACTCTAGTCCAAGGGTCCAAAATTCGGTGGGGCCGAGATGCCGATATCTCAGTTCTACAATATCGGCCGATATTACTCTCTCTCTCTCTTTTTTTTGGACCAAATCTCGGCCGAGACCGAGATGTATCGGCCGAGATGGCGAGATCTCCGTCATATAAGGCGAGATCTCGGCCCGAGATATCTCGGCTGATACGAGAATTTGGACCCCTACTCTAGTATAATCTTAGAAGCTTAGACCAACTGAGCTACCCGTGCGGATTTAACTGTGTAGAGAATTCTCTCCTTCATTGCACCTTATCTAAATACTTCATCTTTATTCATCTATATAAAAGAGACAGTTTAACGTAACCATCAAATGAATCTTAATCGTTTATTCTTTGACAGAGAAATGGAACTTGGAAGGCCCTATCATATGTGTCCCATATAAGGCCCTATTGCAGCATGACAAAGGGTCCAATCAGATAGGTGTGCTTGAATTACAAGCACATGAAAAAAATGGCTTGAACTTCATCCCAACTAGCTTATTACGGGTTGAACACTTAGGATTATTGTATTATTCAAAATCTATTTACATCTTTTAGTTAAAGATTTATTATTTCTTAGAGAAGTGGAAATAACGGCAAGAACAATAAAATAATGATAATAATACAATAGAATGAAAAGAAAGATTTCGATATTTGAAAATGTAATCACCAATGTAAGCTTGATTTCAATTGATTCTGCTTTTGCAACAAATGTTCTAAATGCCTGAGAAGTGGTACTCAAAAATCACCCAGCTGATCATATGTACAGTGGGCAAGGAGAAGAGACCAAGTAACTACCTGAAGAAAGTAAAGTGACCTTCCCAAGACAGTTTCTAAGAATTCTAAATCTTCAATTTGACAGGCAGAGAAATCGCTCTTTAAGCAACCAGAAGCACAAAATACATGCAGCTCTAAGAGTAGAATGCATTTAAGTAACTACAGATTGGATGGACTCTCAGCATGCTTGCTTTCGGACTGACGAAGGCGATCATATTTTACAGTGTGATTACCATCACTTAAGCTGGAGGTGATCTCTCCAGCTTCAGTTACATTGAGCTCAGATGCAAACTGATCCTCCGGAATAGGTTCCATTCTTTGGTTGTCAGCCGTTCTCGATGGAAACCCATGGCTTGTATATAGACAGTGGTATGAACGAGAGTCGAGAGTATCTGGGCTATATGAAGCTCTGAGAGCTGCACTGAACATAGGCGGCAATACTCGTTTTCTTTCAGGAGAGTTTCGAAGAGAGATTCGACAAACGGGGCATGTTGAGTGCTGCTGGAGCCATATATCTATGCAAGTGACATGGAACGCATGCCCACAATAAGGAAGAATGCGCAATATGTCTTTCTCTTGATACTCCGCAAGGCATATTGTGCACCTGACCAAGATAGGAAATTTTTAAGAAAATAATCTGTGTCAAATTCATCCATTGTGCACGAAACTAAGAAGGGTTTTTTTTAGGTTTCTTAGAGAGTTTGATGATGTTATTGGTGGGTGGGTTGACCCTTAAGTGGAAGAACTCAACATGCACCCTCTTGCAACCTTTCGGGACCTGCTCAGACCCATGTTGTTAGTGGCTAGCCATGTAACAATGGGAAAGATCCATTCTAAGATGCACCCTATTGAAACCTTCTGAAATTTGAAAGGATATTTTTCTAGACTATTTTCAAGGATCAGTCTATGCAATTAGTCTCCACAGCTGGAAAACTGGACTTCATTCCACAAACAAGTCATAGTTCACAAGAGATTGTTGAAGTGAAGAGATACTCTTTATAACAATGGGATAATGGGGCTGAGAGGATTGCTTTGAGATGTGGATTCATTTATCATCACTAACATCAAAGCATTAACCCATCTCTCAGGGCTCAGCTAAGCAACTTGTTGCACTCTAATGAGAGGTTCAGTGCCAAAAGGAGTTAATTTTACAGATGAAGCAAGGACCTTAGCAGTTTGGCTACTTCAAGGACCAATAATACACTGTTTTTTTTCTTTTTTGAATGGTAACAGAAAAGATTTCATTAATAAGAGAGAAAAAACAAGTACAAAAAGAAGAGATACATCAAAAGAGAAAGGTCTAACAGAGTTAGACCGATCACTAAGACCAAAGCATGCTACTACTACAAAACATCTCCACAATGCACTGTTGAGGCTATCATTTTCAAAAGAAATCAACACAATGAGTTATCTTCATTGAAAACTCATCCCATCTTTCCCATGATGCAATTTACTCTTATTTTCTCCAAATGCACTTCAGGATGCAACAACTTAATCAACTTTAAGACAAAAGATAGGTCATAAAGTTACTTCCTGCACCCTTTAATTTCTTTCCTTTGTTTATTTGCCCTTTTTATTCCAGCGGCTTCTCGCAAATTTCCTTCTAGCACTATTACTTTTTCTAACAAGTGGCTCTCCGTTGTTGGAGAAGTCGTCAAACATGATACGAGTTTTTGAACAGTTTGTAACTTTCACATTAGAATGTAAAATAAGCAAGAGTCTTGACTAATTACAAGTATGTAGAGGAGAAGAGGCCTTTGGAAATCATTCATCGGGGCTCTTCTGCTGAAGATATGATATTGATGGGGTTTTAGCATCTCATAACAAACTGTACAGGCTTTGGAAATGGCATATTACAGTACAGGATTTAGACTTTGTTTTAATCTACCGGTAGCTTCTGTAAGTATATTTCCTAGCTTCCCCAGCTGGCTCCTCTGTTTCAGGTTACCATTTTCTTCTTTCATACCCACATGTAAATTTACCTTTTGAAAAATGTTCTACATTTATTCATTCAGCCTTCAAAAAAGACATTTCACACACAAGAACAAGTATGTACAACCAAAAGCTAAATGGAATCAGTTGACGATCCATTCGACATGCATGTTGTCCCTACCATGGCCATGACACAGGACCCTAGCAAATGATCTACCTGAAAAAAGGCAAATGTGCACAAAAGAATGAAGAGGTTTTGTTTCCTATGAAACATACAATTCCAACATTTTGCTCCTATCCTAATTTCTGAAAATCTATAGGGTTAAAAAATCACGTGGAAGAAGGTTGTATAATTTGTGAAAAAGTTCAGTTACAAACTATGTAACTAGATACTAAGAAATAGGTAATTGTCCCACACTGAACAATATCCACCACCGAGTTTATCTCTAAACTCAGTGTACCTCCCATTAATATGGGATGTCCCTGTCGTACCATGCTACATGAAATAAAGATGGGGGGAAATCACTATCGTGGATTTTGAGCATATATGTCAGCATGCAGATATATATGATGTATCAAGAATTACATTGTGTAACTTCATTTTTTTAGTAGCTTCATTTGATTAAAATATCATTCAATCTGGATATTATAATATCTATAAAGCCATATAAGCATGTAAGAATTTGGTGGCTGATGGATAAAACATAGGTTTAACCACCTCAAGCTCACATCCAATCCTTAAGTTCACATCCAACATCTTAATCAACTTAACTAGACATCCAAGTGCACAAATTAAAAAGTTCACAATGCAAGAAACTTCACAAATGTCGAATGGTTACATAAACAAGAAATGGCATTCACCAAAACAAAGTCTACGAGGTGCGGGAACCTCTTGCATACTTGTATATTAAGGGGCTGTTTGTCATTTGTCCAGCTCATAGAGAGTAAAGAGTAAAGAAAATGAGTCTTCCATCTTCTACCATGAAACAAATTCTCTCTGCCAAGAGCACAGAACATGAGACATTTTCCTCTTCTTCCAAGGTATTCATTTCCTATAAGGGGAGATAAGAAAATTTAATGAGGAAAGAGAGATTTTCCTCACTTGGTGAGACAACATCTCATTCATTTTTTGTGAAAATAATATTTTTGACGCAAAAGACATAAACGTTAGGTTTTGATGGCCCAACACGATGCCAGAATTTATGACATGTGTTGGATAATATGGATTGCACCCAAAGATAAATTTTCTTGTGGAATTAATTTCGTCGAGTTTGCTCATTTTAAGTCTTTTCATAAATGGGTACGTACTCTGTTCAATGTACCCATTAAAACTATTCGAAGCAACAATGATGGAGAATATACATCTCACTCTTTTTTGCAGTATCTTCAAGAACATGGAAATTCTGCTCAAACTTCTTGTCCTCATACTTAATAAAATGGAGTTGCTAACTGCAAACACCGTCATCTCCTGGACGCCACACGTGGTTCTTAAAATGAAGGAACCTTTTTTCTTTTGGTTTGGTTTCCTGTTAACCGCTTGTTATTATTTAATCAATTGTTTTCCCACTCCTGTTTTAAAAAGCATGCCTCTCATACACATTTTTTTTCTCATTATCATGCTTGCTCGATCCCTTCCCACAAATTTTGTAATGTATGTTTGTTCATAATTTTGATTCTACTCATCATAAATTGTCTACCACATGCATTAAATGCATGTTTGTCAGTTATTCTCCATCTCATAAAGGATATAAATGTATAGATCCTATTAGTGGTCGAAAAGTCATCATTATGGGTATCACCTTTTTTTAGCATATTCCTTACTTTGATAACACAATTGGTGAAACCAACCACAATTCCTTGGTTCTTCCTATCCCATTTGAAGAAATTCCTACACTCTCCTTTCCTCTCACTGGGCACCAATCTCCTTCTTCGACTCTAGTTCAACCAACCTCTCAACCAGGTAACTCTAAGGACTCACGATTTGCTATTCGCAAGAGTAACGTGCTTGTACTAATTATCCCATTGAGTGCTTTGTTTCTTATAGGAGTCTTCATGCATCATATCAATCTTTTTTAGCCTCTTTAGAAATTGTTCCTATTCCTAAACAGAAAGATGTGGCTTTCCATCATCCTGAGTGGAAAGCTGTTGTGGAAGCAGAAATGGAGGCAAAAAAAAAAAAATCAAACTTGAAGATGGTTGATTTACCAGCCAACAAAAACTCATGTTGGGTGCAAATGAATATTCATTTTCAAGCATAATCTTGATGGAACTATTGCTCGGTATAAAGCCCGCTTAGTTGCTATTATTTAGAGACCTTTGCTCCTGTAGCAAAGTTGACCTCTGTTTGTGTTATTCTAGCTACTGTTGCCATTTTTATTGGCCTCTACATCAAATAGATGTTAAAAATGCATTACTCCTCGGTGATCTTCATAAAGAAGCCTACATGTTACCTCCTCCCAATTTTATTCATCAGGGGGAGATTGGGAAAGTTTGTCATCTCAACAAGTCCATTTATGGACTGGATAATCTCCTAGGGTTTGGTTCGACAAATTTAGCAAGGCCCTAGTCTCTTAAAGGTTTCAGCGATGCCATTCCAATCACTCTATGTTTTCTAAAAGTACCAGTCATTTTATGGTGCTCCTCATTGTTTATGTTGATGATATTATCGTCACTGCTATCCAAGCACTTGAGACTTATCTTTAAATTGTCTTTGAAATTAAGGATCTTGGGCCTCTAAAATATTTTATTGGCATAGAAGTGGCTTGCTCCAAAAAAGGTATCCATCTTTCACAATGCAAATATGTTCTCAGGTTTCTTCAGGATGTTGGATATCTTGGTTGCGAACCTCATGACAGGCCATTTGATCCAAATTCAAAGTTGCATCGTGATGATGGTGAACCATTGCCAAATCCAAAGGTTTATCAACAACTTATTGGGAAATCAATCTATCTGACGATCACTCAACCTGATCCTACGTTGTTGGTGTAGCAAGCCGATTTATGCATTCACCGAGGACTTCTCATCTTGATGTTTGTCATTCGTATTCTCTGCTATCTCAACAATTCTCCCGGTTGTGGTCTTCTATTTGCCAAATACGACCAGTTTGATCTTCATGGTTATTCTGATGTTGATTGGGCTGCGTCACCTGATGATCGTCGTTCTACTTTTAGGTATTGCATATTCCTTGGTGGAAACCTCATGTCTTAGCATAGTAAAAAACAAAGTGTTGTTAGGTAATGAAACAAAGGAAACAAATACTGGTTTGTATACTCTTCTAGTACCACACGCATCGTGGTAAGATGTTAGCAAGGATTTCTTATTGGGCATGCCCAAGCAACAAGAGGTTATGATTCGTCATTGACCGTTTTTTTTAAATGGCCCACTTTATTCTATGCTCCAAGACCTCTGATTTATCACCATATAGCAAAATTATTCCTCAAGGAGATTGTGAGGCTTCACAAGTTGCCTAAGACCATAGTGTTTGATAGAGATGTCAAATTTGTTAGTTTTCTTTGGAAAACACTATGGAAAATGTTGGCCACAAAGTTGCAGCTTTTTTCAACATACCATTCCCAACAACCTAACAGACAACTAAAGTTGCTAACACAAGTTTTGGTGATCTATTCAGTTATTTGGTGGGCAACCATCTCGTGGGTTGGGGCCAAATTCTCCCTATGGCTAAATTTGGCTATAGAAGTAAAGTCAATCGACCTACATATTGCATCCCTTTTGAGATAGTCGTAGGATAACTGCTTATGAAACCAATGGAAATCATATCCCTGCACCTACATTTAGGTCTTTTGAGTCAACTAAGTCTTTTGCTAGACACATCCATGATTTGCATGCTAATATTAGAAGCTAGATCTCTATTAGCAATGAATATTACAAATCTTTTGCAAATGTACACTGCAAGTTTCAAGAATTTGAAGAGGTAGATAATGGTTATGGTGCCATTAGGCCTGATTGGTTCTCCAATAGGACAATAAAAAGTTACATGCTCGAAGTGCAAGTCCCTCTGAAATGATTAAAAGGATCAGTGCAAATGATTACCTTCTCGAATTTCCTTCAGACTTAAAGTATCAGCCAAATATTTAAAGTGGGAGATTAGTACTTTACAAAGGACCACCTATCCTTTTAGATGCAAATGCAATCCCATCATCTCATCCTCAAACTCATCATCACAAGACTGCATTGATTCCACTCCATTTTCACCCTTGTGCACCCCTTGTTTGCCACCTTTGCTATTTTTATGCAAGAAGGAAGAAGTGGAAGACGTCCATGATGAGTGGATTGCTTCTACCAAAATTGGAGAATATCAAAAATTTCTTGTGAAATGGAAAGGTTGTTCAAAGACAATCGCCACTGAAAACTAGAAAGACTCAATTTGAATATATGTGAGAAATACTAAAGCTCATTTTCGCTAGAGGTAAATTCTTCCAAAGTGGGAGAGAGCTAATGAAGACATCATGTAGTTGTGGTCCCGAGAGCACTAACAAAAACAGAAGAGTCAAAATCCAGTTGTCACTAGGATGATGATCTTTTGCCTCCTTCTAATATATATATATATATGGTCATGGACAAAGACAAATCCAACCATGGATAGGTCAAATCATTATTGATTCAATAGTAGGTTTGAGGATTTTGCCCAATCCAACCATATATGTCATTTGAGTCATCTATTCATGAATTTGACTAATCCAACCATTAATTAATGCCATCGAGCCACTTCTTTTTTCATGTTTTTTTTAGCACGTTTCTTTTTTCATGTTTTATTCATCATAATGTTTAATTTATATGTTGTTTCAAAATTGTCATGGACATGTATTTGTTCTTTATGGTTTAGATTTTCAATATGTGCACCACAAGTCACATGTGAATAGAGTTTACAAGTTTTGAGTTGTATCTTTACAAATATTGATATGACAGCATTTGAAAAAGAATATGACAAATGAATGAAAGTTTCTATCTCCTTAGCAGGAGTAGTGTGACTCCGTTACTCCTTAGTGTGATATCAAAGATCCTTGTGTGAAACGAGGTATCATCTACTTTTTTCTCTCTTTTTCTTCTCTTTTCTTCTTTTCTTCTATGTTTTTTTCTCTTTTATCTTCCTTTCCCCCTATTTTCCTTTTCTTTTCCTTCCCTTGCCCTTCCTTTTCCCTTTCTTCCCCATACCTCAACCCCAAGACCCTTACTACCCCAAAAAGAGGCCGAAATCCTGTTGTCATAGTTTCAGATCCATTCCAAAAGTCATCCCAATTTTGTTTCCATAGTTGAATGTTATGATGTTCCGACTATTTTGATGTTTCGTTTTGGAAAAGATAGCATAAAATGAAAATAAAAAATACAACGAAATATGGAACAAAGAACAAACTAAAAAAAATATTGAAATTAATTATTTTACCATTTTGCACTAGTCTACACAACTAAAAACATAAACTGCCATTAAATATCAATTTATGATTGTAATATCAAGTTAGAATATAATTATCAAATACTGATTCAAGGGGGCTTGAATTTTCTCATAGGAATCAAGTAAGAATCCAATTAGACCAAATAAACACAAGAAATACCAAAACTCAAAACTCAACAAAGTCGCACCTGCTCCATTTCTTTTCTTTTTTTGTGTCAGATCCACAAAAAAACAACCATATGGACTAAAAATAGATTTAATGAACTAGAAATGGCCCCAATTTCGGCCCAAAATTCAATTTTTAGCCACTTGATCTTGGTGGCCAAAATCACCATGCGTCCTTTTAAAAGAAATTATGGACACCTAATGATTTTGACTACTAACATTGAATGACTAAATTTGAGGCTGAATTTTGGTCCCACTTGTAGATCATGAAGTATAATTTTAATATGTACAATTAGATTTTGTACGAATTTGACCAAAATCTTAAAAGAAAAAAAATACAAAAACATTAGAGCAAAATGGCTCGGGTAACACTGGGCAGTTTCACCCATTTTGCCGGAATTGAACTCGTTACCAATCAGAACAAACTGAAACAGTGCAGAAAGGGCTAGAATGAAGCCCGATACCAAATCTAAGTGTTTCATTCCATTTTTTGGTCAAAATTGGAATGTTCCAGCCATCTGGCCAGAATATGTACAATAACATTTAGTACGAATTTGACTTATGGCACACATTTCATGACAACTTTGGAACACATATAAATCAAACAATTTGACACTAACAAAATATGAAGAAAACAAGTGCCCTTATGGAACTTATCAATGTTCAAATCAGCCTAATTGACGAACAAACGTCTCATATAATATACATGGTTGGATTGGGCCAAATCCTCAAACTTGTTGCTAGATCAGTGCAAAATCTAACCTATCAATGGTTGGATCTATCTCTATCAATAGTCTGATATATTAGAAGGAAGTCAAAAGATCACCATCCAACCATATTAAGGTGAAAAGTAGATTCTAACACTTTTCTCTTCAGTGGCGTTCCCAAGATCCTAGCTCCATAGTGTCCTCATCACTAGCATACTTGGTGTTGTCACACACTAAATTATATGTTATAATGTGCGGCAAGTTTTTTGTTTTTTGGCATCTTCATTTATTTCTCAATTTATGTAAAAAGAATTACCATTGAAAAGAAAAAAATTACTAAATAGTTATTTCATAGAGTGCATTCTTCAAATATGGGAAGGAAATAGGAGCACCGTAGTTCAATTTTAATATGATTTAGTTTTTCTACAATGGTCTAGGGGGTTAGTGTGCTTGTAGGTTGTTTGCTTAATTCTTTTACTAGATTTCTTCTACCTTCTAATGACAGTAGTCAATGGCACACACATTAATTGCAATTAAGCACCTAGTAGGGCACCAAATCCATTTTGTGCCTCACCTACTTTCTAGCGCATTTTGTGCCTAGACCCTCACCTAGTTTCTTTTGAAACTTTTTCTATTATAAGCCTGTTTTTAGAGATTCTTGTAATAGCTAGTAACTTATAGCTAAGATGAATTAATTGATAGTAATAATAAAAATTCTAATTATTTGACAATATACTTCTGCATGTATAATGTGCTTGGAAGCCCTGATTCGTCCATCTTTACACTCAACTACTGTTCCACTTTTGTAAGTGTTGCCTCACCTTTTTCTGTTGATCTCTGACATCAGCTATGCACTAACATGGATATGCCTAGACTCTTCACTCCTAACCAGTCACTAGGCCCAAACAGATCAACCCATCTAATTCACAACCACCCTCCCTCCACCACCCCAACCCCCCCCCCCCCCCCCCCCCCCCCCCCCCCCCCCCCCCCCCCCCCCCCCCCCCCCCCCCCCCCCTCCTCCCTCTCCTAGCCGACAATAATGAAAGAAATTGCCAATTTTTTTTAAAAATTAAAAAATTTCAAATCATATGTACTCCAGCTATTTCTTCCCCTACAAAACACACATCTTAGCTATTAAGAATAAAAAAATCTAACATGTTGTCGTCAACATGCCTCAAGAGAGTATTCCCTTTGCTTTATTTCTTCTTAATGCTTTCCCTTGTTCCTTAGCTTTCCTCTTCCGTGGTGGTGATCATCTTCTTAATTCTATTTCATCATTCCTAATTCTGTCTCAGATGTTGGTTAATTACATTAGGTTCATTACAAATGGATGAATTATCTGTAACAAGTTACATGATACTAGTTAATGTCATGGCATTTTCTCTGTGGCATGTGAACTAGAGGATCCATTGTCTTCTTACACTGACTGTAGAGCCCCTGCAATCCCGTGAATACAAGATTTCTACAGTTATCTGAATATTTCCTCAGTGCAAAATTATGGCCTTTATTCTATTTCTTTGGATGATTCTGAATTCTATTCATTGAGTTTTATATGTGAAAGTCTGAAAAAAATCACAACTTTACAACATAAATTTTCTACGATAGTAGTGGTCCCCGGTGATCTTAAATGTTTTTGAAGCAAAATCAGACAAACCATACCTTTTTATTACCATTAACCTTTTAACTAAATTACCACTAATTTTTTTAATAGTTTCTTTTCTTAGTTTTAAATTCTTCTATTATGAACTTAATTATATATATCTTGAATTTAGACACTTTCCTTTTTATTGTTAATTTGTTAGGATTTTACATTTTTTTTTAACACTTAATTCTATAGATATCTATTTTATTTCAAAACTATCAAAATACAATTCTTGAAAAAGAAAAATCATCATGCTATTAAGTTGCTACAGAATTGGCAATAAAACATTTTTTAAAATTTCAATTTTACCTATACATAGCAGATCTCAAAGCTAGTAAGTAAATATATAGAAATACATATACATACAAATGGTAATGTTTCAATGAATTTCATTACAGAAAGCAGGAAAAGAACAAGAAAAATTTGCTTCAGAAAGTCCACAGCACATGGTATCACCAAAGGTGACACAGTAGATGAAACCCAATGACTCAAAAGGTTAATAGAAGAACATCACAGCTAGAAGAGAAAGTACACACTTACTGGGCATCTTCTCCAGATGAGAAAAACTCATCGCTGTACTTCTTTGTAGGAAAGTTTGCTATCACAACAGGCTCCAAGCCATGAAGTCCTCGTTCTAGCTGTTTCATGAAAACAGTAAACAAATCGTTCAGCAAATTCTAATGAATTCAATATTCAAATCAAAATATTAAAATCATTAAAAAATTAAAAATTTCAATCCAATTGACACAACCAATTACCAAAATTTAGACCAAACCTAAATCACCAACACAGGATCAGAACCAAATGACCAAATTTAATTGAAACCCAAATCAAACAAACCTAGCAAATTTAATCAAATATCATATTACCAAAACTTAATCAAAACTCAAATCTTCAAGATCACCAAAATTGAAGCAAGATCAAAATTCTCAACTTTAATCAAGAGACAAATAACCAACATGTATCAACATTCAAATCAAGACATTGCCAAAATTTAATCAAAACCAAAATCCCCAAACTTCCATCAACATCCAAATCATAAAATGTATCATCGTCATCATAACCAATACACCACCAAAACGTATCAAAACGCAAAATATCAAAATGTAGTCAATACCCAAATCAGCAAATTACCAAATTAATCAAAACCACCAAATTTAATCAAATGCCAAATCACCAAAATTAATTCAAAATGCAAAATGATCAAAATTTAATCAAATCCCAATGAGCCAAATTCTAATCAAAACCCAAAAAGCATAATTAAAGCAAATTTCAAAATGGCCCAAATCTTATGGAAACCAAGCAATCATATTCTAGTCAGAACCCAAATCATCAAAATTCAATCCAAACCTATATAAGGTAAATGAACAAAATTAAATCAAAATTCAACAAATCCAAGTTCTAACAAAAAAACCATATCACCAAAATTTAATCAAAATCCAAATCAAGAAAGTCATCAAAAGTTAACTAAAACCCAAGTCAAGAAAGAATAAAAAAAAACTAAAAACTAAAACAGGATCACCGAAAATGTAATAAAACCCAAATCACAAAAAAATAATGATAATAAGGAAAATCATACCAAGCTGAGATCTGATCGAGCAGTGATAGGAAATGAGCGCCGGGCGGCAGTCAGTTGAATCCGAGCGCAGATGAGCCTCGTGCAAACAAATACAATGAACATAGTACTCACTGCAAATCCAATCACCGTCATCACCAGATTGATGCCTGAAGCAATCATGGTTCCTTCCGAGAATGCCCCCTTTCACATTCCACTCTAACTATTCATAAACTTATTACACCCTCCCCTCCAATCCCAGAATTCCAAATTCTAACACCTCTAAAGCTTCTCATGTTCTTCCCAAAATAACATGTCAAATCACTTCTCTCCCTTCCATACTAGAAGCTGTAGATCTGTACTTTCTCATAATCTTCCCGAGATGCCCCTCTCAAAGACACGCCCAATCTTGTCACCTCAGTAGTCTGTAACTTCTTTCTTCTTCAAATCCTACTCAAAGACACCTATTCGTCTCCCTCTCCCTTCGCTTGAGATCCTCCGACATGTTTCCCAAAATGCCCCTGCAAATAATGAACACCTCAAGTTCTCACAAGTAAGAAAATGAAGAATCCTGGAAACAAGGTTTGGAAGGAAGGGACTGGATTCCAAGACATGGAGGGCAAAGTGGGACTGAGGGGCAGAATTGGAATGAAGGCAGAAAATCTCTGAAAGGCAAGGCTCGTCTTCAAAATCTGAATCGAATCTAGATTCTATAGGCATCGGAAGTCTGAGCGTGTCTTAAAACGTAAAAAGCAGAACGGGTGGGGGGACTTTTGCAAAACAGAAGATTCATGTTGTAAGTTGTAAGGTTGGGGGGACTTTTGCAAAATGGAAGATTCTGTGTTAGTTGTAAGTTGCAAGTTGCAAGTTGTAAGTTGTAATTGAGTGCCGAGAAGATTCAATAAGCAACTTAGGCAACGCGAGAATTCGAGATATAGTTTTTATATATTTTTTTTATTTTTAAAATACTAATATTAAAATAATGAACAAAATCTTTCAAACTCATCATATTCAATTATATAATTTCTCACTTTATTTTTTTATAATTTTAAATAAATTTCTCTTATTTTAGATGATAATATGATAAGAGTAGGTCAAATTATTTCAGCTCATCAAATTTAATAGTAAAATCTCTTGTTTTTATCTTTTAGTATTTTTACATAACTTTTTTTTATTTTAACGCTAATATAATAAGATCAAATCTTTCAGACTCATCAAATTAAATTTTAATTTTTTCTATTTTAGCCATTTTTAAGATAATTTTTTTATTGTTATCTACCATGTAAGAAAATTATAACTGTTAAAAGATGGAGTTAAGATCCATCTGATGATCATCTCAAACTGTCTTTTTTTAGAATAAAGTAAAGAGAAAAGATAAAGTGCAAGTGGTTGTATGGGTCACATCAATCTATTTTTTTTTCTTTATTTTCATTAAAATAAAAATTATACATATTAAATGTAAACTTGATGCAACATAAGTAGATCATGTTTTAGTAAAAAATTCAAATTCAACTATTGATCGTGTTTAAGTTCTTTTTAAGTTGAGGATGTCCAATGATTTTAGCAACTAAGATCAAGAAGATTTAAATTGAATTTTAATCTCAAATTTAATTCACTTGTATCACATCAAATCTAATTTTCAGTCTATACAATTGATTTTTAACTTGTCAAATGAATTTTTAAAAAAGAAGGCAAATGGAACAATTGTGATCAATCGCACCTAATATGCACTAAAGTAACAATAATACGATATCACATGGTTTTGATTATTAAGATTGAGTGTTGTGAAATTGAATTTATATATGAAATTTATTATGTTTGTAGCACATAAGGCCAATTTCAATCCATGCGGGTGATTTTTTAATGGGCCTAAACTTTGAAGAAAAAAAATAAAGGAATATATATATATATATATGGATAAAAAACAGCCTTCACTCATACATGGTAACAAAAGATGATTTGACCTTTATATTTTGTGATGTAGGTATCTCCTTTTGAAAATGATGGGATGAAAAAATAATTATTTAATTATGTAATCATTTAATCTTGTAATTTTCAGACCAGATTTTAATTGTTAAAAATCGTTGATTTTTCGTGGCCCATTTTAAAATATGATAATTGGATGAAATACTTTTTCTTGAATTATATCATCTATAAAGTCATTTATCCATTTTAATTAATCATATAGGACTCAATCCATGATAAATATACAATCTCCACATGAGAAAATCAATATTCTAATCTCTCTAGAGTTGAGAGATAGGTACTCTCTCATTGTCATATTTTAATTGTTTGCTTTAAACTAAACAATTAAGTGTTAAACAAGAATTTTACCCCAATTTGTATTTCATTTGTATTAGTCGAGGTAATTATAAATATCTAATTAAACTAAGTTTTTAAGCATATCAATAATCTTCATTTATAAGATTAGGTGGACCTTGATGCATCAATGCCACATTTTGTGAGAGAATCAATCTTCAAGTTGTATTGTCCATTGATTTAAGTTTTTTTAATAATATATATATATATTAAAAAGAAAAGAAAAAAATGACTTTAAACTTTGGACCAGTGTTATCAAAACCGGATCGAACCGCAGCTGAACCGGCGGTTCAGCCGCGACCGCGTGGTCCGCGGTTCGGTCCTGCGAAAAAACAGGCCGGCGGTCAAAACCGCAATTTTATGCGATTTTGACACCAAAACCGTGAACCGCGGTTCATGGTTTTTGAATTTTTTTTATTTTTTTTTTAAATTTTCTCCTTAAAAAAATGTGTATATTTGAAATATAAAAATTTATTACTATTTCTATCCTATATATTTCACCGTTTTGGTGTATTACTCAGAGTTTGAATGTTATTTTTAATATTTATATTAATATTATTGGTAAAATATGTCTTACTTAATATTATATATAATATTTATATTATTTTAATACTTGACCGACTTTTATCGGCTTTGACCGCGGTCGAACCCAGTTGAACCTTGACCTCCTCGAAGATGGTTCGGTACACGGTCCGGTTCTGATAACATTGCTTTGGACACCATCAGTCTCAAATAGATTACGTTCTAATGAAATTGGAGAAGTGACAAAATTTTGAAGTCACATCAAAGAGAGAAGTAAGAAATCCTCTAAAAATAAAGTGTTGAGTGGAAAAAAATTAAATAAATAAATATGCAGAAAAACATGGACCCCACCAAGTTATTTAATAGAATAGAAATATTTATTGAACAAGTAGCTAGTCTAAAAGAATTTAAAAGAAATAAATCATGACATTACTGAAATTTCGTTACTAAAAGTATGAAAGACCTAGAGGAGGGTGAATAATTAATGAAGTAATGAATACATGATTATATTCTTGTTAAAGGATAATGAAGATGGAGTGATAAGGGGCTGAAAGCTCTCGAATAGTTGTTCTGTATTATCCAATGTTCAAGACTGTCATTTGAATTCAGCCAACCATGTATTTATAAGACAGTTTTGTGATAACTGAGTCTCGAGGTCTAAAGGTTTTCTTCGAGGCCTCCAAGCTGTAAATAGTAATACAGCTCACTAAATTTGCCAGATTTCAACCATTCTTCTAATCATATTAAGTCAATGACCAGCTCACTAAATTGGCATGTGTCCTTGATTGCTAAACATGATATTTGACTTATCAAAACATGAGGTGGCAAGATAATTTCTAAGGATCTTTTAAAATCAAAGGGAGCCTCTTGAAATATTCAAGTTTTGTGAGATTGTCAATCACTTGAATGGACTCCTTGAATTTCCATATTTGCATATGATTGCAAATCACACCTTCTCTAGGTTTCCAATTATAACCATGATTGCCAATCATGATGAATGCATATCCTTTTTAAATTTTTCATAATTAAGGAGCCTCTAAAGATTTTCCCTCTTAGATTTTGATTGACATAAAGTCAAAGGACAGCTAAGCTTAGGTGCACACATCAGTTACAAGCTGTCACGATTCTCCCAAACGATCTCGAGGCCTCTAGAAAAAGTTAGAGGCCTCCAAGCTGGGGACCAAAGATTTTCACAGATTCAGCCAGACTTGTTTTCTCATATTTCAGTCTCGAGGCCTCCAAAGAAAGCTCAAGGCCTTGAACCTGAAACCTATTCTCAGATTTCCCAATTATTAAGCCATTGAGTTCTAGGGTAATTTGGGCTTAACCTAAGATCCACTAGGGTCTACTTACATATGTGTCAATCATGTGTAGACTGTAGAACCTTCAATGTGTAGTAGATATTCATGCGGTCTTCAGACTTTGACATCTTCTTAAATCTTCCAAGATAAGGTCCAACACACACAGTCACACTCTGTCACGAAATTGACAATACATAGACTCGGTCAAACCGAGGCACTAACAATGAGTTGTTATTAAGGAAAAGAGCTATCAACAAAGCCATAAGTAAAACTACACGTTAACTTACAATAATTTTTATGTCTCAACGTTTCATACTTTTTAACCCACATGGGTGTAGTAGTTCAACTGGTTGCCTCCCGCCTCAGGAAGCGAGAGGTTGTGGGTTCGAACTCCCATGGCCTAACCTCAGTGTGCCCTAGGGGTAATAGACTCACCCGTGGGGGGTTTACGCTGGGTATCTGTGCTTTCGCACAAGTAAATTAAAAAAAAAAACTGGAGATATATAATTTTTTAAGTTTGACCAACAACATATTGGTTGTTGTTTGAAGTCGGTCAAACTCGGGAAAATTTCAAACAACAGCCAATATTCCAAAAATGAATATTTTGCCCCAAGTTTATAAAAGAAAATTTTGGCCAATGAAACAGAGAGGTGATAATTTCAGATTATATTATTCTAATGAAAAACAAAGAATATAAATATATAAACAAAAAATTAAACTACCCCTATACACAAAAGTCTAAACTACCCCCGATGAATGATACAAGAAAAATGCAATCATCTCTAGCACCCCTCTTCAAGCTCACGATGTTATAGTGTTAATCATCGAGAGTTTGCCAAGTAGATACCGGAAGCGTGTAATAGTGTGTGACTTCGTGAAGAAATCAGCCAATTGTAAGGCAAAAGAGACAAACGGAAGAGAAATCGTGTCAAGCTGCAGATGATGTCGTACAAAGTGGTAGTCAAGCTCAATATGCTTGGTGCGCTCATGAAAAATCGAGTTATGTGCAATTTGAATAACATTTTTATTATCACAATACATAGGAGTAAGAACAAAAAGACAGACTCCCATGTCTATAAATAATTAACGAAGCCAAACTATCTCAACAGTGGTAGAAGTCGTAGCACGATACTCAGCTTCAACAGATAAGCAAGCAACATACAATTTTTTGTTAATCTAGGAAAGAAAGAGTCACCCAAAAAAATACAAAATCCAGTGGTAGATTTACAATAAGAAAGATCACCAGCCCAGTCAGCATTAAAGAAGGCCCAAAGCTCCAAAGCAGATGAAGAGAGAAGTAACAAACTCTAATATAAGGTTCCACAAATATATCGCAAGATACGAATGACAACTGCCCAATGAATTGTAGTAGGTTAGGAGACAAACTAACTGACAATAAGAACTGCATATGCACAATATTGGTTGCATAATCGTGAGATAAATCAAGCTCCAAACTATATTGCGATACAATGTAGGGTCAGCTAAAGACACACCATCAAAAGGAATATAATGAACATTGAGGTCTAAAGAAGTCTCAACTGGCCTGGTGTCAATAATGCAAGCTCTCTAAAGAACATCAACAACATATTTAGATTGAAAGAGAAGATAGCCTTATAAAAAAAAAGAAACCCCAAAGCCCCAAGTCCTTCATTTCAAATTGTGTGTGCAATTGTAACTTCAACTATGCTAAACCATCAAGTTCATCCCCCATCATAATCATATCATCAACGTATAATAGTAGAAAAATACAACCAATAGAAGTTGAGCGAACAAATAGAGCCGAATCATGGGCACTAAATTGAAAGCCAACAAAACCAATCACTATGGAAATTTTTTTGATTCATGCATGAGGTGCCTATTTGATACTATATAATGCAGTTTTAAACTTGCATACTTGGTCGGGATTATGAGAAACACCTTAAAAATACCTGGTCAAATGAAGTATTACATTTGTATCACCTCATGACAACTTGCACTAATAGTTCATAAAATATCAAATTTTAAATCATTCATACCTTCCATGAAAATGACATATGTTCCCTTTTAGGGTCGAATGGACAATCATACGCAAAATGAGAAACTACAAACTACAAGAAATGTTAGAAGTGGCATGACATACATTCCCACTTTCCATTTTACACATGGCATGCAATTATGCAAGAAGTCAACCTTCATTCTTCAATTTGTGGGCCCTACCATTACATAGGCCCAACTTAGTTAATATTTGCTTTATAAAATATGGATATGGGTTGACCATTTTCTTCCAATCATCAATAGCCACTACAAGAATACTTCCAATTTTCCTGATTGAAAAAAAAACCGATATATCTTACAGTGGACTTTGTTTAGATATACATGGCATGATAGTGTTGTTCACTATATATTCTGTACATTAAATAGTATTAGTATCAATGCATATTTTTTTTTTTTGAATTTATGTACGAAAAATCGTGAGAAATTCAGCGTAAAACCCTTACGACCGATGTCCATTGCTCTATTAAGTGAGGCTATGGAGGCTCGAACCTAACACCTATGCACTTCCTGAAACAAAACGGGAGATTACATACACCTATACGAACGTCAATGTATACTTTTTATGTTTAGATTTCAAAAGACTTTATCTTCTATAAATTTAGGAAAGTGGAAAAAAAATTGTAGTTGTGCATGAACGATATATTTACGAGAAAAAAAAAACACGACTTATAAAATTTAAAAATGAATTTTTATTTTGTATATGTTTCAACTGATTGGGGAGTTGGGAATTATCATTTTTTATCAAAATTTCCTTTAGGTTTTTTACCAATTGATAAGAGTGGAAAGGTCAAAGGAAGCTTTAGCCATATTAAAAAAGGACCTTTTATGTTTTTTAAAGTGAGAGGAGTAGTTAGTGCCTCAGTGGATGGAAATTAGTCAACATTCTAAAGTCATGGGTTTCTTGCTTTCCTTTCTTTTCAGTGTGCTGCTTTTTGAGTGGAAAGCGTTTAGGAAAACCATAAATCTGAAGAATAGATTTTAATTTTGAAGGATAATTATGTCATAGATAGGTATGGATTTTAATAAATAAAATAATGATAGGTTTTTTAGAAAGGTTTTTTTGAATGTTTGGTCTATTGAAAATTATTTTGATTAAATTAATTAAATCAGATTTTTAAATTATTTATAATTTAATCAATTTAGATTATCTTTAATGTTTGAATTTTATAGTATTTAGAAATATAACTTAATTGATTTAATCAAGATAATTTTGATGGACAGCTATTAAGAAATGGCCTTTCTAATGAAACCATCTCGATTCCATCCAGTGAGTTCTGTGCGGGGACAGTATGTCAAACACCAGTGGTCATGTTTGTACACAATAATTTTCCTAAAATAAAAAATGATATACATATTGAAAATGTTTTTATTGTTCTATATAAACATTTTTTATAGAAAATGATTTCTGCAACAGGTCATTTTCTATAAGAAGTGTAGAAAAGAACTGTAATGGAATGAGCTAAAAGGAAATTTTCACAATTTGTGGATTTCAAAACATATGATCCAAATATCCAATATATGGACTAGTTAATTTTCATGAACTAATGTTTGTGGAATAAAATCTATAAATTTTATTTTCTATAAAATAAAAATATCAATAAAATTAGTTTTTTTTTTAAAAAAAAGTTGTATCCTAACCTAGTGTATACTAAGGAAAGTGGGTATCACCAGTAAAAATTTTACATTAGATTTCCCACACATAAATTAAAAAAAAAAAAATCAGATTGCTTGTTGAAAAGCAACATTTTATGCTAAGAGAAGGTTTCCTTTATTGGGAGGTCACAAGCAAGTCATGCCTTCTTAAGAAGTCACTCTTTTTTGCAAGGTTGAGAGTCAAGACATCCGATGAGTGGAATATTACAATTATGAGTTGAATTACAGATTCTAAATCATGACTCTTTTTCTTTAATTTATATGATTACTGATTTGAATCGAAGAACTGTTTCTTCTCGTCAAGACCAACTTTTTATTATTAGCAATAGAAGTTTGCCCATCGCAAGGTTGATTATTTTTGGCTTCATAAGCATAATTTTGTTAAGATCCAACTCTTGTCGATGCCGATTTGTGCCATTTCTTTTGCAAATAATTTAAGCAATGGGAATATAAAAGTGGGAAAAAAAATGAGTCACATTGATGAGATTCAGATGTATGTTAGTGGAATAAGAATATCCAACTTCGAATTGTAGCAGAAGTTTGAATACTTCTGTGCCCTATTGTAGAATGACTCAGCTCGGGTTGCTCGTCCGGATTGGATCATGTCAATTTAGTCACCCACCCGTTGGGATCAGAAATGAAATTTTCATCTTTCGACTCGGTCTTCAAACCAATCAATTTACTCATGCATTCGTCTGGATCAAAATTAAAAGTTTGATCACGTCAATAGATGCTCGTATCAGAGTCACTGACAAAACTGTCGTTATAGACTTCACGTAGTTGGCTATATTGTATGAATGATGATAGTAGTATAGAGTGTATAAAATTTCATCACTAATTGATCATCCTATCTAGATGAACTTGGCCTTCTAAAGTATGATGAATATAAGTTATTGATTTATAAAAATAAAAATAAAAGTAAAGGATAAGATTATTAAATGGGGTGAATTTCGTACATCCCTTTTTAATACAGTCCTCTCTTTATATCACATTCAATTATATGGAGTCTAAGAGCTATATAAATAGTAACTTCAATATTTAATCTAGGTAGAAAAAGTCTTGATAAACTTTAAAAACAAGAGAGTGAGAGTGAGAGTGAGAGTGATATACATAATTGATAATGAAAGTTATAGTCATTCTCTATTTAGATAACAACTACTAGTGTAGCGATCCGACTCTACCCATCATAATATTTCCCGCTTTGGACCCCATGTCCGCAAGGCTTTGCATTGGGTCTGGTCTTGCCTTGTGATGGAGAGGGGCTTTGCCTCCTCATATATAGTCCTCTCCACCCAACTCCACAACCGATGTGGGACTTGGGTGGGGTGCTACAATCCACCCCCCTTAAGACTAGAGCCGTCCCCGGCTCTGTCAGGTCACACTAACAGGGGGTTCCCACACACAGGCAGGCAATGTCACGCAAGTAGAGCCCACACAGTCCGAGTGTTAAACCGTGCTCTGATACTACTTATAATGACCCGTCCCGCTAGCACAATATTATCCGCTTTGGGCCTACACACGGACCTGCACGGCTTTACTTTGCCGAGTCAACTCACTTTTGCTCCCAAAAGGCCTTGTGATGGAGAGGTGCTTTGCCTCTTCATATATAACCCCCTCCACCCAACTCCACAACCGATGTGGGACTTGGGTGGGGTGCTACAACTAGCACAACTAAAAGTCTTCCTGAATTCAATTTCTACTCCACTTCAAATGGTCACTTTTGGTAGAATTACCCAATGTGTGTAGATAAGGAGGGTTGCACATGCCCAATGATTAGTTGAGTGTTTTAAGAGACCTATACACTTTGATTATAAAAAAAAACTTTAATAACACACTGAAAAAATTACATTATCATGGTACATGTCTTTAAATATATTAGGAAAATTTTAATTTCATATTAAACTATTTTTCGTGTTAATTTATGTTGTATAATTTATAACTTCATATGAATATGTAAATAGTTCAATATAGAGAATTGAAATGCTACAAGTGATGGTAATTAGAAAAGTGAGCAATTATGGAAGACTTAGATTTAGAGGGAAAACAAGGATAGATAGGTTGGATAGTGACACATAATGTAGTCTCTAATAGAGTAAAATAAAAATACAAAATTCAAAAAAATAACTATAAATAAATAAAAGATAGATAATAATGATGAAGATATAATTCTTATACAAAGCAAATGCCTGAGACATAATCATCACCATGGGCTCTATGCCTAGTTGCAATCCATATTATTTCCAAGAGAGATGAAGACAAACGATCAAAAAATCACTGACCCTACACTATATTTACTCCAATTTAATGGCAAAACTTGACATAATTGTAGAAATAGTTGATTGCTTTGCATTTTAAATGATCTTTTCAACAAATAGTACTAGTGCCTAAACAAAAATCTAGACAAAAGGTAACGCATTCAAAAGTTGAAGATATTAATTTATAAGGGTAAAAGCTGCAGTTGATACGTTGCATTTAATTATTGACATGGTTAGGGCTCTCTCTCAACGGATAGGGCTCTCCTTTGAGACTCCTTTGCCTGATGTCCAGGGTTGGCTGAAAGGTAAGGCAATTAAAGCAACTGCTTTAGGCCCCCATTTAGCAGATGTAATAGTACGTGGAATGTCCAACATCATTGAAGAATACAATCAAAGTCTATTGTTCCTCCTTCCTCTTTTGCTCCTTTTTTTTTTCTCTTCTTTCATCTCCTTTGCACCTTCTCTTTCTGAATAAACACAGTGATATAGTACGTGGGATGTCCAACATCATTGAAGAATACAACCAAAGTCTATTGTTTCTCCTTCCTCTTTTTCTCATTTTCCTCTCTTCTTTCTCTTTCTGAATAAGCACGATGATGTAGTTCGTGGGATGTCCAACATCATTGAAGAATACAACCAAATTATTGTTCCTCTTTCCTCTTTTGCTCCTTTTCCTCTCTTCTTTCTTTTCCTTCCTTTGCTCGTTCTTTTTCTGAATAGGCATGGTGATGTAGTACGTGGGATGTCCAACATCATTGAAGAATACAACCAAACTATCGTTCCTCCTTCCTCTTTTGCTCATTTTACTCTCTTCTTTCTGTTGGTGTAAACAACCCATTAAGAACTCACACAATCATCCAAACACACACAAAACTGGAGAGGAGAAAGATGAACACAGAGATATACGTGGTTCAGCAACCATTCCTACGTCCACGGAGCGTGTAATACGAATCCACTAGAAGTGGTAACCAATTACAAAAGGATTAAACCCATTAACCCTCTCTCACTCTTCTCTCTATGGTTTTTCCCTTTCTTTCTCTCTTCTCTCAGTGCACACTCTGAGCTTACCCTAAAAAAAAAAAAATAAGAGACATTATATATACAAGTGGGCTAGGTTAAAAGACTGGACCTAACTGGGCCTAAGTTTGGGCTTGGGCTCAAAAGGTTGATCAAGCCTTCTGAGATAAAAGTCTAATAAATCTCCTCCTTGACAAAAAAGGCCGAGTCCAATGAACAATGATGTACTGTGCTTGTAACCTCTCCACCTAATACGAACTCCACCAACTCGAAAAATAACCTGAGGTAGACTCATGTTCTGTATCTACAGATCTCAGCATATCGGCCGCTCTCGGCAATGCTCCACCTACAACTGCAATCCTTTGCATCTCTGTGTGAGATGCGCATCCCCACGCTCTGGGATGCTCCACCTTCTTCTTCAAGTAGAAGAATCAGCCAAGTCCAAGCCCCGCTTGAACTTGTCTACCCATTTCATTGTTGAACCTTTTGCATTCTTCTTTGTGTGGGACGTCAACGCTTTCATCTTTCCATCGCTGCTTTCACCTGCACCATGGAAACCATTCATACTACTACAACCATCCAATGCAAAAGTCACATTGTTCTTCGGGCCACACTTCACTATAGTCTTGCGGGTTCTTCTTCTTCTACTTGCAGCATGACTAGAAGATGCGTGTTATCTGCCAAAAACTGTGCTCCCCAACAGTGTATACAGACCTCATTACCTCTTCCCCTTCATCACTATCATAGCTCCTCTAACCACTCTAAGAGCCCCATCTTTTGCTTTGAAGGTGAATCCCTCATATTCGAGCATACCTAATGAAATTAAATTCATCTTCATGTCCGGGGCGTGATGCACATTCTCAAGCGTTTTCACCGTACCATCAAACATCTTGATTTTGATTGCCCCGGTCCTAATGATATTGCTAATTGCCCCATTTCTCATTTGGGCAATTTCTCCATTGCATGGTTTGTAAGTGTCAAACCATTCTCTCCTCAGAACATGTGGTAGGAACACCCTGTATCTAAAAGCCACTTATCATTTAGATTGTTCGTACCTGTAATGACTGTCAACACTCCAGCAACTCCAGGAAAACTCTCCTCTGCTGAGGCACTATGTGCGTCGCTCGATTGATCCGAGTCTTGTGATCTGCCTACCCGATCACGCTTAAGGTTGTTGCAGTCCACCAACTTGTGCCCTTCCTTCTCACAGTAATAACACTTGAACTTCCCAACACTCTTTCCTCTTGATTTCGGACATGACCGCCACCTGCTACCAGAGCCTTTGTCAAAGCCTCTCCCACAGCGATGATCATCGGTAGCCACTAGCCCCTTTGTATGATAGGATCCCGAAGACTCACCCGATTCCTTTTTACAGATTTCTTCGCTTAAAATCAGATCCCGAATATCATCATATTTCAGTTTTATATATCATCATATTTTAGTTTTATACTTCCTTCGGAGCTGCTCACAGCTGTGACAGTAGTGTTGAACACTGAAAATTACCATTTTACCCTTAATTTTGGATTAGTTAACCTTTGATTTGTAAATATTAGCTGCGTTTAATAGAGTTTTCAAGTTTTGCAGTGTATTTATGAAAATACAAGAAAAAGGAATTAAAATGCAGAAAAGTGGGCCATAGTCCTATTTTTGGAAAGTTTATAATTTTTACCACCTAATTTGATTTGGAATTATTGTAAATTATTATAATTCAAATTCGGATATGAGAGTTTGAATTATATAATATTTTTAGATTGTGTTAAATTGTAAAGGTGGTAGAAATTTATAAATACACAAATGGACCCATTGTTCGAGTCTAAAGCCTATATGCCAAAGTCCACTAGTATTCCAAGCAAGATAAAAGTCCAAGTAATGGGATCCAAGTCCAAAAGACCAAGTGGGACTAGTGAATTTCATTTGAAGGATTGTAGAAGCAAGAATGAGAGGAAGAAAATAGGATTTGGATTGATTAAAGTGAATTTTGGAAAAAAGAATATTTTGACACAATTTCAGTATTTTGGCCATAACTTTTCACTTCGATATCCGATTGCATTCATACTTATTGCATTGGAAAGAATACTTCAAGGGCCACAACTTTGTAGTTTATGAAATTTCGTGATTCGAAACTTAACAAGGTCAAAATTGAGCTGTAATGCTTTTGCATGTGTAGAGAAAAGGGATTTGCACCCTACTTTCCAAATTAATAAAAAATCCCTAAAATCATGACGTTTTATCTGCAAAATTCGGCCATGGTTTGAAAAAGACAGTGGATTTGGATAAAAAACAGTGGATTTGGATAAAAGACAATGGATTTGAATAAAAGATAGTGGATTTGGATAAAAGAGAGAGGATTTGAATAAAAAAGAGAATTTGGGAGGAATTCTCTTCAAGCCTTGCTTATCCTGTTTCTTTTGAGCACTATAAATAAAAGAGTTCAGTCATCATAAATTTTGAACAGGGCAAGGCATTGAAAGGGCTAAAGTTGGACTGCTAAGGACCGAGAAAAATATTTAATTTCCTGTAAGTTATTTTATTTTTATATAATGAGTTCCAAAGGATTGTATTTCATTATATTCCAATTTTTAAATGAAATTCATAGCAGTTTCTTTAGATTTATGGTGTTCCCAATTATTAAACATTTTATAGTGATGGTTTTTAATTTTATTTTAATTCTTTTTATGAACGTTCTAAAACAAATTATTTTTCAAATGTTTCAAGGAAAAGTAAAACCCCTTTTAGGATCGGTGGAACTTGACTGTTTTTTTAGTCTAAGGTCTTTTCAAGAACAATTTATTTTAAATTTGAAAAATACAAGTTTAAATCCCGCTCAAGTCTAAGGATTGAATTGAAAAATTCTAATTTAATGAACAATGTAATTATTCTAATTAGAATTTTAATAAATAATGAACTTGAATTATATTTTATAATTCTAGAATATTTCATAGTCTAGGCCATGAGTTTATTTTTAAATGGGATAACATGCCGCATTCGATACTTGTCTCAATTCCATTGTAAACTATGTAAATAATTTATTATTATCGTTTTATTTTATTTATTCATAAAAAAAATCCTTAAAATGATTTAATTAAGTTAGAAATATTTTATTTGTTTCTTAAATTTACATTTTAAATTAGATTGAGGTCATTTAAATTCACTCCACCATTTTAATCAAATTTATAAATCAATAATAAATATAGATTTTATATTTTATTAACTTCCAAAGTTAGATAAGTAATTAAATATTCGTTATCTAAATCTAGAATTTTGTTAATTAAGATTATACCTCCATGTTTTAGAAAATTATTTTCTTAGATCACATTATTTTAATGGTACTATTTTTATTTCAAAACATATATTTTGTTGATTCCCCTTGGGTGCGACCTCGCACTCATTCACTACACTATTAATTGGTTCGTGCGCTTGCGAGTTAAATTAAAATCAGATCAAATTTTTGTGGTTCCATTGCAGGACTTGAACCCAGGTCTCTCGGGTGAGAGCCGAGTACCCTAACCAACTAGACTACAACGGATTTCTTTTTACGAATTTCTTCGCTTAGAATCAGATCCCGAATATCATCATATTTCAATTTCGTACACCTTTGGAGCTGCTCACAGCTGTGACAGTAGCATTCCAACTTTCTAGTAGTGAGGATAGAAAAATCAATGCTCTGACCTCATCCTCAAAGTCAATCTGCACCGAACTCAACTGACTCGTGACTAAGTTGAACTCGTTCAGATGTTCAGCCACTGATGCACCTTCGGACATCTTGAGGTTGAATAACCGTCTCAAAAGATGTACCTTATTGGAGGCAGAAGGTTTCTCATACATGTTTGAAAGGGCATCCATCAGACCCTTCGTGGTCGTCTCCTTCGCTATGTTGAAAACAACATTCTGAGACAGCGTTAATCGAATAACGCCCAACGCCCGTCAGTCGAGAAGTGCCCAATCTTTAGCTTTCATATCAGTTGGCTTTGTTCCTTCAAGAGGTTGGTGCATTTTCATCTGATATAGAGAATCCTCGATCTGCATCTTCCAGTATGCAAAGTCTGCGCCATTGAATCTGTCAATCTTGATGTTTACCTCTTCTGATATTGTTGCTCACTGAGATTTCCTCACACTGCCACAGTCAAATCTCCAAACTCCAGATCAGCACCGACCACTATGTAAATCCTATCTCTGCGAACACACAGGCAAAAACGGATCTGAATTTCGAGTCTGGGTGACTCAAGAAACTTCAAAATAGTCTTGACCGTTGATTTGACTGAAGGAGTACCGAAAACTGTGGTCTTGGGGGTCACCAAAAACTCTAGTCCTGCAGACTACCCGATGCTGCAATATAGTAGTCCAGTGAGACTACCCGAATCCGTAGTCCCTCAGGTGATCACTTGAAATAGTGGTCTCATGGGTGCACTTGAAATGGTGGTCCTCCAGACCACCAATTTTTTTTTCTTTCTCCACTCATTTACCCAAAACGAGTGGACCCAATGACTTTGTTATCACGCCTACAGCGACACCCTGGTTGTCTCTAGCCATGCCACTTGCAGCTACCTCCGGCGTGGGTGCTCCAACCTCCTTTTGCAGATTCTCCTTCTAGGTTTTCTCAGAAATCCTGAGATACCGTCCCAGATCTACAAACTGATCTGCACGATGGGAAGCCCTCTGTTGTTCTCGATCTCAGATCTCTGAACCGACCTTCTACTGCTTGGTCTCAGATCTGTAATAGCCCAGATCTACAGCTTAAATTAGGAAGAAACCCCTTCTGCTAGCTGACCGCCGCTCCACCGTCTCAAATCTTCTCGGCGCTCAGGTCTGCTTCTGGCTGATTTGCCTCTTGGCTGCTATTCCGGCGTTCCTTCTTTTTTCAGATCTCAGTCGCAACTCCAGTGCCCCTTCAGATCTGGAGGTCCTTATTCCGCCGCTACCTCTGCTCGCTGGAAACCCCTTTCTGCTGATCTTCTTCCTCGACTTCCTCTTTACAAACTGACGCTCTGGTGCTCGCTGCTGAGATCCGTTCGTGCACGGCCCTCAGCTGATGCCTTCACCACCGATCTACTCTAGAGAGAACCTCCGTGCGCACACAGATCTGGGCTGAAAAACCCGTCTTTCACAATCCAAGATCTGCAGAGATCAGATCTAGAAACAGATCTATGTGGCATCGTTTCTAATGTGAGGGTGTTGTTGTTCACTGCAGATCTAATTTGCTAACACTAAACCCCCTTTGCTTCGATTTGTGATTTCGCCCTTAGATCCGACGACGAATCGAAAAACCTGGCTCTGAAACCATTTGTTGGTGTAAACAACCCATTAAGAAATTACACAATCATCCAAACACGCACAGAACTGGAGAGGAGAAAGATGAACACAGAGATATACGTGGTTCAGCAACCATTCCTACGTCCACGGAGCATGTAATACGAATCCACTAGAAGTGTTAATCAATTACAAAAGGATTAAACCCATTAACCCTTTCTCACTCTTCTCTCTCTCTGGTTTTTCCCTTTCTTTCTTTCTTCTCTCAATGTGCACTCTAAGCTTACCCTAAAAAGAAATAAGAGATATTATATATACAAGTGGGCTAGGTTACAAGACTGGACTTAACTGGGCCTAAGTTTGGGCTTGGGCCCAAAAGGTTGATCAGGCCTTCTGAGCCAAAAGTCCAACACTTTCTTATTCTTCCTCTACTCTCTCTTTCTGAATAAGCACGTTGATATAGTATGTGGGATGTCCAACATCATTGAAGAATACAACCAAAGTCTATTGTCTATTGTCCCTCCTTCCTTTTTTGCTCATTTTCCTCTCTTCTTTCTTCTCCTTTCTCTGCTCTTTCTCTTTCTGAATAAGCACGGTGATGTAGTAAGTGGGATGTCCAACATCATTAAAGATTACAACAAAAGTCTATTGTTCCTCCTTCCTCTTTTGCTTCTTTTCCTCTCTCTCTTCTTTCTTCTCCTTCCTCTGCTATTTCTCTTTCTGAATATAATATCAGCCTCAAGAGTTCCAGGACTATCATTGATCATCTCATTGCCAAGAATAGTTTAAGCTTGCCTAAGAGACGACCCGGTGCCTTCGATCCTACTACTTGTTGCATCCTACGGACTCTCTTATTAAAATAAAATGAAACAGCAAAGTATTTAGTTATTAATTTTGCATCTCAAAAAGCAAGAAAAATAGATTTTAGATAATTTTTTTTATTATATATAATTAAAATTGGGTGGCCATCCTAAAACGGGAGGAGTCTTTTACCAGGCACGGGTTTTAGTGAACTTCTCATTTTATCCCCATGCGTCCGTACGAAAAAATTAAATTAATGGAACGTCAGAATTCGGCCCACTTTCCAGATCACTTTGGGCCAAATTTTGATGTTCCATTAATTTAAATTATTCGTCCAAATCGGAAGTAATCCGGAAAGTGGGTAAATTTTGACGTTCCATTAATTTAACTTTTCTGTACGGACACATGGGGGTAAAATGGGAAGTTCACTAAACCCTGTGCCTGGTAAAAGACTCCTCCCGTGTTAGGATGACCACCCTTAAAATTTTAATTAAATATTACTTATAATAATATATTAAATATCAAGAAAGCCCCATTTAATTTTTTTTGTTTTAGGCCTCAACTTGTGTCTAGACGGCCTTGCTGACGCCTATAGTGCATCTGGAAGCTCAATGCCAGCATATCCTTCCTTTATCGCTGTTACGGTAGGTAGTTTGATGAGTGGTTAATACTAAATGATAGAGTTAGAAATAAAAGCATTAAAATAATTTAATGATAGCTCCGATAGATTATAAATTGAGAGAGAAACTTATTTGAGATAATTTGGTCATATTAGTAGAATAAATACAACCCCATTGCATATAGTTGAGAGGCTATAGATAGAATGCATTGGAATAGATAAAAAAAAAAAAAAGACATGTTAGATTGTAGAGTGACTGAATGTATGATTTATGATAAGTTCAATTAGAGGGAAAAAGCTCATAAAACTGACTCCAGATAAATGGAATATTAGTTATTAGATGATGATGATGATGATGAACAGAACCAACCTAATTTTCATTTTATTCAACTCGGTCTAACTCAATCTTATCCAAATTCCT